>OZ018331.1:150290318-150593563 GCA_963969495.1 Ceratothoa steindachneri | reverse complement strand
AATCAGTTTCTCTAAAACCCAGAAACTCTAAGAATTGATTATTTATGCAAACCGCCCTCAATTTTGTTTATTTAACCCTCGCACTGGGATATGAATCCCAATTTCTGGCGTGCTCCATTCGCGCGTCAACGAAGAGTCAATCCTCGGCTAGCATCGACGTTCGACTCTACGACAATCTTACTACAATTCGAAACACTACATTTATGCGAGTTAGGGTTTTCCACTCTCACCACCATTAAGTGCAAAAAGAGACGAACTCTTATTGATACAGACGAGGAAATGAGAGTTTGTTTATAAAAAATACGCCCCAACATTGAAGAAATCGCTAAGACACATCAGGCTCATGTTTCTAATCAACACTGAAGAAATCGCTAAGACACATCAGGCTCATGTTTTCTAATCAACACTAGAATGAGTAAAAGTATGTAGCATTTTTTATATTTTCAATTGCATTGTTTCTTTCATATACTATTTGAATTAACATAGCTATTACTCGGAATTATGTGTATAGTGCGCCCGAAATTGTTCGTAGGATCTCAAGTGTGCGCCGATTTAAAAAAATTTAGGAAACACTGACTTAGTGTAACGACAATATCTCCCGGCAGCACAGATGTGATCAGAGGTGGGCACAGAATACATTTAAAGTATTTAAATACTAAATATTAAATACATGAAAAAAATGTATTTAGATATTAAATACATTTTGAAAATGTCTTTACTATTTAAATACTAAATACATTAAATGTATTTAGATTCATTTTTAAATAGATTTCAAATACATGATATATAATGACAATCGATAAGGACCATTGGTATCACAACAAAAAAATATCCATTAAAATGAAATTGTATATGATAATGACTAATGTAGGATTTGATGACAATTGGAGTTAGGTACTACAAAAAAAAAGTTCCATAGAATGAAATTTAAGTTAGCTATTTATATCAGCATTACATTAAAGTAATATCAGTTGCTAAAATGTTTCGTCAGATAAAGAACTCCGTTTTGGAGATAAGGCCAATCCTCCTAAAGAGAAGAGCTGTTCCACAGGAGCTGACGACGGAAGGGTGGTGTTATATTTAATAAATAAACTTTTTTTTTTATTTTTGGATATCTATCTGAACTTCGAAGTGTTTTATTTGAATCTGAAGGTGACTGAACAATTCTAAATCTGCCGTTGATCGTGTTTGGGTGGATTTCGTAAATCCAAAATAATCGTTACTCTCCGATACACCACTGGATGATTCAACTTTGGGTCTCTCTGGTGAATTCTCAATCGCTTGAATCATAATATTTTAACAGAGTCTTGGTAGCTTGAGTTGTCCCATGAAATACTAATATCTAACCAGCGGATTTTGAAGAATGGGTGGCATGTTGATTCAATAATGGCATCTGTAACGCTGGCTTCATTTGTCAAGGTCAAATAAGATTGGTAGCGCTTTCCAAAACCCTTAATGACTGCACTTAAAAGAGGTTGGCAAAATTTCAGATAACGTGACTGAAGGCTCTTCAGCTTTTGCTTCACAGTGAGCAAGGTAGGGAGCAATTCTCCATAAAAAAAACAGATTTGTTCTCTCTGTAGGCGATCAATTGCCACTGCAGTAGGAACCAAAACTGAGACATACTCCCAAGAAATTCAGTTTCGTGACTTATGAACACTGGAAGTTAAAGAGAGGTCATGCGTTGATGTAATTTGTTCTTGTGTTTTAAAAGTAATGACAATGCATCAAACAGAGAGATCCACCTAGTAATACAAGGCACCTTTAATGAGCAGTTGACAACAGTTTTGATAATCTCTGCTTATTTTGGACGACAGCTTTTGTTTTATAATTCTGAGCATTTCTCCATCGCAGCATGATTGATATTTGCAAAAGAAGATATTTTCAGTGCCTGTTTTGCATCAGTTGTGGCGAAGAGACTGATTGCGTGTGAAGCACAGCACACATGCTTAGGTAGGTTGATGCTGCATGATTCAGACGAAAGATCTTCTTCCTGATCTAAGGCACTTGTCATTAAGAAACTATCTCTAGCTCGTGCTCACCCTGATCTTCTTCATCTATCTGGATTCCATCTTCTGAATCTGTGGACACATTTGCAGCAGTGACTGCCAATCTCTTAAACGCTTTATCAAAATTAGAGTCGTTATCAGTGACGGAGCTCGTGATTTTCTGCAGGGGAATATCGTATTAATGGATGATATTCTCCATACGTTCAGCAATTTTGATTTAGTTATGTTCTCCTTTGAAGCGACAGCATGCCAATACTCCACTGTGACGGACAAGGGCAGCTTCCTCAAGCCGTAAAAAAATATATAACAGTCCAATGTTTGCCTCATAAATGTTTCTATAAATTTTACATATTAATATAATCGAGATAAATTTCACCAACAAATAGGTCTGCTTTCAGCCAAGAACTGATAACTCCCTAGCTGTAAAGACTTTTTTAATTTCATATTTCATAAAGAGCAAAATCTTAACATACCCAATGAATTGTAACGCCCAAAAAACTACGGTGACGAGTTGACCAAATATCTGTAGTAAGACATAAGTAAGAGGTGCTGTCTAGTTTATTCTTCGGTAGAGCTCTTGTCACTTTCTCTTCTTCTATAAGATTTCGGCCTAGCGTCCACCTTGAAATGACTTTATAGCAATGCCCTCTGGCATTCCTATAAAATATTCCATGTATCAATATTCCATTACATCAATTAAGATATTACCATTACCTAATATCATTTTAACGTAATGTACCTTGTGCATAAATATTAGCATACTTTCCTTTTTAAATTCAATGTAAAAATATCCATTTATTTTCCCATTTAATTTCTACAATTTCTTTTAAATCTTATGTAAAATCTTAACTTAGTTATGTATAGTTTTTTTTAGTTTTTTTTTAATTTAACAAGATTTATTGAACAACAAATAATGGAATATCTAATTTGAATTTGATAATACGCTTAATGAATATAATGTGTATTTATATATATTGAATATAATGAATATACGAGGGGTGGTAATAAGTTTTGCGAATCGTTAGGGCAAAACAGATGAAGGGGGATGGCTGTTTATGGGGGTGTTAGGACAAGTTATGACAAGTCAGGACCTGCAGCCGCACGCTCCTGCCTCGTCTATTTAAGAAGCAGTAGCTGATCGCAGATCGTCAGTCATAAACTATTCAACAATGGAGAAGGTTGAGCACCGCGCAGTGATCAAATTTTTGACCTAGGAAGGCAAGAATACAAAAGAGATCCATGGTTGCAGTGTACACCGACACCGCCCCTTCCTATGCAACCATTGCATAGGGAGTTCCGCCATGGTCGTGAGTCCATTGAAGATGACCCCCGTCCAGGACGCCCGTCAGACGTGACCAACGAGGACAATGGGGCCCGTGTAGAGAGGAGGATCCCCGAAAATCGACGGGTGAAGGTCGAATAAATCGACCCAGAACTTGGAATATCACATGGAAGTGTTATCAACATCATCCACGACAATTTGGCCATGACCAAGGTCTCTGCCCGTTGGGTCCCTAGAAACCTCACGCCTCATGAACGACTTCAACGTCGTCAAAGTCCACAAGGCAAGGGTTGCACAAGCTGCCCTGCGCGAGTGCGGATTCGAGGAGCTCAACCACATCCCCTACAGTCCAGAGCTGGCCCCTAGCGACTACTTTTTCTTCCGCCAGCTCAAGGCTGCACTGCGTGGACGCCGGTTTGGGGACGATGAAGATGTCCAGCTCGCCGTCCAGGAGTGGATTGTACAGCAGTCGAAAGATTTCTGGTTGTCGGGAATTCGAAGCCTCAGGGACAAGTGGCGCAAGTGCATTGAAGTCGAGGGTAGTTATGTTGAGAAATAATAAAACACTTTTCCTCATATCTCGTTTCCTTATATCCGAATTTCAAAACTTATTGACCGCCCCCCGTAATGTGTGTATATATATATATATATATATATATATATATATATATATATATATATTTATTGAATATAGGGAAATGGCCGATGATTATAATGTGTTAAGAGAAATAAGCTATATAAGGTGGACATTATAGTGAATAAAATATAAAATATAGGGGAATTATATAAAATATAGTATACTACTGCCACGACGTTTTTGAAATTATAAATCAGGGGAACTGGAATTCAAAGGAAGGAATTACACTTTGAATATTTTTAGAATATTTTTAGACCTTTGTATACACTGATGATTAATTAGGGAGCTAATTCTTACTGACCTTGATAGAGCGCTGCTGAGATAAAACTGATCCTTGAAATGCGCTCTGGACTCAGGAAAACGGGAAAGTCTATTCTGATTAGTTAATTTCGAATTAACCAAAGGCTTTGATTGGTTGGTGGTTGGGAGGAGTCGTACTTTGATTTGGGGGTAACCGTATTGGTATCAAAGGTTGTACAAAAATGGATTTGGGGGCTAGATGCATAATTTTCTCAGACGCGAAATTGCCAACTGCATCTTTGCGAACTTTGTAGGAGCTTGCAAAGATGTCAGCTGCTACAGCGTCAACTGAAGAATTTAGACCTGCGGTAGTGGAATGTGTGATTATTGTGAGTGAAATTGACTTTCACAGTGAAATGAGAATATATGGTATGCATATAAAATTTTATATATAAAATGTAGCTATATGAATATCCTATAACTATATAGGACTGGTGCATTAATTCATAAATATATTAGTTCTTTATATTCAGAATTACTTAGTAAAATATTGACTTTCAGTATTGTTAGGAAATATATACATTATGAAGCTTTATTTCCTACATTTTTGACAGACGGGCGTGCTAGTTTTGACAATGATATACAGGTATTGCTACTATAACGAAATACATCGTTATAGGAATTCATCTAAAAACTACATATAATCGATCAATAATTGTACTAATTATTCCTGAAAATATTTTATTCAATAATATCTTCAAGTAAATGATAGCGCACTTTAAAAATATATGTATGTGGATTTGTAGCGACCGGCGTGTACGTCCAAATAAGACACACGCGAGTGTCACCACACACATAAAGTACACAGAGAGAGAAAAGTAAAGTTAGCGCCGCTTAAGAGAATGTCACACGGTAGTAAATGGAGCACAGATATATTTGGTCGAGTTGGTCGAGGCAATCTTAGGCAAACATTATAATCAAAGCAGAATCCATAATATACCGGATAGTTATCACGACTATGCAAATACAAGGGAGATTAGAAAGTTGTCTCAATGGCAACATGACAGGGCCCACAGAGAATTTCACCCAATAGTCAGAATGCCTCCCTTATCAAGATGTTCGGGAGTAGCCATTCAAGAGGCGAGTTATGTAAATGCCGACCAATCAACAGGCCGGTATACGTTTTAAATGAACATTGCGGCAATATTCTAGATAGCTCTCAGATCACAATGAACATAAAAACCTATATTTCGTTATTCGAGGGAATGAATTGTTAAATGATCACGAGTCTAAATTTTGCAGACGAATTCCTGAGGCCAAATCTGTGCGAGGTTGGGGAAATACGTAAATTAAAAACAAAGTCTTAGGAAAATATATATTATTGAATTAATAGTTAGATTATTTAAGGGTTAATTTATACAGTAACAGTTTCTGATTGTATTGAGAATTACGCGTGAATTAAATTTGCAAGAGTTAACGGGAAGGGATTTAGAATTGGTAAATTTGGTTTGGTAATTAGAATATAACAAAGGATGATTGCTAATTGAATAATTATTAAATGGGTAAATAGATTGTATTATAAGTAAATATGGATTATAGTAATTGATAAATAGATTGTATAAATTGTTAAATAGTAATTTGTAAATAGTTTGGTAAATAGATTGATAAATTATAAATGGTAATTGGTAAATTGAGTATAACAATTGATGATTGATAATTAGATTGAGTAAAGTGTAAAATGGTTTTATAAATTAATTGTTAAATGGGAATTGGTAAATTGATTGGCAAATAGTAATTGATTTATAGATTGGATTATAATTGGTAATTGGATAATTGAGTATAACAATTGATGATTGATAATTAGATTGGGTAAATTGTTAAATAGATTGATAAATAGATTATAAGTAACTGGATGATAAGTGATTGGTAAATAGTTTGATAAATAGATTATAAGTAATTGGGTGATAAGTGATTAGTAAATATTGGTAAATAGTTTGATAAATAGATTATAACGGAGTTGAATGGGTCTGTTTCACCGATGCGGAGAGCTAAGCAAATGAACCTTATAGCTTAATTTTAAGACGCTTGGGAGAGCGGGAGTAGCAATCTCCCGATTTATGTCAGGGTTACCAACCAACCCTTCTTGAAATTTTTTATATATATATATATATATATATATATATATATATATATATATATATATATATATATATATATATATACATAAATATTTCATTTGTAGGGGTTTAAACCACTACACCGGCACATAAAGAGGGAGGTGTTGCTTAGTTAGACCGGGAACCTGTAGCGCGTGGCTTAAATTAAATATATAACTCTGTGAAACCAGAACAAAGAAGAGTATTACTATTTTTATATAGCAATATATCGTGCTATATATTGTTCAGTCCGATCTCTCGGATTCGCGTAATTCATCCTTGTATTCATCTGTATCAACCGGAGTCCTTGCCAAAAGATTACGCGATAACTCGGTAATCCATCACCATTACTTGTAACCAACGTCCCCCTTCCAAGGCTCTTGCGTTGTCCTCACGATTACCTTTAAGGTTCCCCCATAATTAGGGACGCCCTTCAAGAAGCCCCCCCATAGATTCTCATGAAATATGTCTTCCTTTATTTAACTTCGTTATATAGCCTACGTAGTGACCAATGATCCGAACGCTTTAGTATTCCGTCGTTATAAGAGCTTAACCTGTACTACTAATACTATAATTGTAAACATTTGTAACTCAGAACTCACCTTTAATTAATTTCACAAAAGCTGGTTGCTCCATGGTTGATAGGGGATGCAGACCATGTATGACAAAATCTGCAATCAGCTTATCAACATCAGATTCATTGACCTTCTTAGTATTTACCGAAAAACACTCCGGTAATGTCTTTACTTTAACACCGCTGCATGAAGAATCATCGTCTAATACTGAACATTTTCTTTTTGAATCTTTTCTTTGAGCTGTGACGTAGTTATCCGCTTTTTGCACCAAAGCAGGATGCTTTCTCTGTGTATAAATGTGCATGATCAAATAATTGAAGGACATTTGTTTCACGTTGCAATGATTCACGTTAAATTCAATCAGGATATACTATAAATAAAGGTGTTGCAAAAGGAAGAAGGTAGGTTCGTGCATAGTAAACTTAAGCTACTTAACATTATCGTTAGCTACTAGCAATTTTGCCATTTTTTTCAAAATAAGAAATAGTGAAACTTGCCAATTCAATTAAGTAGCATATAATTATATTTAATAAATTATTATCTTCAAATGAATGCGTAGATTAGAAGTAGCATTGCTCGCCGCAGAGATTTCGCCATTGCATGATATACATACACACTTCACTTTTTTTTCCATCGGAAGTTATCACTCTAAAAATTTTTCCATCTAGTAAATGATGACTATAATTACATGATTCTTTATCTTCCTCGTCTTTATTATTGTCTAATCTCTCCATTTCACACTCTTTCGAAGAAGCTGAAGTTGTCATGCAGCAGTTGAAATACAGAGGTAGGCGGTCCGATTCGGAAGTCCGATTATCTGATTAATCAGACTAACCCCCGCCAAGCGAATCGGATAATCGCAATCGGACTGCCGAAAATTTAAAGCGATTTGCGATTAATCCAGGTTAATGCCGTCTTTGTTTTTTTCGCAAGAGCAGTTTCTTAATATTTTTTTCTATATTTTTCTCAAGTAAATATTTTTTCGTTTTATTCTATTCTATTCATACTTTCGTATTATCTCTATCAGTTTAGTTTAAGGGAAAGCAAGATTGCAACTGCCTAATCTTAATGGATTCTTTATGACAGCACTGTTAAAACGGTGTCGCCCGAAAAAAGTCAGAAGAGGCGTGGGAGACACTCAATAAAAATGGGGAAAAGCAAAGGATTAGAAAAAAACAGTACAACACACAGAGCCGCACACTTAAATTACAGCACGCATTCTAAAATCAGGGGTGGCTGGGGCAATAAACGAATGACATGCGCCAGCTGCAGGGCAGGGCCCAGGATAAAAGATAAAACAATAAACCTAAATACAAAAATGGAAAGAATTTATAAAAGGGATAAAACGCCACTTCGTGATAGAAATGTAAGGAGGGAGGACAACCGAAGGGAGTCCTTTGATAAAATAAAGCGAAGTCGAGCAGGAAAGGTGACGCCAAAAAAGGGTAGGGAAGCAAGAATTTCGAAGAAGCAAGGCGGGGACAAACTATTAAAATGTGAGCCACAAACAGCTCGCCACCGCAATAGGGACAACCAGGGGCAACTCGGCCTCCATTCGAAACTAAATAGCCATTGGTGAGTCGCGTGTGCCTAATTCGCAACCTGCGAAGAGCAACCTCCCAAGACCAGAGTCGCTGAGAGCTAGAGGACCAGGAACGGACAGAGCGTTTAATAAGGGACAGATTAGAAGAGGGGAACGAATCCCATTCTCTCTGCCACAAACAAAAGACATACGCCCTGATTACGAGATAGAGATCCCTAAAGAGCAGAGGGGCTGCATCCGGCACCTCAAGGGCGGCCGGGCGGGCCAGCCGATCAGCCGGCTCGTTGCCCGGGACCCCAACAGAACGCCACCTGTAACGGGAGGCATTTCTGACTAGCTAGGAGCGAATCCGCAAAACCAAAGGGTGTGTGGACGTAAAAGAACGAACTGCCTCCAAAGCAGGCCGGGAATCGCTAAAAACAATAAAATCTGAAGAATTGAGGGATAAAATCAAATTAAAATCCAAAAGAATGGCCGTCAACTCTGCAGTAAAAACGGATGCTACAGGAGGGAGGGCGGACCGAAGAGACTCTGTAGAAGACACCGCGGCTGCCCGAGTACCGAGGTCGAGCCATCAGTATAGATGGGACGCTGGTGAGCATGAGAACACGAATGTTCAAGAAACAGGCACTTTAATAGACGCGAGTCAGTAGACCATTTCTCGAAATGCCAAAAAGCAGTACAGACCTCACGATGGTGGACGCCCCAACACGGAGCCGGCGGGAATGGGAGAGCCAACACCCCGGAAACACCCAGGGAGGAGAGGTGGTCCCCAACCTGGAACCCCAGAGGCCAGGGGAGAGATGGCCGCCGATCCAAAGATACCGAAGAGGACGGGGCAAAAAGGCACTCATGGACTGGGGATTAAGGGTATTGCTGAACACCAAACAGGAATCGTAGGCACACCTCCAGCCAGTGGTGTCGAAAAGGAAGAACGCCACCCTCAACAAAGAGGCTAGGGATAGGTGAGGTGCGAAAGGCTCCACTACTAAGACGGGCGCCAAGCGAACGAACAGGGTCAAGTATCTTCAAGGCTGAAGGAGACGCTGAAGAATACACCTGGCAAACGTAGTCCAGGCGAGATTAGACCATGCCGAATAAAGCGACTACAAGGTGCGCTTATCACCACCCCAAGTGGTGTGGGATAAAACCCTAAGCAAATCCATAGCCATCGAACAGGATGCCCTCAAGTGACGCAAATAGGGTACCCAAGTGAGCTTGCTATCAAGCGTTAAACCCAAGAACTTAAAAACGGGGACATATTCAATCGCCGTGCCATCCAAAAAAGGAGAGGGGGACCAAGGACACCACAACCCCGATAAAAATGCATGGCCTTCGTTATGGTGACCGAAAAACAGAAAACCTTTGAGACAGCACGACACGACATGGCATAAATTGCTAGCTGTAATCGGTGGGCAGCAGAAGGCAATCGGGTAGATGAACAAAACAACGCCAAGTCATCCGCGAAGAGGGAAGCCAAAACCCCCTCCGGAAGAGTGGACACCAGGCTATTAATGGCAACGGCGAAACATGTCACACTCAAAACACACCCTTGGAGAACACCCTCCTCTTGAATCCGCGAGCCTAAGAAAGCATCCCCAATACGGACCTTAAAATTACGGGACGATAAAAATTCTTGAATAAAAACCGGTAAAAAGCCCCATACCCCAATCATATAACTGACGTAAAATACCATATCTCCAGGTGGTATCGTAGGCCTTCTAAATTTCGAAGAGCACCGCTAACACCTGATGCCTGGGGGCCAAGGCCCGTAAAACGGAGTCTTCCAAACGAATGAGTTGGTCAAGAGTACTACGACCGCTGCGAAAATCGCACTGAAATGGAGAGAGGAGCGAGTTGGACTCCAAAAACCAACTGAGGTGAACTTGGACCATCTTCTCGAATAACTTACTGAGGCATCTCGTAAGAGTAATCGGGCGATAGTGACTGAGGTCCAAACTGTCCCTACCGGGCTTGAGAAAGGGTATAACAACCCCCGCACGCCACGAGGACGGATATATTCCTTTGACGCAAAGCAGGTTGTAGAGGTCAACCAAAAATAACTCCAAGTGGGGGGATGGTGACGACGGATAAAGTCGTAGTGGATGCAATCATCACCGGGAGAGGTGGAGCCACAGTAAGACAAAGCATCCCGCAGCTCATAGACGAAAAGAGAGCCTTATAAGAGTATGTGGCGCACGTGGTAAAATCTAAAAGGCGAGGTTCTATGGCGACCTTATGATCGAGAAACCGTCGAGGATAGCTACAGCGCTACTCACCGAAGCAAAATGGTCAGCTAGAGCTTCGCTGACTAAACGGCTATCGGACACAAGCGAGCCTCCAAAGTCCAGATTGGGGATGGCATGACCAGCGTAGCGACCACCGATCTTATTGACCCGCTTCCAAACCCGAGTCAGTGGCGTGGACGAAGAAATGGAAGATACGTACCAGCGCCAAGACTCACGGCGGGCACTACGGAAGGTCCTTTGGCGGATGGCACGAGCCCGGTTCCGATCGATCCTATTCGAGACGGTCAGGTTCCGCCTATAACGGGAATGGGACAACTGATAGGCAGAAATAGCCGACGCGCAATCCTTCACCACCAGGGGACAGTGGAGGGTCCCGCAACAGGGCACCCCAGCGGAACGAAGCGCTCAGCAGCCTCTAAAATATGAGACCGCTGAATCTACGGCTTCGAAGGAAACTCGGGAGGCATCAATAAAGGAAACCTCCCGGAACCCAACCCAATTTGCTCATCGCAGATCTCAACGAGGAGGGCGGGAAAGGCACGGGCCAGAAAGGGCGGCCGACAGGACTATCGCGAAGTGATCACTCCCGGAAAGGTCGTCCTGAATCGACCACCGGAAGTCGAGGAAACAGTCAGGGAAACATAAGGACAAATCTACAGCAATAAACGAATCCGTTTGAACATGGTAAGAAGTAAAGTTGCCGGAATTTAAAAGACAAAGGGAATCGGATAATAAGAGGGACTCAACCACTCCGCCCCGGGGATTACGGGCAGTATCACCCCAAGTTGGGTGGCGAGCATTAAGATCACCAAGTAATAAAAACAGGGTAGGTAACCGTCTTGTGAGCTCTAAGAGGTCAGACCGACTCAAACTAAAATCTAGAGGGATGTATACAGAACAAACAGTTAAAAGCTTGGAAGTAAAAACCCTCGCAGCAACAGCCTGCAAGGTAGTACAGACGGGAAGTGGCGCAGAGAATAGCGAAGAGGAAATTAAAAGCGAAACACCACCATGGGACACGCCCCAGGCTGGGGAGATGGAATTAAACACTCGGAAGTGCAGAAGTGGCTGGAAGGGGTGAGCCCCAAGCTTATTTTCTTGCAAACGGACCACCGAAGGTCGAACGCTAGAAAGCAAGAGCTGGAGTTCCTCCCACTTGGGGAGAACCCCTTGACAATTCCACTGTAAGGTGACAGACATTACTGTCGTCTCGACACCAACGTCGGGATTCTAGCCTCATGTTTGGCGTACTAATGATATGGAGGGAGCCAAAGGACCATTCAACGGATTGCTATTTCTGCTCAACAGATATTAAAGGTGGGCATTCAAGTGTTTTCTTTCTTGGTCTTTAATATATTTTCAAGAGATGTATCAATTAAAAATATCAAAATACATACTATGTTGTATTTCCACTATTTCTCGAAGTGATCACAACCAATATTATCCTCTTTTAGTCCGATTTTATTTTATTTCACTACAGGTCGTGTAGCACTGCCAGATGCTTATAATCCGCAGTAATCCAAAAGCAAATACAATAATGTATATAATGGTTTGTGTGCATACATTCACAGCACCAAGGAGCCCGCGAGAGCGTATGGTGGAGAGTCTAATCAAGTGCTACCAAGATCTCGGATGAAATATGTCACTTTCTCATCTTTCCTTCTTCCCAGAGAATGCACGAGCTGTGAGTGATGAACATGGAGGGAGGTTTCATCAAAATATAGTCAATCGAAAACAGGTATAAGGAAAATGGAGCCCTACTATGCTGGCTGACTCCTGCTGGAACCTGAAGCGTGACCCACCTGAGACGTCTTACAAACGAAGAAGTAAATACTAAAATGTAGGTTAATACATTAAATAATGCTAACAAACATGCTGATTTATTTTATGTATGTTCATGAATTAAGTACAATGGACACATTTAATCTGACTTTGGGAGCGAAATACATTTATGGTATCGTGGAAATCGGTATCAATTGCATAATTGTTAAATCGGCAATTTCCAAGAAAATGTTACGTGATGGGAAATTTTTGCTATCAAATTCGAATTCAGCAAAACTCAACTCAACTTTATAATAAAATGCACAAGAGATCTATGTTTTTTTTCTTGACACTGAAATTTGTTGTAGTGTTATTTACAGATACTTACAGAAGACCTCATGGAAAAGGCTGACGCCTGTGACTCCAGATCTAAATTTTCAACTTGTGGCGTCTTATTTGTGCTTTATGAGTATATTTAAATTCTTCATTAATCCAAAATGTATCGAGTCTGGACTCAAACTGCTGTATTGAGGTTGCTGCAACTACTCACTCAGGCAGCTGATTCCAGCTATTCACCACCTTACAGGGGAATGTATACTTCCTTACATTCAATCTTGCTCTTGACTTGTAAAGCTTTAGCGAGTTTCTCCTGTTGATACATTCCTCTTTGAGTGTAAATATTCCTCTACAGCATACACCATCATATTTTCCAGTCAGTATCTTGTAAGCCTCTATTAAATCTCCCCGTGCTCTTCTATACGCCATGGTCGGCAGCTTCAGCTTCCTCATTGTATAGACCTTTAAGTTCAGGCACCATCCTAGTAGCCCTTCGCTGCATATTTTCTACCATTTCTATGTCTTTCACCAAGTGAGGACTTCACACCTGATTGGCATATTCTAGATAGAGACTTACCATTGCAACAAAGCTTTAAAAATCTCAGCATCCAGTGCAACAAAGGTTTCTTGGCCTTAATTACTTTTTCTGCTAGATGGTCAGTGCAGCTTAATTTACCATTCATAATGACTCCCACATCCTTCTCAGAGGTAATCTTCTTCAACTCTTTCTCCATTCGATAGCCACCTCATTTATTTACATTTATCCGGATGGAAACTGAGCACACATTTTTCCTACAAAGTATATAAATCGTTTACATCTTGCTGTAGCCTCTGACAATCATATTATTCTTTTATGCATCTAAAGATCTTGGTATCATCCGCATACATATAAACTTCACTACCATTTGTTACCACACCTGGGAGATTAATAAAAAAAAACAATGGCCCGAGAACAGACCCCTGTGGTACTACGCTTATCACCGGCTTCTATCTTGACATTTCGCCCTTCACTACTACTACTCTTTGTTGTCTCTGTGTTAAAAATGCTTCAATCCATTCTTGGTACTCCTTTCCAATCCCATAACAATGTATTTTACTCAAAAAGCCTCCTAACTGCAACCGTGTCAAAGGCTTTCATAAAATCACAGTATATTACTTCTACTGCATGAAAAGCATCAATAATCATTTATGTCCACTTGTCCAAAACCTTAATCAACTGCAGCACCGTTGAACGTCCCGGGATGAACCCATACTGCTTCTCACTAAATAGACCATGTATTCTTTTATGTGATATTATCTCATCCTTTATGATGGTCTAAAAAATCTTACAGATAAGATAAGATTTATTAAGAAAAGTTACAATGAGTATTTTTACAAACAAATGAGTAAAAATAATTAGGTTAATAGTGGTGAAGAACACAAACACAAAAGGAGAGTAGAGAAGGAAAAGTTACATCGAAAAGTAAGAAGAACGAAGCTCCATGATCGGTGGAGGATACTTATAATTTTTACAGTTTATAGATTTAATTTATATACATGTTTGGAGTTTATAATAATTTGTTGTATTATATATTATTTTTTGCTACATTCTTTAAGTTAACACTGATTATATTCTTTTCTATATATCACATTTTGAATTTCCAGATTAATTACTATATTTCACAAGTTATCATCCTTACTTTGTTTTATTCGTAATTACTTTCTTCCTTTTATTTTACATTATATTATTCTATTAAATTAATTTTACTTATCCTGGTTTGTTCAGCATTTAACACTTCATTTATTCTATTTTTATCATGGTTATTCGCTTTAATTCCACATTTTTCATTATTTACGTTGTTTAGTTACTTTTGGTTATGCCCTTAGTCACTTTATTTAGTTGAATCGCCCTGCTGACGTTGTTATTCTTTGTCCGGTTCTAATCTTTTTAAGAGTTCATTACTCACCACACGGAAGCACGAATCCGGAATGTAGATAGAACATGTTGTCCGTCAGCGTTCCTTCGATCTTCCATGGTGAGTAGGGTCCATCGAAGATCCACTTAAACTTCCCATCACCGATTCCTTGGCGCAGTCTTGCCTGGTAGTTTGCGCGTGGGTGTCCCGAGGATCTTGAAGTTCAGGTCCCTGTCGTCGTAGAAACATCCTCCCTCCAAGATGTACTTCTCCTCCGTGAAGCCCCATCCCCCCCGGTACTTCGGGCGTTCTACTTCTTCAATGTTCTTTTGTCTATGTCTATCCTTTTTGTTTGGACTTTTGTATTCCGTTACTTCTTCTCTTTCGAACTCTTCCTCAGTAGTAGTGGTTTCTTCTTCCGTTTCGTTAGTTCTCTTTTTTCCTTAGCTTTTCGGGATTTTTCCTTGGGGATATATTCGATTGTTGTTGTTCTTCTTTTGGCGCTTCGTCTTCAGATTATAGATGTTAGGCTGACTGGTCTATAACTGCAATGTTATATTGTAATAACAGCCGTGCACTCTATTAACTATTTATTCTCTGATGATAAAATGTCAACAATTTAATTTTAACTTATTCCGTTTTATTTTATTATATTCCTCGATTCTAGGGGTAACTAGTGTATTTAGGCCTCAAAAATGCACAAAACAGCGAGGTGTAAGGTAGATAAGTAAAGGGGATAGATAGATAGCATGAGACTTGGGTTTTTTAAGGGGAGGGGGGATGTGGGTGTGTGTGTGTATATAATTGCCAGGAGAGTGGCTATTCTTCTTTTCTGATGACTTCTAATTCTTTTCTTCTAGTTTTCGCATGGGTGTACCATTTTTCAGGTACGTCAGTTCTAATTCATGTACTTATTAAAAAAAAAATTATGTCTCTATATGTATTTTGTAGATATTCATCTGTTGCTTCTAATTACCGTTTTCCATGTCTTTTTAGTTACTATTGGTTACTTAAAGCATTCATGCGTTTATCTTTCGTTTTCTTGTATTTATGCATATATTGCCCGTTCCGCAGAAAAATATGGGTAAAGATGGAGGAGAAAGACGCAGTTGAGGATTCAGAATGAAAACTCTACTCAGGAGCGGTTCGCAAGCAGTAAATATCGGTGAAAAGACTAATTTAACTGTTCTTTTCTCTATGTAGTTATCTGGCTTGATATTTAGTTATCCTTGTATTAATTAGATAGGTATCCGAGAAAATTGTAGCGGTAACAAATTTATTCTCAACACAATAGACGATAAATTATTGTACAAATCCGTTAATTTTTTATCTTGGAATTGAAATAAAAGTGGGAAACATGCAAAGATAAGATACTTGTATATATCTTTATTCTGAAACAAAATTATTAGTGCATGGCGATTTTCTGTCTGATCCGCCGCTAACTAGTGGCCTTTGTGAATACAAAAATATATACGTGTACCTATAGTTATATTTTAACATAACGATACCATTGTGAAACTTGTATTCTGTGGTATTTTAAGAATTATATAAATAAAAATAGACACGATCTGTATGAAAATGTCAAAAGTAACCAATTACTTTAGGAGCTATGAAAATCGAAATGGGTGTGAATTGTGGATGTAAAGATAATGTTGAAAATGTCGTTAAAAAAAGGAGGAGGAATAAAAGCAAGAAAGTTTGATCGTCGATTTATCCAGCCACGGAATACATTGAAGTTAGAATCATACCGCTAGCCAAAGAAATCAGTCAGATTAAGTCTGCCGGTAACGTTAACTCGACTGTTAACCTCATCCCTGACACCAGGACCAGCAAATGTTTGATAAGTAGGAATTCCCAACTTCCACACTAGTAACCTATAACTAGATGGTCACCCACTTAAAATCCCACCACAGCTTCCCGTCAAAAGTAATGGATATCGTAGCCATATTAATTCGGACACCATTGACCTTTCCTCTGAAAATCGATAATCGCTGCCATGTAAACTTCGATTGCAGTCTTTTGAGCTAGAAGTCTAGAGCATATCACACTCACAGAATTGAAGGTGGCTGGTAGGATATGGGGAGGGAATAGAGACGAGTTGAGACTATCATGCCGGACGCGAGAGGACAACTAAACAAGGTTACCGCCATTACTAGACCACATACGACATGGCTCGTCGCAACGCTTATCAAAAATCTTCACTAACTTCAAAAACATCCACTCTGGAGACGGAAGGCGTAATCTGCGCGGAGGACAAGGAACCAGTGATAGTCCAGATAAGGAGCCACCTCACTTGGGAACTGGTCGACGTATGCGGACTACTTGTTGCATCGCACCTCAGGAGCAGATGACTTCTGCTCCCGACCTCCGATCCCACGGGGTAAAGTCTTTGATCCGACAGTCGCCGTGTACTAGAGCCCAGTCAACGTTACTAGAATTAGGCGGGCCATCGCTTTCAGCGAGACTGCCCTGAGGGACCAAGTTTGAACTAGAAAGATCTAATAATGCGAGGACTAGAAACGAAGTTTCTGGGAACTATGGTTAGAATTTTTACTCCACCAGTCTATATTGGAAGACACTATAGTGGGCAGGGGAGGGCTCATCTTCCACACTTAGTGCGTTAACATGTGCCGAGTGACCTCTTAAGTTCACGGATGACACGGCCCCGATGGACTACGGCGCTAAAGAAGTGCTGCCGTCTCGAGGTCGCAAGCGGAAATAATTAAATACCCACTAAATTATAATATAAAGGAAGTGGGGCTGGTAAAAGTCTATCCCGCTCTGAGGAAAAAGCAGCAGCCCCGTCTCGATGGGCGTCGCCTATTATATTTCCATTATTAATTCTATATTTCCTTCTACGTTAAAATTTGTGATCGTTATATTATATTCTTGAAGTGGGCCATATTAATTTTCTTGTTGTGGTGTCGCTCGGGTGACCAAGGCCACTTCCGGGTACTTGTGCCCCCCTGGCGGCGTCCATTTCGGTGAGCATATAAGCAATCTTCTCGGTTGCACATCTCTGGTTGAGTGGTGGCTCCTTGTGTGCCACTGCATGTTTGTTTTCTGGCAGTGTGGGAGGAGTTTCCCACAGACGTAGACTTCGGTGCTCCAGGACACACACACGCACTTATATGAGGTCACCTCACATCGTGAGGACCAAATGCACCTGACCAGACTGAGATGTGAGCACCAACTAGCCTTCCAGAGCTAGCAGAAAAGGCTGGATGATTTAGATACGAGGGGTGTAGGCAAAGGGAGCGATGAAAAACTAAAGGAGCGTGAGTAGAGTTGCTAACGGCTTCCTGCGTCACTGTTGGCGAGCGGCGAATCGACTGCCATCCTGAGCCAAAGAATCGTGTAAGCGAGGCTTTTAAGCCGTTCGCTTGCACTTCCCGGTACGGTACAATGACTCCATCGTGGACATCTGTCCAGGTTATCACAGATCCACTCACACCATAAAACACAACCAAACGCTTACTGGAGTTTGTGGGAGCGACCGGTGGCAACCATGGCCTTCTTCAGGAGCTCGAGGCTGTTCGTCCAGACAGCTTCGGGGTAGACAACAACTGTTTTGTGCTTCAACCAATCCCCGTCTCAAGTTGGTAGAAACTAAAAAGCCCTACTTTAGTATCCATCTCTCTTATCATATTTCTTTCGCAGAGATCTCAACGATGCGCAACATTCCCCATGTTGTTCACCGTACTCAACAGAGCTGCACACCATCCAGAAGGCCCTCCATGCTATGTCTACTCCAACCGAAACCTTTTTCACAGATTCCTAGCACCCTTTTGGCAGTCCCACTCTTCTGATCCGAATGCTCTTTCGACCACACAATAACTTGTCAACTTCTGGGTACTCGTCCACGTTGGGGTTAATTTTCGTCTACTTAATCTATCGTCGCCGCTTTTCCCCTTTTCTTTCAACCTACCCTAACTCAGAATACTGGTTTAATCCTGGTCGATGGTTCTTTCTTCTCGGTAAAGAATTTTTTGTCTTCCTATATGCAATTAGACTTCCGTTAATTGAGCACCCCCCCGCCCCGACTGCCAAACACTTTCTTTAATAAATCTTCCACATTATTAGTTCATCACACAAACTTTCTGGACGAGGTGCATTCCCTGAACACCCATGACTGTGCGGCTATGGGGTCCTTTCTGAGCACCTTTGACCTCTCGCTCAACACAGGGCATGACAGCTTTGGCGTATTCAATTCCGACCGTGACTGAACATCTATTGAGTCGACGCCATACGATATTCGACATCCCTCGTCTTCTGACCACTTCACATTAACCAGTCTGGCTAAGTGGGACGCTATCAGCGGCGTCAATAGGGCCTCAAAGCGCTAGGCTTTAACGGCTTCAAATTGAGAAAAGAAAGGCATAAATACAAACGAGGGTTATTCATTATTAAAATCTAAAAATTACGTGTAAGTGTACCATTTGAAATATCGTAAATCAGGACTTTCGGTTTAAAATTATAAAAATGGAATAAAGCATAATGCATAAAGATCAATGCCCAATTCTTACAACAATGACCAGATTCACATACGGATTGGATGTATAGTTAATTCCGTATTTTCAAAACTTAATAAAAAAAGGGAACATTCTTAAAAAAACAACAAAAAACCGGTTTTACAATTTCATACAATGAAATAATTTGCGAAACTCATCTTAAGTCTATACTTTGCATTTAATTAATGAATGTTGAAGAACATTTACATTCTTAATACTAAATGTAGGAGAGAATAGAGTTGCTTAGATTCGACTTATTATAACATTCAGATATGAGTGAAACTTCGACTTAGAGAGATGCAATTCCATTCTAATCCATTTTTTTTTTTTAGCAAATCGGGAGGCAGGAACGCCACTGGAAAGAAACTACCCGCAAGGGCAGCCATCACCCCATCCCCCTTAAATTAGCACTCCATAGCGAAGGATGTTATGTGTTTTTTCATCTCGTTAGGTCACGCTTCACCCTGGGGCAGAAAGCCCCAAGCACGCCTTGCCTTACCGACTCCATGCACACCATCAAGGTCTCTACTTGTCCTCTGACCAACACTTTTCTCTCCATAAGACTCGATCAATCTACCTCTTACAAGGTCTTCCATACACTCTAGCACTCGCTCTCGTATATTCTTTTGACAAATTAAAAGCGTATACCACTTCAGAACACAGCCACAACCTTGTCCAGACCATAAATAAAAATACCACATCCACTCGTTCCTCACTCATCTACCCTTCGCACACCTAACATCCATCTTGACCTCAATACTAGTCATCAGCAGCAAATACCAACAAAGATAGAACCTATCCTTCAATACACCCACGGTTATGTCACACGCCTCCCATCGGTATTTCAAACGACTCAATAGAGCAATCCTTCACTTAAACGGAGTCTCACAACATAAATACCGTTCAGACCATCTAAGCAGCTCTATACTTCACGAAGGGAAAAACTCCAAACTACACGACCATAAAATATGGAATAACTCACAATGTTCCATCCATGAAACGCTGCCATCTATTTTGAGTCAAGATAAAATGTTCCATATGTAATATGTAGTCATCCATGGATAGCTATTTGAGAAGTTCCATCCCCAAGAGCTATGATCTATGACCACAAGATAATAGTGCATCCATAAATGATGCTAACTATGACACTGATTTATATAGGTTAGTGCTTCTCTTGGACCAAACATTGTGCGTTTTCCAAACATTCTACTAGTTTTATGCAAAGTATAGCAGATGCCTCTGCTATAATCTTAGATTAGAGATCTCTACAGATAGTAAACATGCATAATTACACATGAAACATGACAAGTATTTTCGTTTTTGTATAAATTAAGTAATTTCCCATAGTTTTCTTTCTGCAGAGTTCAGTGTCTAATCTAAGTCTCATGCCAAAACACTAATGCACAATAGGAATAAATGACAAAAAGCCCAGCTGCAATCTCAAAAATTTTGTAATGATATTGGATAAAAAAAAAAAATAACAAAAAAAACATTTCCTATTAAATTACGCTCAAAGGCGAAATTATAGTTGCTGTAGATGTAAATGCCCTTACAAACGTATGAGCGAATTTAAATTATGAAATGTGATTATTTTTTGGACAATTTCCAACCACGGGTTTTGTCATAATAGTAATAAAAGTAAATATGATTAAGCTGATCTCGACTTGACCTTGGTGCAGTATCCCTGGCTGCAGCGTAGCTCCAATCGACTAGAAATAACCCAGGCAACTGTTGCAAAATAAAGGGATACTGCTATACCAAACAGCCAGTCTATAAATTAAATGATTTACGATTTGAAATATGCCCCAACAGCCCCACCTCAATAAATGGATACGTCTGACGTATCATTTTTTATGTTTTGGTCATAATTTTAAGATACTCAAGGGCATTGAGTGCGGCTTGGGCCTGCGCTTCTTTCATCGTCGGTCCCGTTCCGTAGCACACTGCCACGGGGGCCGTTGACAACTGGACAAGACACTGGTATTGACCTGCAGAAGGGAAATGAATATTCGATTTATTTCCTCGATTTTTTTTTTACGCGCCCATCTGGCGACTAAATTCAAAGGCCATAATTAAAATTTCAGCCTAGTCCTAGTCTACTTTAAAAGTCCCCCCACCCCCACCCCAAAAAACAAGCAGCAAGTACGCTCCGGCTCGAGGGGAGGACCGCCTTCCCCGGGCACAAAAACCTGCGACCAACACCAAAGAGAGTAAAATAAAATGGAGGCGATCAGCCTCTAAAAAGTCAGAACAAGTGGTAGCGAGCCTACTCGTCCCGATACCGGTACAGGTAAGGTGCGGGGAGATCACCCAAACTGGGATATTTAACAAGAATATGCCGAACAGTCTGGGGTACAACGCAGTCGTGCGCTCCATCAAATGGCGGTGCGTCCCGTTATTGTCCCCAATACGAAGACGACAGAAAGCGACCTGAAGCCATAATGACATTGGGGGGTCGGCCCACGGGAAGGGGTCGTGGCAACAATGGCATGCAACTTTAAGTTCACCACTTCCAGGAGCACCCCATTTAAAAACAAGTCTGGGTCTGGATGGAGCCGTGAATGGCGGCAGAAGTGCACCACCTTAGTCTTGGCCAAGGAAAATCGAAGCCAGTGAGCTTCGGCATAGCGAGAGACGCGATTCAATGCCCGTTGGAGTCGACGCTCCAGAGTTGGCATCTGGGCCGCGCCAAAAGAGGTCAAAAGGTGGTCCATGTAGAGCGTAGCGAGAACATCTTCCAGTAGAAGTAAGGGGATGCCGTTGATGCTCAGGGCAAAGTGCGACACTGAGGACACTTCCCTGCGGGACACCGTCATCCTGCTCTATTGGCGGAGAGGGCTCCCCCCATTCGTACGCGGAATCGACTATCTCGCAAAAATAAAGATATAAAGATTGAGATTCGTCCATTCGCTCTAATCATGTGGAGTCTCCACGATACCTTATCGCCATGCGGTATCATAGTCCTTCTCCAGAACGAAAAACATCGTGGCGTAGTGCTGTCTACGAAGGAAGGCCTCGCAGACGGCATTTTCCAGTCGGAGCAGAGCTTCCGACGTAGAGTGGAACTTGTAGAAGCCGCACTGTGGAGAAGACAGATGGCCTCCGCTGACCAGAAAAAAAGGCTAATCTAACATTTACCAATTTCTCCATCAACTTGCACACACAGGAGGTTATAGAGATTGGGCGGAAACCGGCTATGGTAGAGTGATCTCTCCCGGTTTGGAAACGCGAGCACAGTAGCCAGGAATCTGGGAGGATAAAGTCTTCTGGAGTAAAGTCTGGTCGGCGGCTTTCCGCGACATCACAACGCGCATTGAATGCTGGCGGAGCAGCATCCCGGCTAGAGAATGCGGAAAAAGCGGTCGCGAAGGATTCCGCCACGGACACGGGGTCCGAGATTGCGGTCCCATTCTCCTGGAGAACGGGAAGGGGGTCCTGCGAGAACTTGACCCGAATTCTTTTGACTCGCTTCCACACCTCTGCTAAAGGGGTCTTCCCGTTAAGTGAAAACACGTTTACCCGCCAAGAAGAGCGGCGGGTGTGTTTCGAAATATACCGGAACCTAGCCCTAGCCCGACGAAATTCAGCGACAGTGAAATCGTTCGGGCGGCGCTTATAGCGTATGTAAGCATAACGCTTCTGTTTGAGGGCCGTCTCACACTCGGCCGACCACCATGGGAGTGGTTGGCGTGCAAAACGGCCAGACGTTCTAGGAATAGTAGTCAGGCACGCGGCGATGAGGTTGCCGGAGAAGAACTCAACGGCCTCATCTACCGACCTAAACTCCTCGACTGAGATAGAGAATTCAGTCATTTCCTGAAATGCAGGCTGTGCATCCGAAGAGCACAAAGATAGGTCAAGGCAAGAAAATGAAGCGGTTCTCGGACAGTGAGTGATGCGTAAACTCATCCACATTTAGGACACCCATCTCAAGCTCGTCGATCAGGTCGGCAAGCACTTGACCGCGGAGATTAATCGAGTAGTCTCCCCAGAGGGCGTGTCTTCCGTTCAGATCTCCAAGCAAGAGAAAGTGCCTTGGCAACCGTGCCACGGAGCGGCGGAAGTCTCCCCGTGTCAAAGTCGGCTAAGGGTGGAATGTACAAGGAAATAACAGTATACCTCCTATCCAGGCGCAGCTGCACAGCCACTGCCTGAAAGAAGGGATCTAAAGTGAAAAGAAGAACAGAGACATCATGCCGGGTGTAAATGGCGCATCCCCTGCCCGGTTCCCATCCCATGGTGGTGGGGTGGCAAAACTATTATAGCCCGGGAGAGTGGGCAATGAGCACGCGACTAGCATGGTATCTTGCAAAAGGATACCTAACGGGCAACGGGGACGAGACGAGCCTCCGCGGTTCCTCCCGGTTGGCCCGGGGTCCACGGCAATTCCATTGAAGGAAAATGCCCTCCAGGCCTAGCTCGGAGGAGATGAGGCGGCTTCCCGGAGGCAGTACTCCTGGCGTTGTGGGCCGGACAATGGCTGTCGCATTCGGGGACTTATCGGGGGAGGTTGGACTCGCCATGCGACTCTTTTCTTCCCTCCACCTCGAAACCTTAGACGAGCGCGGAGGGGGGAGGGGGGTCCCTCTTTGGAGGATCCAGCGTCTCCGCAGGAGCCGAAGCTCCTTTAGTGCTGTCCTCGTTTCCGGGAGCAGCTTTTGGAACCACGGAAGATGACCTCATGACCAACTTGAGGGGTGTTGCCTCCTGTGAGTCTAACGACTCGGTGGAGGTGCGCAACCGTTTCGCCTTACGGGAAACGGTCACGCTGGGGGAAGGGGGGGGGAGCCTTGGTTTTAGCCGCAGCTGGGTGTGAACCCTTTGTGCCGCCAGCTCTACCAGGGCAGCGCCCGGGATGGGTAGGCCCCTCAGAAGGGTTCTGAATGGGCGCAGAAACGACCGTGCTCGTAGGCGTGGAGGGGGCCAGGAGCAGAGGGTATCTTTCTCAACATTGAGGCATAGGACGTCCCGGGCAGCGCCAGGACCAAGTCCTTAGCCCCGCAAAATCAGAGACGATACTGAGCCTGAACGGTCAGGATTTCCTTAAGCACAAACGCACCACATTGGTTCGAAGAAGCGGGGTGCGGCTCTCCGCAATTGACACACTTGGTAACGCACGATTTGGATTTATCGTGTGCGGCCTTGGAGCAACTTACACAGATTTCGGGTAACCACAACTTTGCGCGTCTACACGAGCGATTAACATGGCTGAAGTGGTGACAGTAATAGCACCTACGCGGCAGTGGCACGAATGCTTTCACGCGGTACCGATACCAACCGGCACGCACCAACTCAGGGAGCTTGTCACACTCGACCGTGACGAAAAGTGTATGGGTGGGTCTCGAGCCCCTTCCCTCTTTTCTCATCACATGCTCGACATTGACCGCCCCATGGTCGGCCAGCTCTAGGGTGCTGTCCTCAATGCAGTAGTCAACGAGTTCCCTCGCATAAGCTACTCCTTTCACAAAGTTCATGGTAGAGTGCGGCGTCACACTCACAGGCGTGCCATCAAGTGCCGAAAGGCACTAATCATGGCTGCCGCCTCAGAGAGATTCGACGCATTCGCCAAAAGGCTGCAGTCCGAGAAACGCGTCACCTTAGGCTCTCTATCAATCTGATGGATCATGTTGCCCTTGGACAACATGCTGCCCTCAGTGGAGCGAATAACGAGGAAACGCTTGAAGCCAGCAGGCTAGAAAAGCAAGGTAGCCTCTGAATGAGGGGCCCCCGACATAATCGAGGCTCTGCTGTGCGCAGTTCTTATATTTGTCTGGGACTCCCGACACGTGGGAGCAACGTGCTCCTACGTGCCGATCTTGGCTTGGTCGCTTACCGAAACGGCAGCGGCCCCCGTGGAAGGAGAGGAGCCCCGAGTCTTCTTAGTCTTTTGTCTTTTAGGAGAGGAGGGCGTGGAATGAGCCCGCTTCTCCCCTCTGCCGACAGGAGCCTCCAGGCCAGATGGACCGACCTCAGCAAGATCCTTCTCTGAGGTAGAAAAGGTCTTTTCTTTCCGAGGGGCACCAGCCGGAAGACGAGATCCCTCCTCTCCTTGTACAGTCTTGGAGACCCGAGCCGTCTGAGGAGGACCTTGCACAGCGGCACACTCACGTTCAGTGCTTGGCACTGAGCCCAGGTTCGCCCCCATGGAAGGTCCTACCGTCTCTTTTTCTCGGGGAAGAGAGAGGGGCACGCACGACGACCCCCTTCAATGTGCGAGCTCGCAGGTCTTTAGAGGGAAGACACAGACAGGGCCTGTCTTTCTCCTCCCCCTAAGGGGGTTGGCTCTATCGTGCCTCTCCCACCGAGAGCGGTCAATTATGGACCGCCTGCCTTTCTTGGCAGTCCCCTTGGAATGTAAAGGGGGGACTGCCGCTGGAAAGAGGGAGGCACCCGAGGGCACCTCCAGAGAAGGAAGTGAGGGGGGAGTCCCCAACACCTGTAGGCAAAGGAGAGGAGTAAGCCTCCTCTTTGTTTGAAGAATTTTGGGAGGTCCCTTGCCAAAACACAGGGGTGGGGAGGGGGGGTATACCTCCATTTTTTTCTGTGGAGTTGCCCGATGCCGGTTCCGACGATGGTCGAGGGGAAGGTAAGGGAGTATGTTTTTTAATTTCATCAATGGGAAGGGGAACCCTGTTTTAAATACACGACACAAACACTAACCCCCACCCCCACGCAGTAGACTGCCGGCAGAGCCAGCTGCCGCCATTTTAAGCCACTCCTCCCCCCTGGGCACGGCGTAAAATGTATAGAGATTGAAAGGAGAAAGAAAGGGGAAGTGAGGAGGTGTCCCAGACCAGAGCTCAGGAGTGAGGGAACGTTGTCCCCTCTCAGCCCCGATCCGGGATAGTTGGGTGAGAGGAAGCTGGTCAGCATCTACCCTGTGAAATTAGAGGCCGACCAGAGACAGTTGTGGGAGAGGTTGTAGCGGAAAGTGAGGAAGTAGTGTAAAAACACAGGCTGTGGGAAAGAAGAAGAGGCTAAGCTGGGGCAGGACGGTGCGTTGAGTCTTGTCAGCACGGCGGTCAGGAAGGCAAATCGCCGAGCCCCTTACGGGGTAAGAGTGTATGAGTAGGTTTCGAGTCTCCCCCGTCCCCTGTTTTCTCATCACACATTTGACCATGGTGGCTTATTGGTCAGCCAGCTCTAAGGTAATGTCTTCTATGTAGTCCATGAGTTCCCTCGCGTAAACCACTTCTTTCACGAAGTTCATGGTAGAGTGCAGTGCCACACTCACTAGCGAGGCATTAAGTGTCCAAAGGGCACTAATCAGGTAGGCTCTGAATGAGAGGCCCCAACGTAATAGAGGCTCCATTCAGTGCACTTGCTACTGTCGTCTTTGTTTAGGCCTCCCCGCACGAGGGCGGCTCGGAGCCGGATGTGCCGATATTGGCCTAGTCACTTGCTGAAGCAGCACTAGACACATTTTTCTGAAGCACCTCTTGAGGGAGAAGAATCCCTAGTGTTCTTTGTCTTCTTGACTTTCTTGTTCTTTGGGAGGGAAGGGGAGGGAGTGAACCCACTTTTCTCTACCCTTGCATAGGGCCCCAAGGCTGGACAGACTGACACCTCAGCAAGATCCTTCTCTAAAATGGACAGGGTGTTTGGCTGTCAAAAGGCAACCGATCAGAGGAGGTCCCTCCTCTTCTTAAGGGCTTGAGCCACCTGAAGAGAAGCTTGCCCAGGGGAAGACTCAGTTTCAGTGTTTGACAATGAGCCCAAGTTTGCCCCCAGAGAAGATCCTGCCATCTAGGGATCATCATTCCCAAACAATGACTCTTTTAGTCTTGGGCCCATTGGGGAAGAAAGGGGGGCAGACATGATGGCCCCTTGCAAGTTTGAAATACATGCATGCAGGACTGAAGGGGGCACAACCTAACAGGTCCCACAATCCCTTGTCGTTTTAAAGGGGTTGGCCCCATGGAGCCATTCCCATCAGGAGCAGTGGATTCTATTTTGCCGGCCTTCTTTGCAGTCCCCCATGAAAGAACAGACAAATTGCCACTGGAGCAAAAAGGAAGAAAGATAGGTGGGTCCAGTAAGGAGTAGGGTGGGTCATCACCTATTATTATCAAACCACAGCGCTAGGTAATCCGAGGATGGGGCATTGTCCACCCAGGCACCATGTCTAGAAAAACAAACTTTGTCCGGGTGAGAACAGTTCATCCTGGTACAAAGTGGGTGCAGACAAGAGGTTGAGAGCATAGTGGTAATAATAAAAATAAATTAGTGCTGAGAGAGAGGAAGGGAATAGTACATCAAAAACTTTCACCAGGCCTAATTAGAGTACATGTCAACCCCGTGACAGGGACTCCCTAATTTGCACTCAGCCCGGGAGGGTGTGCAGCTCCTTCAGATACGAAATGTAATAGGGTACCCCCCCTCCCCCCCATGGAAGACCATGGCACACAACTTAACAACACAATGATTTTTCTGTGAAGGCTCCGGGAGAAAACCAAACCATATACTTGCTTAGTCTCTCGGAGCCGTCTGTAAACTGTAGAAGTTTTATCGAAACCAGTACAAAAATGAATAAAGTTACTAGTAATTAAAAAGTGTGAGGTTCGAGAGATGGTGTGTTTTACTTCTGATCAGAGGGTAGCCAGTAATAAGAAGTGAAGAAAAGCTTACCTGATATAGATTTTTCTTCAATTTCAACATAAGTCACTGAAAAGTTGGCTTCCTGAGAAATATCCTGAAGCATCTGAACAAATTCGAACATCAGAGAATCTAGAGGAGAGTTCTGTTAAAAGAAAAAAAAAAAATATTAATATAAGAACAAATTTGAATTCTCAAAGAGGGAGGAATAATGAAGTTAAAAAAGGTTAGCCCAGAGAACCAGTTTACTGTGGATAGAAAACTTGGGAAATCTTTCAAGAAAGTTGGCCAAGTGTACATCTGACTACAAACAACAACCAAACACTAAAGAATCTTTCTTACATTAGCTAGAGTATTTGTAGACCAACACCTAAAAATCAATCTACCACATTATAACCAAAGTTTAAATACTGATGATGGTGGATGCAAGATTAACACATATAAAGATCAACTTATTACATTCTATTAAAACTAAAAGGCTATGATTCAAAATTAAAAGAAAGCATTTTGGTATGCCAATAAAAGCATTTGGAAAGATTGGATTAAATTAATTAACAGGGAAATGGCAACCACTAATGAACCAAGTTGGAGGGATGCAAATAAGAACAACAAAATAGCCTATGAAAAAAAGGTGAGCCAATGCATGAACTGAACAAGAGAAAGACAGTGGAACTAAGTAAGATAAATGTTATAAACTACTATAAAGAAGGCTAAATAGAGAAGAACAGACTCCGAAAATAGCTAACTAAAATAAAAACCTTACCTACATTTATCCCAATTACTGTACATTTCCTTTTTAAATTTAAAAGAGCCATTCTGGCAACTGCCAACTAGGGCAAAATCACCGTAATTAGCGGAAAGCCTAATACTAGGCTACAATAAAAAACAAGTAAATAACAGATAAAGATAAAAAGGAACAAAGAGAAGACACAAGCTAAAAAACAAAACAAGCAACAAGAAGGAAATGCGCTACAGCGTTGGGGATAAGAGCCCATCTGGCAACTGCCTACTAGGGAAGAAGTCGCCGTACTCACACAAGAGGTAGGCTGGGGTATATTAAAGAAAAACATATGTAAATAACAAAAGTAAAAAGTACAAAGGCTAAACAAAACAACAAAAAGAGGAAACAAAGCAAAGAGGCAAACAAGAAGCAAGCTCGCTCCGGCGGTTAGACCCGCCGCCACCAGCGCAGGAACAAGCGACCTACCAAAAAAAAACAGTTAAATAAAGTGGAGGATGCCAGCCTCCTCCAAAAAGTCATATACTCCAAAAGTCTCTGTGCACGAACCAGTCCCGAGTACAAAGAACAAACGGTAGCGACCACGCTCGCTCAGGTAACGTGCGCGAAGAACACCCAGACTGGGAAATTCAACAAGAATGTGCCGAACAGTCTGGGAAACAACACAGTCGTCACAATAAGGCGCGGGCGAGCGCTCCATCAAATGGTGGTGCGTCCCGCGAGTGTGTCCAATTCGGAGAAGACAGAAAGCAAACTGAAGCCGTCGCGGCTTCAATTCCCCTCGACCTGTACCCGGTCACCGAACCGAGTACATCGCGTTAGCTACGGTACCGAGCGGTGTATTGGAACTATCTTGGCCGTGAAGACAGACGCAGCGTATGGAAGAGCAACGCTGACTTCAAACAGAAAGGATACGGCTTGGAAACCATCCCCCGCTTGGGACTTGGAGCCATCCGTATAATTGGAACGGTCCCAGCGTGAAACGGAGTGTACTTCAAAAAGGCCGAACCCAAAGCACCCGAGGCGTGGCGACAAATAGTCAAAGGTGCTATCCAACAGGGTGACGTCCTGGGCAGAACCAGGAAAGCTATACCGAGCTGTCAAGGGAATTTCCTAGCCCTAAATCAAAAGGGCTTAGGAAATGACTGGAGTCTCTCAGCAGCAGCGGATGCAGTGGAGAGCTGTTGGTGTACAGGCGAATAATGGACTGTGCACGGCGCAGACCGAGTGTCATCTTCCCGGCATCGACAAGAATGCTCTAGATGCGGGACGTGTGGAAGGCAACGGTAGCCAGGTGAAGGCTGGTGTGCTGGATCGAGCCCACCTTCCGCAGAACACGCTCGACTGCGGATGCATAAAACTCACATCCGTAGTCGAGCTTCGAAAGAAGAGAGGATCGATAAAAAAGTAAGGCAGTAGTCCTATCAGCGGCCTAGGCCCTGAAAGTCACGGATAGAAAAATATCCATGAAATGGGTAAGAGAGACCCTCAGGTTGCGAATATGAGCCTCCTAGGTGAGACGTCGGTCAAATACAAGACCAAGGAAAAGGTGCGAGTCCACCACTTCCAGGCGCACCCAATTTAGAAACAATCTGGGTCAGGGTGGAGCCGTGAATGGCGGCAGCGCGAGAGACGCGATTCAATGGCTGTTGGAGTCAACGCTCCAGCGTTGGCATCTGGGCCGCGCCAAAAAGAGATCGAAAGGTCGTCCACGTAGAGCATAGCGAGAACATCTTCTGGCAGCAGCGAGGTGATGCCGTTGATGCTCAGGGCAAAGAGTGCAACACTGAGGACACAGTCTTCCTGCTCCATTGGGCCGGAGAGGGTACCCCAAGCCCGGACGCGGAATCGACGATCTCGCAAAAATTCAGATATAAAGATTGAGAGGCGTCCCTTCGCCTCCATGATTCCTATCTCCATGCGTTATCATAGACCTTCTCCAGTGCGGAAGCCGCACTGTGGAAAAGACAGGTGGCCTCCGCTGTCCAGAAAAAAAGGCTAATGTAACATTCACCAATTTCTCCATTAACTTGCACATGCTGAAGGTTAGAGAGATTGGGCGGAAACCAGCCGGGGTAGAGTGATCTCTCCCTGGTTTGCGATAAGCGATCACAGTAGCAATTCGTCTGGAGTCTGGGAAGATACCCTCTACCCAGATCCTGTTGAACAAATCTACCAGAAAGGCCATGCCTCATTCACCCAGGTGGACAGGACATCGACTGGACCAGAGGCGGTGTCCGCGCATGAAGCGAGAGCGGAACGCAACTCACTCAATGCAAACCTGTCGTTGCAGAGTTTTCCGCCTCTGTAAGTAAAGTCCAGCCGGCGGCCTTGCGCCACATCACGGCGCACATTGAATGCTGGCGGAACAGTACCTGGTTAGAGAATGCAGTCCACCAACCTAAACTGAAATGTGGACCACCGCGCTAGCAGTCAGGCGGCAGTGGCTCAACCCAACAACTATAAAAGGACAACCGGAGGGATTGCTCGAGAAAGTGATAACTACCGTGGAGGTCATAACCAACCCCCTCACCCCAAATCAGGCTGTGCATCCAGAGAGCTTAGATCAAGACAGGAAAATGAAGTGAGGCATAAACTCATCCACATTTAGGACACCTATCTCCAGCTCAGCAAGGACCTGACTCCTGGGATTGATCGAGTAGTCTCCCCAGAGGTGGTGTCTACTATTCAAATCCCAGAGCAAGAGAAAAGGCCTCGGCAACCGTGCCACGACGAGGCCGAAATCTCCTGTGCAAAGTCGGGTGATGGTGGTATGTACACAGAAATAACAGTATACCTCCTATCCAGGTGCAGCTGCACAGCCACTGCCTGAAAGGAGATATTTAAAGCAAAGAAAAGAACAGAGACATCATGCCGGATGTAAATGGCTTATCCTCCTAACCTACCCCCATCCCATGGTGGAGGGAGGGCAGGGGGCACGCGCCCACCATGGTCTCCAGGAAAAAGATAGCTAAGGGAAAATACGAGGAGATGAACCTCCGCAGCTTCTCCCAGGTGGCCTGGAGGCTATGGCAATTCCAATGAAGAAATATGCCTGTCAGGCCTAGCTGGGAGGAGATGTGTGGACCCTCATGGGAATGGCTGTACGCTTTCCGGAGGCAGAACTCTGGGCGCTGTTGACCAACAATGCGCTGTCACATTCAAGGACTTATTGGGGGAGGTTGGGCTCACTATGCGAGTCTTCTCCTCCTTCCACCTGAAAACCATGGCAGACTGGGGTCTCTCCTTTGGAGGATCCATCGTTTCAAGTTACCCAGCCTAGCACTGGGTGTGGGCATAGGAACCAATGCTCATTTAGTGGTGACCTCCTTTCAGGGGGCAGCTTTAAAAACACCAGAAGATGGCCTCATGACCAACTTCAGGGGTGTTGCCTCCTGTGAGTCTAACAACTTGGCTGTTTCGCCTTACGAAAAAATGTCATGCTGGGGAAAAGCCCTGGTTTAGCTGGAGTTGGGTGCGAACCCTTTGTGCCACCAGCTGTACCAGGGGAGCGCCCGGTTGGGTATAACCTGCAGAAGGGTTCCAAATAGCCACAGAAACGACCGTGCTCATAGCCCTGGAGCAGAAGATGTCCTTTTTTTAACATGACATACACACCACATTGCTTCAAAGAAGCTGGGTGCAGCTCTCCGCAATTGACACACAATTTGGACTTGTCATGTGCAGCTTTGGAGCTATTTACACAGACTTTGGGTAAACCCGACTTTGCGCATCTACAGGAGGGATTTATATGTCTGAAGCAGTGGCAGTAGTAGCACCTCAGTAGCATGAATGCATTCACATGGTAGCTATACCAACCAGCATGCTCAGACACAGGAAGCTTGTAACATTCGAATGTGATGAAGGGTGTAGGGTGTGTCTCGAGGCCCCTCCCTGTTTCCTCATCACACATTCGACCTTGACCGCCCCATGGTCGGACAGCTCTAAGGTGATGTCATCTATGGAGTAGTCCACGAGTTCCCTCGCATAAGCTACTCCTTTTACGAAGTTCATGGTAGAGTGTGGCGTCACACTCACCAGTGTGCAATCAAGTGTCCGAGGGGCACTAATCATGGCCACCTCGTAGGGATTCAACACATTCACCAGAAGTCTCCTGTCTGAGAAACAGGTCACCTTCACCTCTCTACCAATCATGCTAGCTAGTGTTCTCCTTTGATGGATCATGTTGCCCATGGCCAACATGCTGCCATTAGTGGAGCAAATAACGAGAAAGGGTTTAAAGCCAGTGGGTTCAAATATGCCAGGTAATCTCTGAATGAGGGGCCCTGACGTAATCGAGGCTCATCTCTGTGCACTTGCAATTTTGGTCTTTGTCAGGGACTCCCCACCTGGGGCTGATGTGCCCACATCTTGGCTTGGTTGCTTACTGAAACAGCAATGGGCGCATCTGCCTCTGTGGCTCCAGCAGAAGGTAAGGAGCCTGGAGTCTTTTTAGGAGAGGAGGATGAGGAATAAACCCACTTCTTACCTCCATTGGAAGGAGCCAGGGCTAGGACAGATGGAGCAGCCTCAGCAAGATCCTTCTCTGAATTGGAGAAGGTCTTGCCTCTCATGGTGAGCCCAAGCCATCTGAGGATAAACTTGCACAAGGGCAGACTCGAGTTCTGTGCTTGGCACCGAACCTGGGTTCATCCCCATGGAAGATCCTACTGTCTGAGGCTGGCTCACCTCAGGCAGGGCCTACATATGCCCCCCCCCTTTCCCGGAAGACATCACAGATCAGATTTGAGGTACCTTTGTCTCGTATTGGGGATGTGAATTGGCATTTGCTGTGGGGAAGATGGGGCATGTACAGTGATTCCCTGTAAACTTAATATTCATGCCATCAGGATTTTATAGGGCAGGAGACAATAGGCCCTGTCATCCCTTGCCCCCACTAAGGAGGTTAGCATTATAAATTATTGGCCGGTGGTGTGCTTTCTTGATAGTCACTTGTGAAAGTAAAGGTGGGATTGCCGCTGGTAAGAGGGAGTCTCCTGCACCAATAAACCTAGGAGAAGAGTAAACCTCCTTTTCAGTCAGAGGGGTTTTTTTTTTAAGGGTACCTGGAGTAAGCACGCAGGGAGTGGGACCTCCTTTTCTGTTGTGGGGCACCCCGAGAGCGGCTCGCATGGTGGTAAAAGGAAAATAGAGGGAGTTTAGAGAAATCTCATCAGTGGGCATGGTGGCTCTATTAGTATCACAAGACACAAACGCTTACTCATCTGACGCACACAGTGGTCAGACAGCCCTTCCACATGGTGTCTCCACCTTGGGCCGGGCATAAAATTGAAAGAACATGAAAGGGGAGAGAAAGGGTATGTGAGGAAGTTAATGGTGAGGGTGAGCTTAATTGTTAAAAAAAAACACCACCCCAAACCAGAGCTCAGGGTTGAGAGGGCTGTCCCCGGCCCCAATCCAGGATGGTTGGGTGAGTGGAAGCTGGTCAATGTCTACCCTGTGAAATTAGAGGCCGACAAGGAGGTTGTATGGAAAGTGAGCAAGCAAGGTAAGAAGACAGGGTGTCAGAAAGGAGAAGAGGCTAAGCTGGGGCCCGACGGGGAGCTGAGTCCTGTCAGCATGGTGGCCAGGGAAGCAAATCCCCATGCTCCTTAAAGGGAAAGCTGCCCAAGAGCTGCTCCAACGGTGGTAAAAGAGGAAGAGAGGTTTTTTATAGTTCTCATCAGTGGGGATGTTGACCCTATTATTTCAACGGGATGCATACACTAATCACCTAGCACTGTAGTCCACTCTGTGAGGGGTGAATACAGGACAGACAAAGCAAGTTGGTGCCATTTGAGACCACTCCTCCCACCCACCCTTGGGTTGGGAATAAAATTGCTAGACTGTGAAAGGAGACAGAAAGGCTATGTGAGGAAAGTAAGGGTGGGGATGAGTGAGGTTGTTAAAAACCCACCATCCTGAACTAGAAATGAGGGGTGAGGGGGATTGCCCTCCCCCCCAATCCGGGATGGTTGGGTGAGAGAACGCTGGTCAGTCTCTACCCTGCAAAATTTGAGGCTGACCAGAGAAAGTTGTGAAAGAGTGTAGGGAAAGTGAGGAACCAGGGTGTCAGAAAGGTGAAGAGGCTAAGCTGGGGCCGAATGGAGTGCTGAGTCCCATCAGCATGGCAGCCAGGAAAATAAATCACCGTGCCCTTACAGGGCCAATTACAGTACAGAAAAAGGCAACTAGATACTCACATTGCAAGAACACTCATGCAACAAGATGAGAGCAATATCAAAACATTTAATGAAAAGGGATACTTGTATACAATTGTTAATTACCTTTCTATATCGCCAAAGCCTCTTCTTAAGTTAAATTTTGTATGAAAAAAAGAATAATTACTTCTCACATAAGGATAAAGCTAACAATATATTGGGGGTATGAGAAACTAAATGTTTGTTACTTATAATGGGTGATCCAGGAAAAAGCCATATATGTACATACACCCTTGTCCAAAACTATAAACCTCATAGATATAGATTTATGACATTTGCTAAAAACTTTTAGAATTTATCATATTATTCATAAATATATATAGTACTGTGAATTTTGTAATGTTTGAATTATTTACTATTTTACTAAATGGTGTGTAATTAATAAAATGGAGTTTTCTCAAATTAGAATTTAATCAAATATTTCCTGTGTTTCAAGTTTATAACTATTGTGTATTCAATATCTTCCTAAATATATATGACTAAAACTAAAAAAATTTACAGAAGCAAGCACAGAGGATAAATCCAATTTTCCTAAGACAAGTGTAGAAATTGCTCATAAAATTTTTGAGATATGCTGTTCAAATCACCATGATATCGAGAGCTTTGTACACATTTAGGACACCTATCTCCAGCTCGTCGATCAGGTTGGCAAGGACTTGATCCCTGAGATTAATCGAGTAGTCTCTCCAGAGGGGGTGTTTACCATTCACATATCTGAGCAAGAGAAAGGGACTCGGCAACCCCGTGCCATGATGTGGCGGAAGTCCCCCACGTCGAAGTGGGCTGACAGTGGGATGTACGCGGAAATAACAGTATACCTCCTATCCATTTTCAGCTGCACAGCTAATGCCTGAAAGGAGGTATCTAAAGCAAAGAGAAGAACGAGACATCATACCAGTTGTAAAGCATGCATCCTCCAGCCCCGCCCCAATCCCATGGTGGTGGGGTCGCAAAACCCTTATACCCCGGGAAGGTGGGCATGCGCCTAGCATGGTCTCTTACAAACAGATAGCTAACTGGCATAGGGAGAAGTGCCTCCGCAGCACCTCTCAGTTAGCCGGGATTCCGCGGCAATTACAATAAAGGAATATGCACTCCAGTCCTAGCTCAGAAGAGATATGGTAGCCCTCTTTGAAGAGAAGACCCTCATGGGAATGGTTGTATGCTTCCTGGATGCAGAACTCCGGGCGTTGTTGGCCGAACAATGCCCTCTCACCCATGAGAACTTATGGAGGGAGGTTGGGCTCACCATGAAAGTCTTTTCCTCCCTCCGCTTCAAAACTTTAGGCCAGCGGGAGACTTTGGAGGTGGAGGTCCCTCTTTTGGAGGATCCACCATCTCCAAGCGCCACCAAGCCTACCACTGGGTGTGGGCAAAGGAGCTGAATCTCTTTTAGTGCTGTCCTTCTTTCGGGGATCAGCCTTAAGAACCCTGGAAGATGGCCTCATGCCCCTCTTCAGGGGTGTTGCCTCCTGTAAGTCTAACCACTCGGTGGAGGAGTGCGCCCATTTCGCTTTACAGGAAACGGTCATGCTAGGGAAGCCCTGGCTTTAGCTGGGATTGGGTGAGAACCATTTGTGTTGCCAGGGAAGCGCCCGAAGTGGGTTCCAAATGGATGCGGAAACAACTGTAATCGTAGGCCTGGAGGGGCCAGGAGCAGAGGGTGTCTCTCTTAACATTGAGGCATGGGATGTCCCAGGCAGCACCGGGCGCGCCAGGACTAAGTCCTTACCCTCACGAAATGAGACGATTCCTGGCCTGAACTGCCATGATTTCCTTCTCATGGAAATAAGCACTACATTGCTTCGAAGAAGCAGGGTGCTCGAAAATGTCATGTAGCCTATGATTGAGGGGCCCTGACATAATCAAGGCTCCACTCTGCGCAGTTCTGGTTTTCTTCTGGGACTGCTCCACCCGGCCGGATGTGTCAATCTTGGCTTGGTCGCTTAATGAAACAGCAACAGACCCGTCCGTCGTCCATGAAGCGGGAGAGGAGCCCTTAGTTCTTTTCTTTTTAGGAGAGGAGGGCGGGGAATGGGGAATGAGCCCGCTTCTCTAATCAGCCGGTAAAGACCCTAGGCCAGATGGGCTGGCCTTGGCAAGATCCTTCTATAAAATGGACAAGGTTCTGCCCACCACAGGAGCACCAGCCGGGAAAGGAGACACCACCTCTCCTTGTGAGGCCTCAGAGACCCAAACACTCTTAGAAACAGCTTGCATAGGGGCAGACTCGGATTCCTTGCTTGGCACTGAGCCCGGGTTCAACCCCATGGAAGATCCTATCATCTTGGGCTGGGTCACCTCAGCGGCCATGTTCATCTCAAGGGTGTCTTCCATGTGGCTACCCCACCCAGTAACATCACAGGTCCCATTCAAAGTGCCTTTGGATGTCTTGTCTTTGGCCAGCGAACAGGCATTCTTTGGGGAAGAGAGGGGAGCACGTACGGTGACCTCCTCTAAGCTCATTATGCGCAGCGCAGGTCTTTGGAAGGCATAGGCTGACAGGTCCCTAAAAGGGGGTTGGCCCTATTCCACAATGTCAATTATGAGCGGCCTGACTGCCACTAGAAAAAATGAGTCCAAGGGCGACTCCAAAGAAGGGGGTGAGAGGGAGTCCCCTGTACCTGTATGCAAAGGAGAGGAGTAAACCTCCTCTCTGGTACAAGAATTCTGTAGGGTCCCCTGAGCAAGCACAGAAGGGGAAACCTCCATTTTTTCCCCCATGGAGCTGCCTGAGGGTGGGTGGCTCCGATGAATGTTGATAGGATATTAAAGAGGGAGTATTATTATTTTTTAAATCATCCTTGGGCATGGTGACCCCTTTTATAGCACAGGGTGCAAACGCTCATCCCCCCCTGCAGTAGCCTGCTCTGCGAGGGGTGAATACAGTGATGGCAGATGGCAGAACCAGCTGCTGCCACTTGCAGCCATTCTTCCCTCCTAGTGACCTGGCAGCCGATTGGCATGGCAGTTCCACCTCAGGCACGGCGTAAATTTTTTTTTTTTTTTTTTATTTAAGGGGCTATCTGGCGACTGCCGACTTAGGCATAAGTCGCCGTAAACAAACAGCCTAGTTCTAGGCTACTTCAAAAAATGGAACAGGGAACAACAAAAAAGAAATAACAATAACAAAACAATAACAAAAACAACAACAACAACAACAAAAACAACAACAAAAATTAAGCCTGGTTAAAAAAAAGGGAGAAGGCCGGCCTCCCCCAAAAAGTTAGCAAGTCCACCAGTCAAAGTGCACGCACTCGTCCCGAGTACAAGGGACAGGCGGTAGCGACCCCGCCCATCCCGGTACCGGGACAGGTGTCGTGCGCGAAGATCACCCAGACTGGGACATTCGACAAGAATGTGCCGAACAGTCTGGGGGACGACGCAGTCGTTGCAATAGGGCGCAGGCGAGCGCTCCACCAGATAGCGATGCGTCACACGAGTGTGTCCGATTCGGAGACGACAGAAAGCAACCTGAAGCCGCCGCGGCATTGGGGGATAGGTCCATGGGAACAGTCGCGGCGCAATGGCACGCAACTTTAAGTTCCCTTCGACCGTCTCCCATCTTCTTTGCCAAGCAGTCCGAAGAGCTGCCCGTATTCCTGCCATGTAGTCGGTGTGAGGAAGAGCGAAACGCTGGTCCGGTCGCAGAGTCCTCGCGGACTCTTTGGCGCCCTCATCGGCGCGCTCATTCCCCGCAATTCCCACATGTCCAGGAACCCAGCAGAAGATAATCTCGACATCTGCCCGGCTCGCCAAAACCGTGGCGTCACGGATATCGCGAACCAGGGGATGCGGAGATTCCAATGCCCCGAGAGCACTCAGGGCGCTTTGTGAGTCGCTATAGATCACAATCCGGTCTCCGAACCGGGCACGTCGCGTAATCTCCCGTACCGAGTGGTGTATTGCCACCAGCTCGGCCGTGAAGACAGACGCAGCGCCTGGTAGAGCCCCGCTGACTTCAAACAGAGGGGATACGGCGTGGAAGCCGACCCCCTCTTGGGACTTGGAGCCATCCGTATACACTGGCACGGTTCCAGCGTGACACGATGTGTGCTCCAAAAAGGTCGAACGCAATACTCCCGGCGCAGTACAAGCTTTGGGAGCAGAGGCGTGGCGACAAATAGCCAAATGTGGTACCCTCCAGGGTGGCGTCCTGGGCAGAACCAGGGGCGCCACCGGCCCGAGAGCTATATCTAGCTCTCGAAGGAGTTTCCTGGCCCTAAACCCAAAGGGCTTAGGGTATGACTGGCGTCTCTCGGCGGCATAGGCACCATCGAGATCAGCTGCGGATGCAGTGAGAGCTGTTGGCGACTGAGGGAGGCGCCGGGCTCGCGCGTACAGGCGAGTGATGCACTGCACGCGGCACAGAGCGAGTGGCATCTCCCCAACATCGACCAACAGGCTCTCAATGGGGGAAGTGCGGAAGGCACCGGTCGCAAGGCGAAGGCCGGTGTGGTGGATCGAATCCACCTTCCGCAATAAACGCTCGGCTGCGGATGCATAAAACTCGCATCCGTAGTCGAGCTTCGAGCGAACAAAGGATCGATAAAAAAGTAAGGCGGTAGCCCTATCAGCGCCCCAAGCGCTGAACGTCACGGAACGGAGAATGTCCATGGCGCGGGTACAAGAGACCCTAAGGCTGCGAATATGAGCCTCCCAGGTGAGGCGTCGGTCGAATACAAGACCAAGGAAACGGTGCGACTCAACCACATCCAGGCGCACCCCATTAAGAAACAAATCTGGGTCGGGGTGAAGCCGTGGATGGCGGCAGAAGTGCACCACCTTAGTCTTGGCCAAAGAAAACCGAAACCTGTGCGCTTCGGCATAGCGAGAGACGCGGTTCAATGCCTGTTGGAGTCGACGCTCCAGAGTTGGCATCTGGGCCGCGCCAAAAGAGATCGAAAGGTCGTCCACGTAGAGCGTAGCGAGAACATCTTCCGGCAGCACCGAGGTGATGCCGTTGATGCTCAGGGCAAAGAGTGTGACACTGAGGACACTTCCCTGCGGGACACCCTCTTCCTGCTCCTTTGGGCCGGAGAGAGCTCCCCCCACCCGTACGCGGAATCGACGATCTCGCAAAAATTCAGATATAAACATTGGGAGGCGTCCCCTCGCCCCCATCGTGTAGAGAGTCTCCATGATACCGTATCGCCATGCGGTATCATAGGCCTTCTCCAGATCGAAAAACACCGTGGCGTAGTGCTGTCTACGAAGGAAAGCCTCGCAGACGGCATTTTCCAGTCGGAGCAGAGCATCCGACGTGGAGTGGAACTTGCGGAAGCCGCACTGTGCGGAAGACAGATGGCCTCCGCTGTCCAGGAAAAAGGCTAATCTAACGTTTACCAATTTCTCCATCAACTTGCACACGCAAGAGGTTAGAGAGATTGGGCGGAAACCGGTCGGAGTAGAGTGATCTCTCCCCGGTTTGCGAAAGGCGAGCACAGTAGCGATTCGCCAGGAGTCTGGGAGAAGACCTTCCACCCAGATCCTGTTGAACAGATCTAACAGAAAGGCCATGCCTCGCTCACCCAGGTGTCGAAGCATGGCGTACGGGACATCGTCCGGACCATGGGCGGTGTCCGCGCACGAAGCGAGAGCGGAACGCAACTCACTCACAGTAAACTTGTCGTTGAAGGGTTCTCCGCCACTGGAGGTAAAGTCCAGCCGGCGGCCTTCCGCGACATCACGACGTGCATTGAATGCTGGCGGAGCAGCATCACGGCTAGAGAATGCGGAAAAAGCGGTCGCTAAGGATTCCGCCACGGACGCGGGGTCTGAGATTGCGGTCCCATTCTCCTGGAGAACGGGAGGGGGGTCCTGCGAGAACTTGCCCCGAATCCTTTTGACTCGCTTCCAAACCTCAGCTAAAGGGGTCTTCCCGTTAAGTGAAGACACGTATGCCCGCCAAGAAGAGCGGCGGGCGTGCTTCGAAATATACCGGAACCTAGCCCTAGCCCGACGAAATTCAGCGACAGTGAAATCGTTCGGGCGGCGCTTATAGCGCATGTAGGCATAACGCTTCTGTTTGAGGGCCGTCTCACACTCGGCCGACCACCATGGGAGTGGTCGGCGTGCAAAACGGCCAGACGTCCTAGGAATAGTAGTCAGGCCCACGGCGATGAGGTTGCCGGAGAAGAACTCAACGGCCTCATCTACCGACCTAAACTCCTCGACTGAGATACAGAATTCAGTCATTTCCTGAAATGCAGGCCACCGCGCCCGCGCCAAGCACCACCGAGGTGGTCTCTCAGGCGGCAGTTGCCCTGAAAATGATATTTCAATGGGAAAGTGATCACTACCATGGAGGTCATCGACCACCCCCCAATCAAAATCAGGCTGTGCATCCGAAGAGCACAAAGATAGGTCAAGGCAAGAAAATGAAGCGGTTCTCGGACAGTGATGCGTAAACTCATCCACGTTTAGGACACCCATCTCAAGCTCTTCGATCAGATCGGCAAGGACTTGTCCCCTGGGATTTATGGAGTAATCTCCCCAGAGAGGATGCCTGCCGTTCAGATCTCCAAGCAAGAGATAGGGCCTCGGCAACCGTGCCACGACGCGGCGGAAGTCCCCCGCGTCGAAGTCAGCTGACGGTGGAATGTACGCAGAAATGATAGTATACCTCCTATCCAGGTGCAGCTGCACAGCCACTGCCTGAAGGGAGGTATCTAAAGAGAAAGGAAGAACGGAGACATCATGCCGGGTGTAAACTGCGCATCCCCCAGCCCGGCCATCCCGCGGTGGTGGGGTCGCAAGACCCTTATACCCCGGGAGGGCAGGGAGGGGGCACGCACCTAGCATGGTCTCCTGCAAAAAAATAGCTAACGGGGAACGGGACGAGACGAGCCTCCGCAGCTCCTCCCAGTTGGCCCGGAGTCCACGGCAATTCCATTGAAGGAATATGCCCTCCAGGCCTAGCTCGGAGGAGACGCGGGGGCCCTCCTCGAATTGAAGACCCTCACGGGAATGGCCGTACGCTTCCCGGGGGCAGAACCCCGGGCGCTGTTGGCCGGACAAAGCGCTGAAGGCGCTGTCGCCTTCGAGGACTTATTGGGGGAGGTTGGGCTCGCCATGCGAGTCTTTTCCTGCCTCGAAACCTTAGGCGGGCGTTGCGGCTTCGGAGGCGGGGGGCCCTCTTTTCGAGGAACCACCGTCTCCGAGCAACTCGCTCCACTTCGGGGCGTGGGCGAAGGAGCCGAAGCTCCTTTGTTGCTGTCCTCCTTTCGGGGGACAGCTTTAGGAACCCCGGAAGATGGCCTAGCGACCATCTTCAGGGGTGTTGCCTCCTGTGAGTCTAACGACTCGGTGGAGGCGCGTGGCCGTTTCGCCTTACGGGAAACGGTCACGCTGGGGGAGGAGGGGGAAGCCCTGGTTTTAGCCGGGGCAGGGTATGAACCCTTTTTGCCGCCAGCTTTACCAGGGGAGCGCCAAGTTTGGGTAGAGCCCGCAGAAGGGCTCCGAATGGGCGCGGAAACAACCGTGCTCGTTGGCCTGGATGGGCCAGGAGCAGAGGGTGCCTTCCTAACTATTGAGGCATATGACGTCCCAGGCAGAGCCGGGCGCGCCAGGACCAAGTCCTTTGCCTCGCGGAATGAGAGTCGATCCTGGGCCTGAACGGCCAGGATTTCATTCTCAAGGAGATATGCACCACATTGCTTCGAAGAAGCAGGGTGCGGCTCTCCGCAATTGACACACTTGGCCACACACGATTTGGACTTATCGTGTGCGACATTGGAGCAATTTACACAGACTTCGGGTGACCCCAAATTTGCACGTCTACATGAGCGATTCATATGGCCGAAGCGGTGACAGTAATAGCACCGCCGCGGCAGTGGCACGAATGCCTTCACGCGGTAGCGGTACCAACCGGCACGCACCGACTCAGGAAGCTTGTCACAGTCGAACGTGACGAAGAGTGTAGGGGTGGGTCTCGAGGCCCCTCCCTGTTTTCTCATCACACGTTCGACCTTGACCGCCCCATGGTCGGCCAGCTCTAAGGTGATGTCCTCAATGGAGTAGTCAACGAGTTCCCTCGCATAAACTACTCCTTTCACAAAGTTCATGGTAGAGTGCGGCGTCACACTCACCGGGGTGCCATGAAGTGTCCGAAGAGCACTAATCTTGGCCGCCTCGGCGGGATTCGCCGCATTCGCCAGAAGGCTCCCGTCCGAGAAACGGGTTACCTTCGGCTCTCTACCAATTGCACTAGCTAATCCTCTCCTCTGATGGATCATGTTGCCCTTGGACAACATGGTGCCATCAGTGGAGCGAATAACGAGGAAGCGTTTGAAGCCAGCGGGCTCGAAAACGCCAGGTAACCTCTGAATCAGGGGCCCCGATGTCATCGAGGCTCCGCCCTGTGCACTCTTGGTATTAGTCTTCTTTGTCAGGGGCTCCGCAACCGGGGGGGCAGAGGGGGCGGATGTGCCGATCTTGGCTTGGTCGCTTGCCAGAGTGGCAGCAGACCCATCCGTCCCCGCAGCCCCCGCGGATGGAGAGGAGCCCCGAGTCTTTTTTGTCTTTTTAGTCTTTTTCTTTTTCGGAGAGGAGGGCGGGGAATGAACCCGCTTTTCACCTCCGCCGGCAGAAGTCCCCAGGCCAGATGGACCAGCCTCAGCCAGGTCCCTCTCCGAAATGGAGAAGGTCCTGGTTGTCGTAGGGGCACCTGTCGGAGGAGATCCCTCCCCTCCTTTTATTGCCTCGGAGCCCTCAGCCATTTGAGGAGGACCTTGCATAGGGGCGGATTCGGGTTCGGTGCTTGGCGCCGAGCCCGAACTCCCCCCCATGGAAGGCCCTACCGTCTGAGGCTGGGTCTCCTCAAGGACCATGTCTATCACAGGAGGGGCCTCCAGTTGGCCATCCCCTCCCAGGACATCGCAGGTCCCCTTGGCAGTATTGTCACTAGTCAGGTGGTGTGGGGAGGCACAGGCCTTGACCCCAGCAAGGTTTAAAATTCTTGCCAGCAGGTCTTTTGAGGGAAGCGACCGAAGGGGCCTGGCTTCCCTCTCCCCCCTAAGGGGGTTTGCCCTACCGAGCCGCTTGCACGAGGGGCGGTCGGCAATGGGCTGCCTGCTGGCTTTCTTGGCAGTCCCCTTAGAAAGCAAAGGAGGGACTGCCGCTGGAGATAGGGAGGTGCCCGAAAGCACCTCCAGAGAAGGGGGTGAGGGGGAGTCCCCTACACCCGTAGGCGTAGGAGAGGAGTAAGCCTCCTCTCCGGTTAAAGAATTATGGAGGGTCCCTTGCGCAAGCACAAGGGCGGGGACCTCCATTTTCTCGGTGGAGCTGCCCGAGGGCGGTTCCGTCGATTTTCTTGGGGAAGTTGGGGGTTGGGTTTTTTGTTGTTTTTTTTCATTCATGGGCATGGTGACCCTCTTTTGATTACGGGACGCAATAGCTCATCACCTCTCGCAGTTGCCCGCACTGCGAGAGGTGCTTACAAGCCCGGCAGAGCCAGGCGCCGCCATTCGGGACCACCCCTCCCGCCTGGTGGCCTGGCAGTCCTTCGGCATGGCGGCTCCACCTTGGACACGGCGTAAAAAATATAGGTTGTGAAGAGGAGAGGAAAAGGGATGTGAGGAAGATGTGGGTGGGGATGAAGCAGGTTGTTAAAAAAAACCCATCCCGAACCGGAGCTCAGGGGTTAGGGAACAATGTCCCCTCCCCCCTCAGCCCCGATCCGGGGTGGTTGGCTTGAGAAGAAGGTCAGCATTCTACCCTGTGAAATTAGAGGCTGACCAGAGAAAGTTGTGGGAGAGGTTGTATGAAAAGCGACGAGGTAGGGGAGAAATCGGGCTATCTGAAGGAAGGAAGAGAGGCTAAGCTGGGGCCGGACGGAGTGCTGGATCCGGCACGGCGTAAAAAATGATAGATAGTGAAGGGAGAAAAAGGGGATGTGAAGAAGGTGAAGGTGGGGGGTGAAGCAGGTTGCTAAAAAGACACCATCCCAAACAGGAGCTCAGGGGTGAGGGGGCATTGTCCCCTCCCCCCTCAGCCCCAACCCGGGATAGTTGGGTGAGAGAGGAAGCTGGTCGGCGTCTACCCTGTGAAATTAGAGGCCGACCAGGAAAAGTTGTGTGGGAAGTGAAAAAGAAGGGTAAGAAGACAGGGTGTCAGAAAGAAGAGGATAAGCTGCAGATGGACGGGGCGCTGAGTCCCCTTAGTACGGCAAATCCCCTCAACCCCTTATGAGGGTCTGGGGGACAATGCAGTCATCACAATATGGTGCAGGTGAGCGTTCCATCAACGGGCGGTGCGTCCCGCGAGTGTGTCCGATTCAGAGACGACTTAAAGCAACCTAAAGCCTTCACGGCATTGTTTGTAGGTCCATGGGAACAGTCGCATCTTCTTTGCCAAGCAGCACGGATTCCTGCCATGTAATTGGTGTGAGGAAGAGTGAAAGGCTGGTTTGGTCACCCAGTCCTCACAGACTCTTTGGCGCCCTCTTCCCCACATGTCCAGGAACCCAGAAGAAGATAATCTTGACATCTGCCTGGCTGACCAAAACTGTGGTATCACAGATACTGTGAACTAGAGGATGTGGAGATTCCAATGCCCTGAGAGCACTCAGGGTGAAGGCAAAGGAAGAAACACCTTTGCCACAGACAAATGGTCAAAGTCCTGGGAGCCAATCCACTAGTCAGAGTACTACTGTTGTGAAATATCTCAACTTTACCAACACCAATAAAAAAGTAAACAAAAGGGGTGGTGGACTATACCCTCCATCAAGCTGTTCCTACCTCAGGGTTTTGCACTTTTCAGGTCTCCACCATGGGTGCATACAGCTCCCAAATGAGCAGCCAGAGAGGCAAGGCAACAGGATGGATTTCCTTACTAGGTTGTACTAATCATAGACAGGATGGCCAGAATCTAGATCTGTTGTGGCAGACCAAAGACTTTTCAGTGGAGCGGCAATTGACAAGGAAGTAAAGCCAACCCGCCATAAGCAGGACAGCCTTATGCACCAGTGAGGAGGTCAGACAATTACACAGAGGAAATGAGTTATTGAGGCAAAACCTATCTTCCTAATAATCGTACCTCAATACCCAGAACTCCTCGAGTCCCCGTCTCTTGAGCTCTATGGGCAGTGTTTAAAGGGGTTCCAAAGCCTCTCTTCTGAAACAGATTAAGGTAGCTGGCCAGGTACTTAGAGCAAGGCAAAGGGTTGAGGTAATAGTTGTAGAAAAAAAATCATGCTGAGAGTGAGTGAGGAGAAAATGCAACAGCAACTTCCTCAGACCCAATTAAAGTTCAAGTCAACCTAGTGACAAGGCTTCCCTAATTTGCAGCTCTGTAGGTACCAAGTGTACCCCCCCCCCCTTGCAGGGAAACAAGAATTGGTTTGGAGAAATGGGGATTACTCCTATTGAGTGGCCATCACATAACCAACTTAAACCTGATAGAAAAAATGTGGGGAGTGGTTGGAAAAGAAAAAGAAATACCATAAGTACAAATAAAACAACTATGAAAAATTACAAGCCTAGTGCATAAAAAGATCCTAAAATAGTGAAAATTTAGTGAAACCCATGCCATGAAGAATTATGGCTGCAATTAAAGCCCAAGAGCGCAAAACAGTAGCTGATCGCAGATCGTCAGTCACAAACTTTTCAACAATGGAGAAGGTTGAGCACCGCGGCACAACTAAGTATTAAAATAATTAAAAATAAATATATACTGAATTAATTTACCACAAATCTCCTATTATATTATATGAATAATTCCATAGGGTGAGTTATAGTTTTGGGCCCAAGGGTTTATGTATTCCTAATGTTTTGGTCTCAAAAATTATATCATTCAAAAGACTAGAGGTACAATTATCAAGTATTTATTTAAAAAAAATGACTTCCATATTTATAATATCACTGTTTTTAAAGCTGCTCCAGAATCCATGAAGTCATCTTGAAGGCCTAGTCAATACTAGTCTATAAATTTCATCTAATGCTTTTATTTTATTTGAAAACTTAGTCTATAAACTTAAAGCTATCTTCTTTTGCTTGATTCTTAAGATTTTATAAATGGACCTTTAAGAGCTACAGGGTTTTCTTTTTGGTTCCAAATCCCAGGATCACCCTTTATAAAAGTTATAAATTAGTTTGAATTTTTAGAGAAAAGCATAAATTTGTGCCATATATGGGTCCCGGTAAGAGGAAATGAGAAAAACACCAAACAAACCCTTGATGAATGCAGGATTAAGATCTCAATTCCCCCAAACAACAGTAACAATGGTAAAAGCAACTTAAAAGTACAAACTTTAAATATACATTACCAGTACTGAAGTGCAAGATGACCCAGGTACTAAATTTAAAATTATAAAACACCCAACCAATTAAATGGATCCATTGACTAGATATCAAAGAAGGCCTACATGAAGCATATTTGGCTCAAGCAACAAAATATTGCCCAAATAGAATAGGTTGTCAAGAAATCAGTCATTTTTATTTAAGAGGAAAATAATTTTTAATATAAAAAAACAAAACATTCAGCAAAGTAGTTTTAATGAAATATATTTCATAGTATTATCCACCTCCATAGAGTAAACTATGCCATTTAGGTGATTTAGACTTAAATAAATGGTAATCAAGATACAGTGAATATGCAGGAGGAAAAATAACCTCCAAAAGTAATGCAAGTTTTTCTTGGATCAAACATGCCAAGTTTGATCCAATGTTCAGAAATGGCTCAGACATTTTGAACCAAGAGAGATAAAGCAATATTGACATATAAATATTTTTCAGACAGTTCATATGGCATCCAAACAGACAGTATTTTTGTGGAGCTTTCTTAAGCAAATTACTAAAGTTATCTTTAACAGTTAGCAGCAAATTTGGAACAATTTAAACTAAGACTTTATATTTTCTTAAAATTATTAATTTCTTGACAACCTAATAGTACTGAGAAATATTAATATTCACTAATACTGCATGCAAAATATTAAAAATGGTAAGGAGACAAGGACAAAGTTAAAATAAGCATAGCCTTAGATATGGCAAAATATTCTAAATTGTTAGTGAGGGCAGTACCAGTTGGGCTAACCTTTATAACTTTAGGGTCAATGAGTATGTAATCTGCATCCACTGCATAATCTCGCTATCCAAACCCTCTCCCAACACACTAGTTTTCATTCAATTGTATTTAGTTATTTTTGGATGATAAAGTGGATTATTTCTAGAGTATGATTTTCTGAGACTCAAGGTCTAAGACAACAAGGGTATTCAGTATCAAGGAAATATGTTAACCAACCGGGATGGCTGCTGTTAAAGGTCTATGACAACAAAGGTATTCAATATGAAGGAAAAATAAAATATGTTGACCAATAGAGGTGGCTGCTGTTAAAGAAAATGAGCAAATTAAAGTGAAGCAAGGATAAAGAATGGCAGGAACTATATCTATGAGAACTTGTCAACCTCAAATGTGGTTGGAAAGTAAAAAAGGTGGATCTCAGTTGGCAAGGGTCACCAAAAGAATGATCAGACAAAGATCCTGCACTGCTATGGAGATCCCTCTCCTCCCAGGAAGGAAAAATTCCAATAGATTGATAGGAGGTCCTAGGTCAGAAGTTGACAAAATGTAGTACATGACTCAGTTGATCAAATCTAGAGCTAACCTGTAATTCCCGAAGTTTCGGGCCTATATCCTGTTTGAGGTTCTTGTGAAACTGACTGACTTTGCGTGAGTCGCTCGTAGACAGAGTCATTACCTTGGAGTCCTTCAGTCCAGCATATCTCGCTGCTAACTTCTGTGCGATCTAAACAAAGTCAAGGACATGTCTCTTACAAAATAGAAAACTTGGATGAGAAACTGAATAGGACAAAAGCTGTTGATACAGAATATAGAAGAAAATACCAGAGATTAACTCAATACCTTTACTTTTTGTAAACACATCTAACTCTTTTTTATCTGTATTGAAAATTTGTAAACAAAATAATATCCACTTAATTCTCCGCATAATGGTGTGAGAAAATGTTAATTAAAAGTGAAATATGAAATTACATTTTTTTCATTTGTGTAGCGATAACAATTTCTTTATAAACTAGACTAGAAATTTACATGACATTCCTAAATATCATGTAAGATAATGTATTGTATTAAAACATTCATAAAATAACTTAAAAGAACTCTCATTGGGCATTTTCTTTAAATTTTGTGAAATAAAAGGATATGAAAGATGCAAAGGGGAAAAAAACCCTGATAAATAAAAGAAACGAGACAAGATTCAGATTTAATTTCAATTTACTTTTAAACTAGTTCTGAATGGGGATGGAGAGGTTATGTTTAAGTGAATTGCTACCTTGTTAATTTCAGCATATAAGGGTGAGAAATTACATCTCCATTTGTAGTCTTGTGATTAGCAATGAAAAAATATATATATTCAAAGATTACTTTAAGTAGACCATTTTGGGGGAAGCACAATTGTTAGATCAGATTGGAAATTGATAGTGAATGCATTTTTATTCTATATATTGTCTGAATTTTTATTTTACAATGAATGAGATTGTGATTTTTGCATGGAATTCATTATGTATAGTTGTATTTGTTTTTGTAGGTAGTACAATTTGAGCAAACATTTGTCATTCTTTTTGTATTTCATGGGTGAAATTTTGATTGTCCAAACTCAGCAACTGTACGAGAAAGGGGCTCTACATTCATGCTGCAAGGCAGCAGAAGTCCCATATTTAGCATCAAAGTTGATTCATGGCAGAATTTAGACAGAGATAAAAGTATACCTTTTACCTGTGTGTAGCTGCACTACCACCAACAATAAGGAGGTATACAAAGTGCATAGAAAATGGAGACTCCTCCTTCTTGGCCCCCACCCTGTGTTGCTAGGGTTGCAAAATCTTTATAGTCCAGGAGGGTGGACAAGGGCACGCACACAGGAGACATAGACCTCTGCAGATCCTCTCAGCCATGAGTCCATAGGAATTCCTCCTCCTGTAGCATGGGCATGAGCCCGTGGAGTAGCTAGCTCTAATAGGAAAACCACAGGGAGGGGGTGGGAAGAGAGAAGCTCCAGAACAGTTCTGAATGGGTGCGCAAGATACCAGGCTGATAGGCCTGGAAAAGCAGAGGGTGCAGCAGGACAAAGAACTTAGCGTCTCAAAAAGAGTGTCTGGAGCCTGAATGGACAGGACCTACAGCCTGTGTGGTAAAACCCATCAACATTACCACAATTAAGTGAGGCTGTGCCTTTTGTGACTGTCATGAGGGACCAGGTTTCAGTGGAGGGAGGCTGTTAAATGCTGTGGGAATTTTAGAGCACCCCACTAAACCTGTGATAGTGAGTGGGCCCAGGTAACCATGCAAATGGCATCCAAGTTGGTAGGTCCCACACTGGGAGAAGTTGTATTATATCCACTTGAAAATGACTGATTACTACACAACTATTCATTCTGACCAGACAGGGTGGCTAGTTTAAAAAACACAGCCATGCCTTGGCATTCGGTACAGTGACCCTCCATAATTCACATACTTGACTGTACGCAATAAGGACTTGTGTACTGCCTTGGAGCAATTGGCACACAGATTTGGGCAAGCCTGACTTTGCATACCTATATGAATGATTCATGGCCAAAGCAGTGGCAAGAATGCCTTGATGCAGTAGAGATACCAACTGGTATGCAGATTCATGGGTCCTGTAATGATCAAATGTATGAATGGGTGTCAAAGCCCACCCCCTGTTTTCTAATCACAAGTTCAACCTTGACTGCCCCTCGATGATTTTTTAAGGAGTAGGCTTTCAGTTATCTCATGAACCAATCCACAAAATCATGGTAGAGTGCATGATCACCTCCACAAAGCACTAATAATGGTGGCATGGGAAGGGTCTGCTGCATTTACTAGAAGGCTCCCATCTGAGAAACAGGTGACCTTAGGCCAACATATTGCCATTAGTGGAGCAAATAACTAGGAAGCATTTGAGGCCAGCAGGTTCAAAAATGCATGTCTATTGATGAAAGGACATGACATCATCAAGGTTCCACTCACCCAAACTACAATTTCATCTTGGTCTTCCCAACTAAGAGTGCCTTGTGGCTGAATGTGCCAGTTTTGGTCTAGTCATCAGTCAAAAGAGAAGTAGAGGAACCCCTGGTCTTCTTTTGAGGGAAAATTAACCCACTCAACTGTCTTTTCAGTTATTGGCATTTTGCCCTAGTATAAGTTTTGTATCATCAAATTTTGAAATTTTACACAAGTCCACATCAAGATTGTTTATTTATACTAAAAAAAAAAAGCAAGGCTTTGAGAACAGATCCCAGAGGAACCAAAAGCATTTTATATGTTGAAAGCAGTGCTGCAAGCTTATCTATGATAGAAGTAAAGGAAATGGCCCAAAGTTTCCAGGATACCTTTATTCTTTCTTTTTTTTTAAATTGGTGTCACATTTACTTATTTTAACTCATCAGCAACTATTTCTTCACTAATGAATTTTTGGAAAATTATACAAAAGGCTTTTAATAATTAACTTTCTAACATATTAAGGTGGATTCAATTTATTTTATTGGGACCTGGTGCTCATTTTTTTAATATAATTTCATTTTCGGTTATATCAAAATTTGAAAGTATATTCTTCATTAAGATTTATTATTGTGTATAGTTGGGTCATTTATGTGCATCTTTGTAAAAATATTCAGTTAATATCTTCACATGATCTGAATCATCACTAAGCACACCCTCGGCATTCTGAAGGGGCCCCGATGGATGCACTAATTCTAATTACTTATGATTATTTACATATCTATAAAATCACTCATGTTTTGACAATGAAGTGCTCTCCTTTTGGCTGTTCAGATTTTTCACTTGAATATTAAAGGCATCAGTTTTTAATTCTCAAGAGTATTGATTGTTTTCAAAATGTTATAATCTATTACATACCCTTATAGACGAGTATAAAAAAAAAAAAACTGACAAAGGGCACAGCTCAAAACTGCTAAGGGCAAGCCCATAAAAATGAGGGTTGTTTTTGTTAACTTCTCTGGCAGCCAAAAAAAGGACAAAGAAAGCAACAAGAAAAGGAAACCAGCAACGAGTTTATCTACAAAGCGTGCACAGGTGCAAGATGGTGGCCTGCCCCACCATCCAGGGGATAAAACATGTAAACAATGATTAAAAATTAAATACTAAGCCAAAGTCTTTCCCAAAGACTTGGAAGAGGTGGTAGCTACACTATACTATTACATATAACCATAAAGCGTCTTAGCATCTAAGGAAAGGAAAGTTGCTAGAAAGGTTCAAGGGAGCGCTCCATCAGATGAAGCTGTGCCCCATTAAGACAATAATACCGTCAAGGCAATCAAACAGATTTTTTTGAAATCCCTTCTGGCAGCATCCAGCAAGTGTCCAGATGTCTAAAAAGACTGAAGCCTATTATCTTCTTTTATATTTTTTCTTTTTAAAGAGCTCATCTGGCGACTGCCTACTTGGGCATTAGTCGCCGTATTAAAAACTGCCTAGTACTAGGCTACTTTAAAATCTAATGCAATAACACAATAAAAACAAACAAAAACAACCCAAACAACACGAGAAATTAAAAAAAGGGAAAAGGAAACGAGTAGTAAGCAAGCTCCTGCGTCGGGGGCAGGTCCCCCTGGCGCAGGAGCATGCAACCTATAAGAAAAAAAGAACAAAACAAAACAAAAAAAAACTTGTTAAATAATAGGGAGAAGGCAGGAATCCCCCCAAAAGTCACCAAGTCCACCAGTCAATATGCACGCACTCATCCCGAGTACAAGGGACAGGCGGTAGCACCCCCGCCCATCCAGGTACCGGGACAGGTAACGTGGGCGAAGATCGCCCAGACTGGGACATTCGACAAGAATGTGCCGAACAGTCTGGGGAAAGACGCACTCGTCACAATAGGGCACAGGCGAGCGCTCCATCAGATAGCGATGCGTCACACGAGTGTGTCCGATTCGGAGACGACAGAAAGCGACCTGAAGCCGTCGCGGCATTGGGGGTTAGGTCCATGGGAACAGTCGCGGCGCAATGGCACGCAACTTTAAGTTCCCTTCGACCGTCTCCCATCTTCTTTGCCAAGCTGCCCGTATTCCTGCCATGTAGTCGGTGTGAGGAAAAGCGAAACGCTGGTCCGGTCGCAGAGTCCTCGCGGACTCTTAGGCGCCCTCATCGGCGCGTTTATTCCCCGCAATTCCTACATGTCCAGGAACCAAGCAGAAGATAATCTAAACATCCGCCCGACTCGCCAAAACCATGGCGTCACGGATATCGCGAAACGGGGGATGCGGAGATTCCAATGCCCCGAGAGCACTCAGGGCGCTTTGTGAGTCGCTATAGATCACAATCCGGTCTCCGAGCCGGGCACGTGGCGTGATCTTACGTACCGAGTGGTGTATTGCCACAAGTTCGGCCGTGAAGACGGACGCCGCGCCTGGCAGAGCCCCGCTGACTTCAAACAGAGGGGATACGTCGTGGAAGCCAACCTCCTCTTGGGACATGGAGCCATCCGTATACACTGGCACGGTTCCAGCGTGACACGGGGTGCGCTCCAAAAAGGTCGAACGCAATACTCCCAGCGCAGTACAAGCTTTGGGAGCAGAGGCGTGGCGACAAATAACCAAATGTAGGACCCACCAGGGTGGCACCCTGGGCAGAACCAGGGGTGCCACCGGCCGAAGAGCTATACCTAGCTCTCCAAGGAGTTTCCTGGCCCTAAACCCAAAGGGCTTAGGGTATAGCTGGCGTCTCTCGGCGGCACCGTCGAGATCAGCTGCGGATGCAGTGAGAGCTGTTGGTGACTGAGGGAGGCGCAGGGCTCGCGCGTACAGGCGAGTGATGCACTGCATGCGGCGCAGAGCGAGTGGCATCTCCCCAGCATCGACCAACAGGCTCTCAATGGGGAAAGTGCGGAAGGCACCGGTCGCAAGGCGAAGGCCGGTGTGGTGGATCGAGTCCACCTTCCGCAATAAACGCTCGGCTGCGATGCATAAAACTCGCATCCGTAGTAGAGCTTCGAGCGAACAAAGGATCGATAAAAAAGTAGGGGAGTAGCCCTATCAGAGCCCCAAGCGCTGAACGTCACGGAACGCAGAATATCCATGGCGTGGGTACAAGAGACCCCAGGCTGCGAATATGAGCCTCCCAGGTGAGGCGTATGTCGAATACAAGACAAGTAAACGGTGCGATTCAACCACATCCAGACGCACCCGGTTAAGAAACAAATCTGGGTTGGGGTGGAGCCGTGGATGGCGGCAGAAGTGCACCACCTTAGTCTTGGCCAAAGAAAATCGAAACCTGTGCGCTTCAGCATAGCGAGAGACACGGTTCAATGTCTGTTGGAGTCGACGCTCCAGAGTTAGCATCAGGGCCGCGCCTAGAGAGATCGAAAGGTCGTCCACGTAGAGCGTAGCGAGAACATCTTCCGGCAGCACCGACGTGATGCCGTTGATGCTCAGGGCAAAGAGTGTGAAACTGAGGACACTTTCCTGCGTGACACCCTCTTCCTGCTCCTTTGGGCCGGAGAGGGCTCCCCCCACCCGTACGCGGAATCGACTATCTCGCAAAAATTCAGATCTAAACATTGGGAGGCGTCCCCTCGCCCCCATCGTGTGGAGAGTCTCCATGATACCGTATCGCAAAGCGGGAGCATAGGCCTTCTCCAGATCGAAAAACACCGTGGCGTAGTGCTGTCTACGAAGGAAAGCCTCGCAGACGGCATTTTCAAGTCGGAGCAGAGCATCCGACGTGAAGTGGAACTTGCGGAAGCCGCACTGTGCGGAAGACAGATGGCCTCCGCTGACCATAAAAAAAGGCTAATCTAACATTTAACAATTTCTCCATCAACTTGCACACGCAAGAGGTTAGAGAGATTGGGCGGAAACCGGCCGGAGTAGAGTGATCTCTCCCCGGTTTGCGAAAGGCGAGCACAGTAGCGATTCGCCAGGAATCTGGGACGAGACTCTCCACTCAGATCCTGTTGAACGAATCTAACAGAAACGCCATACCTCGCAGAAGACACCGCCCATGGTCCGGGACATCGTCCGGACCATGGGCGGTGTCTGCGCAGGAAGCAAGAAGCGCACGAAGGGTTCTCCGCCTCTGGAGGTAAAGTCCAGTCGGCAGCCTTCCGCGATATCACGACGTGCATTGAATGCTGGCGGAGCACCATCCCGGCTAGAGAATGCGGTCGCGAAGGATTCCGCCACGGACGCGGGGTCCGAGATTGCGGTCCCATTCTCCTAGAGAACGGGAGGGGGGTCCTGCGAGAACTTGCCCCGAATCCTATTGACTCGCTTCCATACATCAGCTAAAGGGGTCTTCCCGTTAAGTGAAGACACGTATGCCCGCCAAGAAGAGCGGCGAGCGTGCTTCAAAATATACCAGAACCTAGCCCTAGCCCAAAGAAATTCAGCGACAGTGAAATCGTTCGGGCGGCGCTTATAGCGCATGTAGGCATAACGCTTCTCCTTTTTCTGGGCCGTCTCTCACTCGGCCGACCACCATGGGAGTGGTCGGCGTGCAAAACGGCCAGGTGTTCTAGGAATAGTAGTCAGGCCCGCGGCGATGAGGTTGCCGGAGAAGAACTCAACGGCCTCATCTACCGACCTAAACTCCTGGACTGAGATAGAGAATTCAGTCATTTCCTGAAATGCAGGACACCGCGCCCGCGCCAAGCAGCACCGAGGTGGGCTCTCAGGCGGCAGTTGCCCTGAAAATGATATTTCAATGGGAAAGTGATCACTACCATGGAGGTCATCGACCACCCCCCAATCAAAATCAGGCTGTGCATCCGAAGAGCACAAAGATAGGTCAAGGCAAGAAAATGAAGCGGTTCTCGGACAGTGATGCGTAAACTCATCCACGTTTAGGACACTTATCTTAAGCTCTTCGATCAGATCGGCCTTGACTTGTCCCCTGGGATTTATGGAGTAATCTCCCCAGAGAGGATGCTTGCCGTTCAGATCTCCAAGCAAGAGATAGGGCCTCGGCAACCGTGCCACGACGCGGCGGAAGTCCCCCGCGTCGAAGTCAGCTGACGGTGGAATGTACGCAGAAATGATAGTATACCTCCTATCCAGGTGCAGCTGCACAGCCACTGCCTGAAAGGAGGAATCTAAAGTGAAAGGAAGAATGGAGACATCATGCCAGGTGTAAAGCGCGCATCCCCCAGCCTGGCCATCCCGCGGTGGTGGGGTCGCAAGACCCTTATACCCCAGGAGGGGTATAATGGACGAGACGAGCCTCCGCAGCTCCTCCCAGTTGGCTCGGAGTCCACGGCAATTCCATTGAAGAAATATGCCCTCCAGGCCCTGCTCGGAGGAGACGCGGTTGGGGGAGGTTGGGCTCGCCATGCGAGTCTTTTCCTCCCTCCCCCTCGAAACCTTAGGCGGGCGTTGCGGCTTCGGAGGCGGGTGGCCCTCTTTTCGAGGAACCACCGTCTCCGAGTCACTCGACCCACCACTAGGCGTGGGCCAAGGAGCCGAAGCTCCTTTGTTGCTGTCCTCTTTTCGAGGGACAGCTTTAGGTACTCCGGAAGATGGCCTAGCGACCAACTACAGGGGGCTTGCCTCCTGTGAGTCTAACGACTTGGTGGAGGCGCGTGGCCGTTACGCCTTACGGGAAATGGTCACGCTGGGGGAAGAGGGGGAAGCCATGGTTTTAGCCGGGGCTGGGTATGAACCCTGTTTCCGCCAGCTTTACACAGGGAGCGCCGGGGTTGAGTAGAGCCCGCAGAATGGCTCCGAATGGGTGCGGAAACAACCGTGCTCGTTGGCCTGGATGGGCGAGGACCAGAGGGTGCCTTTCTAACTATTGAAGCATATGACGTCCACGGCAGAGCCGGGCGCGCCAGGACCAAGTCCTTTGCCTCGCGGAATGAGAGTCGATCCTGGGCCTGAACGGCCAGGATTTCTTTCTCGAGGAGATATGTACCACATTGCTTCGAAGAAGCGGGGTGCGGCTCTCCGCAATTGACACACTTGGCCACACATGATTTAGACTTATCGTGTGCGGCCTTGCAGCAATTTACACAGACTTCGGGTGACCCCGACTTTGCACGTCTACAAGATCGATTCAGATGGCCGAAGCGGTGACAGTAATAGCTCCGCCGCGGCAGTGAAAAGAATGCCTTCACGCGGTAGTTGTAGCAACCGGCACGCACCGACTTAGGGAGCTTGTCACAGTCGAACGTGACGAAGAGTGTAGGGGTGGGTCTCGAGGCCCCTCCCTGTTTTCTCATCATACGTTCGACCTTGACCGCCCCATGGTCGGCCAGCTCTAGGGTGATGTCCTCAATGGAGTAGTCAACGAGTTCCCTCGCATAAACTACTCCTTTCACAAAGTTCATGGTAGAGTGTGGCGTCACACTCACCGGGGTGCCATGAAGTGTCCGAAGAGCACTTATCTTGGCCGCCTCGGCGGGATTCGCCAGAAGGCTCCCGTCCGAGAAACGGGTCACCTTCGGCTCTCTACCAATTACACTAGCTAATCCTCTCCTCTGATGGATCATGTTGCCCTTGGACAACATGGTGCCATCAGTGGAGCGAATAACGAAGAAGCGCTTGAAGCCAGCGGGCTCGAAAACGCCAGGTAACCTCTGAATGAGGAGCCCCGATGTTATCAAGGCTCCGCCCTGTGCATTTTTGGTCTTAGTCATAGTCAGGGGCGCCGCACACGAGGGGGTAGAGGGGCTGGATGTGCCGATCTTGGCTTGGTCGCTTGCCAAAGTGGCAGCAGACCCATCCGTACCCGCAGCCCCCGCGGATCGAGAGGAGCCTCGAGTCTGTTTCGTCTTTTTCTTTTTGAGAGAGGAGGGCAGCGAATGAACCCGCTTCTCCCCTCCGCCGGCAGGAGCCCCCAGGCCAGATGGACCGGCCTCAGCTAGGTCCTTCTCCGAGATGGAGAAGGTCCTGGTGGTCACAGGGGCATCATCCAGAGGAGATCCCTCCCCTCCTTGTACTGCCTCGGAGACCCCAGCCGTTTGAGGAGGACCTTGCATAGGGCCGGATTCGGGTTCGGTGCTTGGCGCCGAGACCGGATTCCCCCCCCACCCCATGGAAGGCCTTACCGTCTGAGGTTGGGTTGCCTCAAGGACCATGTCTAGCACAGGAGGGGCCTCCACTTGGCCATCCCCTCCCAGGACATCGCAGGTCCCGTTGGCAGAGTCACCATTCATGTGTGGGGAGGAACAGGCATTAACTCTGGCAAGGTTGAGTATTCTTGCCAGCAGGTCTTTTGAAGGAAGCGACCGAAGGGGCCTGGCTTCCCTCTCCCCCCTAAGGGGGTTTGCCCTACCGAGCCGCTTCAATGAGGATCGGTCGGCAATGGGCTGCCTGCTGGCTTTCTTGGCAGTCCCCTTAGAAAGAAAAGGAGGGACTGCCGCTGGAAAAAGGGAGGTGCCCGAAAGTACCTCCAGAGAAGGGGGTGAGGGGGAGTCCCCTACACCCGTAGTCGTAGGAGAGAAGTAAACCTCCTCTCCGGTTAGAGAAATATGGAGGGTCCCCTGCGCAAGCACAAAGGGAGGGGGGGGCTCCATTTTTTCGGTGGAGCTGCCCGAGGGCGGCTCCGTCGATGACACAGGGGGAATTAAGGGGAAATTTTGAATTTTATCATCATTGAGCATTGTGACCCTATTTGTATCACGGGATGCAATAGCTCATCACCCCTCGCAGTAGCCCGCACTGCAATGAGTGCGCACAGGATTGGTAGAGCCAGGTGCCGCCATTCGGGACCACCCCTCCCGCCTGGTGGTCTGGCAGTCCATCGGCATGGCGGCTCCACCTTGAACACGGCGTAAAATTGATAGTGTGAAGAGGAAAGGAAAAGGGATTTGAGGAAGGTATGGGTGGGGATGAAGCAGGTTGTTAAAAACCAACCACCACAGACCGGAGCTCAGGGGTTAGGAAACATTGTCCCCTCCCCCTTCAGCCCCGATCCGGGACGGTTGGCTAAGAAGAAGGTCAGCATCTACCCTGTGAAATTAGAGGCTGACCAGAGAAAATTGAGGTGGTTGTATGAAAAGCGACGAAGTAGGGGAGAAATACAGGCTGTCTGAAAGAAGAAGAAGAGGCTAAGCTGGGATCGGACGGGGTGCTGAATCCCGTCAGCACGGCGGCCAGGATGGCAAATCGCCGCGCCCTTTACGGCGTTCTTTTTTTTAAAGAAAAAAATAAACTTCACAGATGACAAAAAGTGACCTGAAACACTCTCCTGCATCGGGAGGTGAGGGGGGCTATGGGAACAGTTGTGACACAGGGGTATACAACTTTTAGTGGACCTCAACCATTTCCCACCAACATTTCCAAGCAGCTTGGAGGACTACCCTGATTTTCCTACCATGTAGTTGGTGTAAGGAAGAGAAACGCTAGTCTAGTTGCCCTGCAATTCTCACATGTGTAGGTTCCCCAGAAGAAGATGATCTTGACATCCACCCAGTTCACAGCAACTGTGGCATCACAGATACCATGAAGTAAATGGTGTGGAGAATCAAATACTCCGAGAGCACTCAGGGCGCTTTAGGAGTCACTAAAGATCACAATCCAGTCTCCAAACTAGGCACGATGCATTATCTCATGTACTGAGTGGTGTAATGCAAACAGCTTGACTGTGAGGAGAGAGAGAGTGCCTGTTAGAGCCCTGCTGACTTCAAGCAGTGGGGATACAGCGTGGAATCCAACCCCCTTGTGAAAATGGGGCTATTTGTATACACAGGCACAGATCTAGCGTGACATGGTATGTTCTCAAAAGGCTGAATGCAATACTCCAGCTACTCTAGAAGCTTTGGGAGAGGCATGGCAACAAATAGCCAAAGGTGGTATCCTCCAGGGTAACGTCCTGGGGAGAACCAAACATCACCAACCTCTCAAGGAGTTTCCTAGCCCTAGACCCAAATGCTTAAGGTATGAATGGCATATGCACAGTCGAGATCAGCTGTGGATGCAGCGAGACATATGGTAACTGAACGAGATACCAGGCCCAAGTATACAGGCACATAATGCAATGTGCACAGTGCTGACAGAGTGGTGCATCTCCCCAGCATCGACAAGATTATTTCTAAGTAAAATATTGACTTAATTTTAAAGAGCTAAGAATTCTCTGATGAATGGCTTTTTGTTTAACCTAGTTAAATTAGTGTCTGAGAAGTCTTATAATTTAGAGGTTGTCCATCAGACAACTGGCTATAAATCAGTAGTATTCATAACCAAGAAGCACTTGAAGCCAACCTGCTCCAAATCAATAGGCTCAAAAAGAGACAGCAGCCCCTCAAAGGTCCCTGACATCTTAAGGCTCAGCTCCCTCTTACTCAAAGTAATAGCTATAGTTTAACCTTCTTTCCTATTTGAAGGGGTCCTTGAAACTAGCTTTAGCCCAATCACCCCCTGTGGTGAGGGACCCATCAATCCATGGAAGGAGGAGATCCCCCTCGTCCTCTTCTTCTTTGGGAAGGAGGATGGGACTCCCTCACCCTGGTCTCTCTACAAAATGGTGAAGGCCCCAGATGCCTGCAAACCCCCTTCGGAGAGCCCTCCTCTCCCTTTAAGTCCTTATGAGTCCATGTTCCCCTAAGAGGGAACTGCTTGGGGGGTAGATATAAGCTCTGAGATATTTCCCGCCGAGCCACTGTCCTCTCCTTAGGGGAGACACTGCTATATGGGGCAGGGGCACAGGTTGAGGACAACTCATCTCAGGGCAGGGGCCTCCTTTCAGCCATTGCCCCACGAGCTATGGGAGATTCTGGCAGGGGACGACCTACTTCTGTCCACAAATCTGGAGGGGAGGGGAGGGCTGACCATGGTCCTCCTCAGGTGGTCTCCAAGAAATCCCTGCTCCTCCCTTCAGCTTCAGGAACATCCCATGGTTATTTTGTCCTTTCAGTGGCCTCAGAAAACAATGGGGGTAGGGGACTACAGCCAAAGTGTCACCTGGGGTACTCAATGGGGTAATGGGGAAACCACTTCACCCAGAACTATCAGAGGGGAAAGCGCCCTATCCATCAGGGGAATTTTGGACAGGCCCCAAAGAAAACTTGAGGAGGAGGGGGTCTTATCAAGGGATGAACTATTTGGGTGGAGCTCAGAAAAGGATAAACCCCATTAGCCAGTTAAGGATGGGAGGGCAAACCCCCCTCCACCATGCATGGAAGAGGGACACTTTTTGCCCCTTCCCTCTCACAATGCCTTAGGAGGTACAGGAAAAGGTCCCCCTAAAACAAAAAACCTCCTCCATATTTAGTCTGCTGAGAGGGGTAGAATGCCCCTTTACAACTCTGGCTATTTTGCCTCATAAAGAGTGGGGCCGGGGTAGTTACTTTGAAAACAACCGGAAGCACTGGAGAGAGGTAGCATCTTATTGACACTCCCCACCTCAGAATCCCCTCCCCCTAGTCGTCGGGCATTTGGCCCTCGCCGGAGTTTAGGACCTAGTGATCTATCCTGCCACTGGACTGGGGTTCAAATCCAAGGCTGGAGGTTCACCCAGACAGCAGAACCTCTCTAAATAGCCAGGGAGAAATCTGGGAGAGCACTGGGGTCAGAAGGGCAGGCCTGTCTTCCAGATGGCAAGTATAAGCCACACACCCTTACGTGGACTGGGGCCATGGAATGCACTAATTCCCCCCCTACCTGATTAGAGTCGTAGGTCCACACAGTGAATGAGGCATGCCACTGAGCTGGGTGGTTGTGCGAGTCTTCAGGGAAGGGGGGAGGGGTCACATTATGCAGCACCCCCTTGCATGGGAAAGGGCCATGGAAAAGGTAGAGAACGTGGACTGTTTTAGAGAAGTGTGGGCATAAAGGGGGCAGGGTGAATGCATCAGCTTCTCCAGACCCCATCAAGAATTGGAAGGCAACTCGGTGAACCAGGCACTGCCGCCAGGATGACCTGCCACCCCTCCAGGTACCAGGTTTAACAGTTTAGACAGGGTCCCACCATGGCATTGAGGGATAGTTCCAGGGAAAAATTCAGTTACTTCAATTTTCCACACTCCCTATCCCATCTCCTTTGCCATGTAACCTGAAGGGCACTCCTGGTTTTTGCCTTGTAGTCAAGAAGAGCAAAACGATGGTCAGGTCACAAGATAACCTTGACAGCTTCCCAACTCAAGTTGTCATGGCACCGTAGCTACTGCGAACTAGGGGCTGAACAGATTCCAATATCTCGAGTGCATTTAGCACGCTCTGAGTCACTAAGGAATTACAAATCAGTCCCCAACCAGGCATAGTGCATAATACCCCACCCCCCACTAAGCAGAAATTTGGGGACTCGACATTACCTTCTGAAGACAAATTTCTCAAGGTCTTCATAAAGCCCACATTATTAACCATATAGGTTAAGTTCTGCTAATACCACCAGGTGTCAAGTGTATGGTAGAGATTTAGCAATGGACCTAACTACAAAAAGGAAAAAGGGGAATGGCTGCAGGAGACTCCAAACTTATGGTCCAATTATTAGATAAGAGATCAAGTTAATATCTATGCACTACTTCGGGGAAGGGGAACCTTTTTAATACCCTAGGTGAATTTTAAGTCCATGAGTAGTGTGGTTGAAAAACAATATTTAAGTTTACACTTGTTTAGAATTAGCAAAATTATTTTCACATGAAAATATGATTAATTGCATAAATGATAATGAGGTGAAGTAGAAATGAAGTAATATGCAGGTGCATTAGAAATGGTCTTCAGGTCATCTATATTCCAACTGTGTTAGTGGAGAATTAAATATTCAACTACTAGCAAAGATTTCACCTACAGGCGAGGGGTGTTTCCCCAACCCTGTTCTACTTGCAAAAATAAGGAAACAAAAGGGAGAGAACCCTACCAAGGGGCTTGGGAATGCAACAGCAAGCAGTGCTACAGGCCAGGAAGGGACCAACCACTGTAGCTTTGCTTTAGACAAGAGCAAAGCTAAATGGAGCCCCCCCCTTAAGTTGCAAGACATCAATTTACTAATTTATTAAGATGAACATACATAGAGGTTCTCACCATCTGCGCATGCAGTGTCATATTTTACCTCATCATCATCATCATCTGCCAAAACATTCATAGGGGGATGCTCAATTGGTTGATCTTTCAATTTTTGGAGCATTTTATGTGCTACCTGTCTTTTAGACAGTTTTTTGCTCTTCCCAACACCTGAAGGAAAAAATATGAAGTGGACATTAACTAACAGACCTACAGAGGGAGGGGATCTCAAGTTTAAAATGAAATGTCAATGACGGCAAATCCTGCAGAAAAGTTGCGAGAGAGATGTGAAAAAGTGAAAATGTGTGGAAGATGGCTATAGATCCTCCTCTTGCAGGCTGAAGGTCAAGATAGGAGAAAAGAGTAGGAAGAATGCAGGTATATTAAAGACCACCACGGCAACCAGAGCCAAGAAGGAGGGGTGAACCCATCCACGCCCAGACCAGGGATGAATCACTGAAAGCTGGTTGGCAATTAGCCTGCCAAAGATGCCACCAGGCAAGGAAAATTAGGTGAAAAGGAGGTTGTAAATTAAGTGGTAGAAAAAAGGGTAAAGAAAAATGTCTACAGGAATAAATCTGAATTAGTCTCAATTTAGTTCGATATTGCTGGGGACAGTGGGGATGGAAAAGGCATAATGCTGCTCCAGGTGTAAGAGTTTATACAAGGAACCCCCTTCAGGGACTTTTGGGGGGGGGCCTTAAAACAAGGAAATTAGGGTAATAACACAATAGTGATGCAACTTTTTAGCAAAGGAACAGAAAAAAAATCCAGTCACTGACTGTACATTTAAAACAAATCATCCACCAGTCACCTTCTACCACTAAATCAAATAAGCATTATATTTAACTAAAAAGTGAGAATAATATGTACTAACGCATTGTAACCCACCTATCTCTTTATGGTTGCCGATAGTGCAACAGATAGAGAATGTACGTTCATGGGGGAAACCTTCTTCTGCAGTTAATTCGTAGGTGGGAGGCGGCCATCTCCTTGACATACACAGCTCCTGAGAATGAAAATATGTCTCTCATTTCTTTTATAAAGAACAATTTGGATGGAGGTGACCTCTTTCATTTCTAGATGGAGACCTGCACTTTAATGGGGGATCAAAACTAGAGTCACTGTGAAAACTAGTCGCAATAGAACTATCCAGCCACTTACCAACCACACTCGATGTCATTTAACTTTGCTGTAATTCTATAGTGTGAAGGAATTGAACTGTTAGAAAGCAAATACTTTTTCCTTGTTGTTAAAAAAAGGCTACTAAGCCCAGATAGGGAAATACAGGCCCACGAATGCAATGTGTGAATGAGGGCAATGGGTAGGGCTGTTGTGGACCTGCACAGTCATGCTAATTGATCCTCAATGTGTGAAATATGAGGGGCATATGTGATGTGGGAAAGAGGGGTGTGGTAACTAATGCGTTGAAATCAGAGGGATTGCAGATGTGAGAAAAATGTGAAAGGGAATGAAAAGTTTGTGTGGGATGGAGAGAATGGAGTGTAATTAGGGTGGCAGGAGTAGAGGGTGTGGCATTGCTTATGAGTGAGAAGGTTGGGTATGAATGTGAGAGTAGTTGTAGTGTATGGATTCTGTAACAAATAAAAGAGGTTCTAGAATGAAAATGGGATTGGGTAACACTCTTAGATGTGAAGGATGCATCTGCAGGAATTGGGGATGGAACAGACACCCGGCACCCCTTTTGATGGGGTGTATATAAAAGATGGGGCAGTGGAACAGGAAAAAGTGCAGCAAGAATAAATACTGAATATCCCCAAGGGAAGCAAAAGGGTGATCCCCCTTCCCTCATGGCCCCAGGCAGGGATACATTGAGAAAAATGGGTTGGTGTAACAGACCCGTAAAATTAGCCCCTTGCCAAGAAAATAGATGAAAAGGGGCTTGTGAATTAAGTGGATAAAAGGGGGTAAATTGTAGGTGTCTGAAATTTAAAAAAAAAAAAAACAGGTACTTTTAATCTAGTTTCAAACAAGGTGCCAGCTTATCCAGATGTGCCAAAAGTACATTTAGCACATCTCCCATCCTGTCAGCTATTTTTCTCCTCAACCATCAACCATTCCTAATTATATCCGCTACTTATCTCAAGTCATTTCAGGACCCGTTTCTCAGCCTCACTATCATTATAGGATTCACACACTACAACCATGCAGTTTCACCCTAGCAAATATCAACTTCACTCATGATCCTCAAGTTCATACCTGCCCCATGGACTACTAATACCATCGTGCTCTTCTGTACTGATGAGTGGAATTTGCATGGTTTGGGTCCCATATTAATAAGGAGAAACCCACGAGATATGCTAAAACATCTACCTTACTCACTTTTGAATTTAGCAAATGTTTCAACCAAGTTTCACTTTTTCACAGATTCAGATACCAAGGGAAGATGAGCATACAGCAAGGCTTTCCTCACCCACACATTATGGTTCACCAAAGTCTCACTTTTCCCGTAATCTTCATGTACATATACCTTGCATTAGAATTTTTTTTGTGCCATTCTCTCCACCAATTAATGCATATAGTTTAACATGGGTCATTACAAACAATATTTATCAGCTATCTCACTTTTTCACACGCCGAGCTGTCTTCAGTCAAACCAGGCAGTGGTCATGTGGTCTTCTCCAGGCCTCCCAGAGGTTATATTGAAAGGGGTTCTGAGATACTCAAAAGGGGGTGGTAGGTAGTATAGGAGATGGTCAGCCTATCAGGTAGATGCATAGGACCAGTTGAGGTTTATTCTAAGTTTGTATGTAGAGGTGATAATCTTGATTGCATGCAGGACAATGAAACTGTTTCAGCGATCTAGGGTTGGGAATGGTGAATAATGAGCTAGTATGGCATTTTGCTGCAGGTTTTGAAGTACTGTGCAGCTAAAGTGGGTGTTTTATAGCATTCTTGTTCAGGTTGCATTGTTCATATATTGTACACCTATGTATGCTAGGCGTCCAGAACTGTGGTAACTGTCCATCACCATGCAAGGTAAATCATTGATATTCTATATGGTGAGTCTCATCAGCATCCAATACATAGAGATACTAAACATTATCTAACTTTGATCTGATACAGATAAGTACCCAACCACATCTTTATGCCTGCAAATTTACCAAACATTTTTTTATTAGTAGAGGATTATGATAGATGATTGACAGTAGTTGGTGTGTCCAACTCAGCCATATGGGTGGGTGAAAAGAAAAGAGACTTAGGGAAAGGAGATGGAGACAAGAAAGAAGAGACAAGGAAAAGGTTTAAGCTGATGTTGAGGAGGGTCTAAAATGGTTGTTCCCAGAGGGCCTGAACTACATCCTGGTTGTTCATCAAAGCCACAAAGCTACCCATCATTTTTTGAATGCCAAATTGGACTTCTTTTTTTTAAGGGGCTATCTGGCGACTGCCCACTTAGGCATAAGTCGCCGTAAACAAACAGGCTAGTTCTAGGCTACTTTAAAAAAATTGAAAAGAAAACAATAAAAAGAAATAACAATTATGCAGCAATAACAATAACAATAACAAAAACAACTAAACCTAGTTAAATGAAAGGGAGAAGGCCGGCCTCCCCCCAAAAGTCAACAAGTCCACCAGTCAATGTGCACGCACTCGTCCCGAGTACAAAGAACAGGCCCATCCCGGTACCAGGACAGGTAACGTGCGCGAAGATCACCGAGGCTGGAACATTCGAAAGGAATGTGCCGAACAGTCTGGGGGACGACGCAGTCGTCGCAATAAGGCGCAGGCGAGCGCTCCATCAAATAGCGATGCGTCACACGAGTTTGTCCGATTCGGAGACTACAGATAGCAACCTGAAGCCGCCGCGGCATTGGGGGATAGGTCCATGGGAACAGTCGCGGCGCAATGGCACGCAACTTTAAGTACCCTTCGACCGTCTCCCATCTTCTTTGTCAAGCAGTCCGAAGAGCTGCCCGTATTCCTGCCATGTAGTCGGTGTGAGGAAGAGCGAAACGCTGGTTCGGTCGCACAGTCCTCGCGGACTCTTTGGCGCCCTCATTCTCCGCAATTCCTACATGTCCAGGAACCCAGCAGAAGATAATCTCGACATCTGCCCGGCTCGTCAAAATCGTGGCGTCACGGATATCGCGAAACAGGGGATGCGGAGATTCCAATGCCCCGAGAGCACTCAGGGCGCTTTGTGAGTCGCTATAGATCACAATCCGGTCTCCAAACCAGGCACGTCGCGTAATCTCCCGTACCGAGTGGTGTATTGCCACCAGCGCGGCCGTGAAGACAGACGCAGCGCCTGACAGAGCCCCGCTGACTTCAAACAGAGAGGATACGGCGTGGAAGCCGACCCCCTCTTGGGACTTGGAGACATCCGCATACACTGGCACGGTTCCAGCGTGACACGAGGTGTGCTCCAAAAAGGTCGAACGCAATACTCAGGGCGCCGTACAAGCTTTGGGAGCAGAGGCGTGGCGACAAATAGCCAAATGTGGTACCCTCCAGGGTGGCGTCCTGGGCAGAACCAGAGGCGCCACCGGCCCGAAAACTATATCTAGCTCTCCAAGGAATTCCCTGGCTCTAAACCCAAAGGGCTTAGGATTTGACTGGAGTCTCTCGGCGGCATAGGCACCGTCGAGATCAGCTGCGGATGCAGTAAGAGCTGTTGGCGACTGAGGGAGGCGCCGGGCTAGCACGTGCAGGCGAGTGATGCACTGCCCGTGGCGCAGAGCGAGTGGCATCTCCCCAGCATCGACCAACAGGCTCTCAATGGGAGAAGTGCGGAAGGCACCGGTCGACGGGCAAAGGCCGGTGTGGTGGATCGAGTCCACCTTCCGCAATAAACGCTCAGCTGCGGATACATAAAACTCGCATCCGTAGTAGAGCTTCGAGCGAACAAAGGGTCGATAAAAAAAGTAGGGCAGTAGCCCTATCAGCACCCCAAGCGCTGAACGTCACGGAACGCAGAATATCCATGGCGCGGGTACAAGAGACCCTAAGGCTGCGAATATGAGCCTCCCAGGTGAGGCGTCGGTCGAATACTAGACCAATGAAACGGTGCGAATCAACCACATCCAGGCGCACCTCATTAAGAAACAAATCTGGGTCGGGGTGAAGCCGTGGGTGGCGGCAGAAGTGCACCACCTTAGTCTTGGCCAAAGAAAACTGAAACCTGTGCGCTTCGGCATAGCGAGAGACACGGTTCAATGCCTGTTGGAGTCGACGCTCCAGAGTTGGCATCTGGGCCGCGCCAAAAGAGATCGAAAAGTCGTCCACGTAGAGCGTAGCGAGAACATCTTTCGGCAGCACCGAGGTGATGCCGTTGATGCTCACGAGTAAGAGTGTGACACTGAGGACACTTTCCTGCGGGACACCCTCTTCCTGCTCCATTGGGCACGAGAGGTCTCCCCCCCCTAACCGTACGCGGAATCGACGATCTCGCAAAAATTCAGATATAAACATTGGGAGGCGTCCCCTCGCCCCCATCGTGTGGAGAGTCTCCATAATACCGTATCGCCATGCGGTATCATAGGCCTTCTTCAGATCAAAAAACACCGTGGCGTAGTGCTGTCTACGAAGGAAAGACTCGCAGACGGCATTTTCCAGTCGGAGCAAAGCATCCGACGTGGAGTGGAACTTGCCGAAGCCGCACTGTGCAGAAGACAGATGGCCTCCGCTGTCCAGGAAAAAAGCTAGTCTAACATTTAGCAATTTCTCCATCAACTTGCACACGCAAGAGGTTAGAGAGATTGGGCGGAAACCGTCTGGAGTAGAGTGATCTCTCCCCGGTCCTGTTGAACAAATCTAACAGAAAGACCATGCCTCGCTCACCCAGGTGTCGAAGCATGGCGTACGGGACATCGTCCGGACCATGGGCGGTGTCCGCGCACGAAGCGAGAGCGGAGCGTAACTCACTCACAGTAAACTTGTCATTGAAGGGTTCTCGGCCTCTGCTTGGGAGGTAAAGTCCAGCCGGCGGCCTTCAAGGACATCACGACGTGCATTGAATGCTGGCGGAGCACCATCCCGGCTAGAGAATGCCGAAAAAGCGGTCGCTAAGGATTCCGCCACTGACGCGGGGTCCGAGATTGCGGTCCCATTCTTCTGGAGAACGGGAGGGAGATCCTGCGAGAACTTGCCCCGAATCCTTTTGACTCGCTTCCACACCTCTGCTAAAGGGGTCTTCCCGTTAAGTGAAGACACGTATGCCCGCCAAGAAGAGCGGCGGGCGTGCTTCGAAATATACCGGAACCGAGCCCTAGCCCGACGAAATTCAGCGACAGTGAAATCGTTCGGGCGGTGCTTATAGCGCATGTTGGCATAACGCTTCTCCTTTTTCTGGGCCGTCTCACACTCGGCCGACCACCATGGGAGTGGTCGGCGTGCAAAACGGCCAGACGTCCTAGGAATAGTAGTCAGGCCCACGGCGATGAGGTTGCAGGAGAAGAACTCAACGGCCCCATCTACAGACCTAAACTCCTCGACTAAGATAGAGAATTCAATCATTTCCTGAAATGCAGGCCACCGCGCCCGCGCCAAGCACCACCGAGGTGGGCTCTCAGGCGGCAGTTGCCCTGAAAATGATATTTCAATGGGAAAGTGATCACTACCGTGGAGGTCATCGACCACCCCCCAATCAAAATGAGGCTGTGCATCCGAAGAGCACAAAGATTGATCAAGGAAAGAAAATGAGGCGGTTCTCGGACAGTGATGCGTAAACTCATCCACGTTTAGGAAACCTATCTCAAGATCTTCGATCGAATCGGCAAGGAATGATAGTATATCTCCTATTGAGGTGCAGCTTCACAGCCACTACCTGAAAGGAGGTATCTAAAGAGAAAGGAAGAACGGAGACATCATGCCGGGTGTAAACCACACATTCCCCAGCCCAGGCATTCCGTGGTGGTGGGGTCGCAAGACCCTTATACCCCGGGAGGTAAGGGCAGGGGGCACGCGCCTAGCATGGTCTCCTGCAAAACGATAGCTAACAAGGAACGGGACGAGACGAGCCTCCGCAGCTCCTCCCAGTTGGACCGGAATCCACGGCAATTCCATTGAAGGAATATGCTTTCCAGGCCTAGCTCGGAGAGGCGGGGGCCCTCCTCGAACAGAAGACCATTACTGGAATGGCCGTACGCTTCCCGGAGTCAGAACCCCGGGCGCTGTTCGCCGTACAAAGCGCTGTCACCTTCGAGGACTTATTGGGGGAGGTTGGGTTCGCCATGCGAGTCTTTTCCTCCCTCCGCCTCGAAACAGGCGGGCGTTGCGGCTTCGGAGGCGGGGGGCCCTCTTTTCGAGGAACCACCGTCTCCGAGCCACTCGCTCCACCTATAGGCATGGGCTGTACTCCTTTCGGGGGACAGCTTTAGGAACCCTGGAAGATGGCCTAGCGACCAACTTCAGGGGTTTTGCCTCCTGTGAGTCTACGGGAAACGGTCACGCTGGGGGAAGAGAGGAAAGCCCTGGTTTTAGCCGGGGCTGGGTGTGAACCCCTTTTTGCCGCCAGCTTTACCAGGGGAGCGCCCGGGTTGGGTAGAGCCCGCAGAAGGGCTCCGAATGGGCGGGGAAACAACCGTGCTCGTTGGCCTAGATGGGCCAGGACCAGAGGGTGCCTTTCTAACTATTGAGGCATATGACGTCCACGGCAGAGCCGGGCGCGCCAGGACTAAGTCCTTAGCCTTGCAGCATGAGAGTCGATCTTGAGCCTGAATGGCCAGGATTTCTTTCTCAAGGAGATAAGCACCACATTGCTTCGAAGAAGCGGGGTGCGGCTCTCCGCAATTGACACACTTGGCCAAACATGATTTAGACTTATCGTGTGCGGCCTTGCAGCAATTTACACAGACTTCTGGTGACACCGAATTTGCACGTCTACAAGAACGATTCGTATGGCCGAAGCGGTGAGAGTAATAGCACCGCCGTGGCAGTGGAAAGAATGCCTTCTCGCGGTAGCGGTAGCAACCGGCGTGCACCGACTCAAGGAGCTTGTCACAGTCAAACGTGACGAAGAGTGTAGGGGTGGGTCTCGAGGCCAATCCCTGTTTTCTCATCACACGTTCGACCTTGACCTCCCCATGGTCGGTCAGCTCTAAGGTGATGTCCTCTATGGAGTAGTCAACGAGTTCCCTCGCATAAACTAACCCTTTCACAAAGTTCATGGTAGAGTGCGGCGTCACACTCACTGGGGTGCCATGAAGTGTCCGAAGAGCACTTATGCGGCCAAGATAAGTGCTCTTCGGAGAAGGTCCTGGTGGTCGCAGGGGCACCGGTTGGAGGAGATCCCTCCCCTTCTTGTACTGCCTCGGAGCCCTCAGCCGTTTGAGGAGGACTTTGCATAGGGGCAGATTCGGGTTCGGTGCTTGGCGCCGAGCCCGGATTCTTCCCCATGGAAGGCCTTACCGTCTGGGGATGGGTTTCGTCAAGGACCATGTCTATCACAGGAGGGGCCTCCAGTTGGCCATCCCCTCCCAGGACATCGCAGGTTCCCTTGGCACCGTCACCAGCAGTCTTGTGTGGGGAGGCACAGGCCTTGACCCCGGCAAGGTTTAATATTCATGCCAGCAGGTCTTTTGAGGGAAGCGACCGAAGGGGCCTGGTTTCCCTCTCCCCCCTAAGGGGGTATGCCCTACCGAGCCGCTTACACGAAGGGCGGTCGGCAATGGGCTGTCTGCTGGCTTTCTTGGCAGTCCCCTTAGAAAGAAAAGGAGGGACTGCCGCTGGAAAAAGGGAGGTGCCCGAAAGCACCTCCAGAGAAGGGGGTGAGGGGGAGTCCCCTTCACCCGTAGGAGTGGAGTAAGCCTCCTCTACGGTTAAAGAAGTATGGATGGTCCCCTGCGCATGCACAGGGGGAGGGACCTCGATTTTTTCGGTGGAGTTGCCCGAGGGTGGCTCCGTTGATGAACAAGGGGAAGTTGAGTTGTTTTTTTTTTAGGTTGTGTATCATTGGGCATGGTGAACCTAAATTTTCTGCGGGACGCAATAGATCATCACTTCTCACAGTTGCCCGCACTGCATGAGGTGCTTACAGGCCTGGCTGAGCCAGGCACCGCCATTTGGGACCACCCCTCCTGCCTGGTGGCCTAGCAGTCCATCAGCATGGTGGCTCCACTTTGAACACGGCGTAAAAAGATAAGATTGTGAAGAGGACAGGAAAAGGGGATGTGAGGAAGGTATGGGTGGGGATGAAGCAGGTTGTTAAAAAAAAAACATCCCGAACCGGAGCTCAGGGGTTAGGGAACGTTGCCCCCTTCCCCCTCAGCCCCGATCGGGGAAGGTTGGCTTGAGAAGAAGGTCAGCATATACCCTGTGAAATTAGAGGCTGACAAGAGAAAGTTGTGGGAGAGGTTGTATGAAAAGCGACGAGGTAGGGGAGAAATACAGGCCATCTGAAGGAAGGAAGAGAGGCTAAGCTGGGGCCGGACGGAGCGCTGGATCCCGTCAGCATGGTGACCAGGATGGCAAATTGCCGCGCCCCTTACGGGGTCAAATTGGACCTTCAAAGAGATGGAGTGTGCTATGCAATATACTCGCTGATTCTAGGTCAGAAGACCACAACCATACCCCTTCTAAAACCTCCATGAACAATATCATTCACTCCTTCTTTGACCAATACTTTCTCACTCAAAGGCAATTTCATATCAAGAAACTTCATACAGTCTTCCTAACCTTCTTGTAACCATCACACACACTTTACTTCACTATTTCTAACCTTTCTTATTAGATGCACATAAAACCACTAAACACAGTCACACTTTTACACCATAAATATTGCCAATTCATTCTTCAATCTACCTAACCTCTTCACCCCCATTATCCCTCTCAAATTGCATTGCTCCCACTTTCCTTCTCCTCATTCTGGTTGCACTGCAATACATCAGGATGGTATAAGCATACTCTCAAGCACACATTCCACACTATAACCCTTAGCATTCACTGCTATAATTGCTCTCTCATATTTTTTCCCACCAGAAGCAGATCAATCTCTTATATTTTCCCTATCTTCTACACACAACTACCACTCATCCCAGAACTTCATGAGAAGATCCATATGTTACAACCATGCAGTTTCACACTCTTTTTCCCCCACTACCATAACTCAGTCATGATAACACTCCCCATTACTTGTGATGTTTGTGCATCTGCAATCGCTCTCTTTTAAACATTTACCACCTCAACTCAGTCATGATAACACTCCCCATTACTTGTGATGTTTGTGCATCTGCAATCGCCCTCTTTTAAACATTTACCACCTCTCACCTCATTACATATACCCATAGCATACCACACCCACACGCTTCACACTGACTAGGATTGACTGGCGTGAGTGGATGAGCTTGGCAGCTTCACAAGATAATGGCCCCATATCAGGTTTTAGTCACCTGTAAAAGAAACTTGTGGGGGGTTACCACTGATCTGCACTTATTTAAGATGCTTTTCATTTTTCAGTGGGGAACTACAGTTTAACATGGAATTCAAACATTGGGTCACTAGGAGTGTATGACAGCCACTGTGAAGTTGACCAGAATTGCGACTGGATTCAGTGACTTACCACACCCCATGTGGCTTAACTTCGCTCTAATCAGAAGAAGATTTTCTCCTGAGGTAGACATAATTAATTAGTGGCTCTTTTACCAGAGATCCCCACTCATTTGCAGTACCCCTAAACGAGAGAACAGAGGACAGTATGGGTATTCTTCTTGACCCATATACAAGCTCATTCAATGTACATTTTAAAACTTGTACAAAGAAAAACAAATTACAATTATGAATTAGACATTCTGGTTTAAGATTCCACCCCACTTCCTATTATTTGCCCATTTCAATTCCAATTGAAAATTGAATTAAACAAAGTGAATGAATACCTGGAGAGCTCCAACTGGATTACCCGGAATCCCATCATCGTATGGAGAAACTATTTGTGAAGACCTGCAGATGGAAAATGTATAACTTCAAACTTCATTTAAGAAGAAGATTCTTTATTAACTGCTTTGTAATATCTTTGGCCAAAACAGAAAGGATTTATTGCTTTATCATGACAACATTCCTACCATGAGATCAGCTGCCATGAACCCATCAAACTAGGTAGGGTTCTACAAAAAAATCAAGGACTCCATACATATGTGGGTGTAATCTACTAACCCCAGGCCTACTCCGAACACCCATTCAAATGGGGGTGGTGCAAAACTTGAGCCAATCCAAACGTATCCATTGTGTAGACTTATGGAAAATGAATTCAGATCTTTATCCAATAGGAGAATGGCAGGAGCTAGCCTCACACAACTGCACATTAATTTCCAGTATGGCCAAAACCCACCTTTGCATGTGCCATATTCGCAAAACCTAGCCCATAAACCCATCCATCCCCATTCCAAAAATGCCTCAACTACCTAAAAAAAAAATTTCTGGTAACTGCCATCAAGGGGAGAATTGCCAAAATTTCAAACTAAATTTCAACGTAATCTTAGGCAATATTAAAAAAACAAAAGAAAGCATGCTCAGGCATCAGAGGGAGGCTCCTAATCATCAGAAACAACCCGCGACCCATCAACATCTCCAAGGATATCTCTAAGAGATGCCTATGCATAAATTGGCAGTCAAACCCCTACCATAAAAAAATTCTCCAAAGGACACCCCCCATCTGCCACCATCAAAACATGCAAACCTCAGTGCTCTATAATCTGACCAATCAAACAAATTGGCCGCAAGAGTATCATATTCACAGTAAGCCGGGCACAGAGTACAAATAGAATCAACTCAACTCTCAGTTGCCCAGTTCATTTATTTTAATTAGCCCCCATCAAGAGACTGCCTCAAAGACAAGTCGCTGTAATCCTCTTACAGCGTGATGCTGTCACAGAAGGCAATTAATAAAACAACAAAACCAAAATGGAAAAAGCACACTCGAGCATTGGAAGGAGCTACCTACCCCCTCAACCGCAAGTACTGTAACATACGACTAACAGCAAAGTCAAATAAAGGGGAGGAGGAGGCCAACCTAACCAAAAAGTCAAATAGTGCACAAACTCATCCTGATACAAAGGATAAGTAGTAGCAACCCTGCTCATCATGGTACCGGGACAGGTAATGTGTGTAAAGATCACCCACACTTGGCACATTTAACAAAAAAAGCCCAATATACTGAGGGGGGGAGGGCAACATTGCAGCCATCACAGTAAGGTGCAGGGGAATGCTCCATCAAATGGCCGTGGGTCTTTTTTGGGGGGAGGGAGGGGGGGGGGGAGTGAGACCATTTGGCGAGTGCTTATTATTAGGGCAAAAGTAGCCATAATTCATGCAAAGCCTAATATTAGGCTAGATTAAAAAACAGGTAAATAATAAAGATAAAAAGGAACAAAAGCAAGATATAAGCTAAAAAACAAAAGACAACAACAGTAATAACAACTAAAAAGAAAAGAAAAAGCAAAAAGGCAACAAGAAGGAAGTGCACTCCCGCATCGATCGGGGGTAGACCCGTTTCCCCCAGATGCAGGAACATACGACCTACAACAAAGTTAAATAAACTCCAAACCGTTGTATAGTTCTCAAGTATGTGTGCATGCACTAGTCCCAAGTACTACAAGAGACAAGTGGTAGCGACCCCGCTCACCCGAGTACCGGGACAGGTAGCGTGTGCAAAGATCGCTGGGACATTCAACAAGAATGTGCCGAACAGTCTGGGGGACAACGCAGTCGTCGCAGGAGAGCGCTCCATCAAATGGTGGTGCGCCCAATTCTGAGACAGAAAGGAACCTGAAGGCGTGGTAGCATTGAGGGGGGGAGGGGGTAGTTCCGTGGGAACAGTAGCGACCAAAGCAACTTAAGTTTCCCTCAGCCGTCTCTCATCTTCTTTGCCAAGCATTCAAGAGGGCTGCCCATATTCCAGCCATGTAATCGGTGTGAGGAAGAGTGAAATGCTCGTCTGGACTTTTTTGGCACCCTCATTCCCCACAAGTCCAGGAACCCAACAGAAGATAATCTCAAAATTTGGCCAGCTTGCCAAAACCGTGGCATCACAGATATCGCGAACCAGGGGATGTGGAGATTCCAATGCCCCGAGTGCACTCAGGTTGCTTTGCGAGTCGCTATAAATCACAATCTGGTCTCCAAATTGGGCACATCACCTTATCTACCGTACCGAGCGGTGTATTGCAACCCATCTCGGGAGTGTGTCCAATTCCCAATGACAGAGTGATGTGAAATCAGAGCAGCATTAGGGGATAGGTCTGTGTGAGGAAGAGTGAAATGCTGTTCTGGTCAACCATACCTTCATTCCCGACAATCCCTGTGTCTAGGAATCCAACATAAGAATCTTGTCATTCCCCCGACTCATAGCCAGTGTGGCATCACAGATAACATGAATCAGGGTGTGCAGAGATTCCAATGTATCTAAAGCACTCACGACGCTTTTTCCGAGTCACTATAGATCACAATGCATTATTTCCCATACTTAGTGGTGTGGCAGTGACTGGTAGAGCCCCGCTGACTTCAAACAGAGAGGATAGTGTGTGGAGGCTGACTCACTTCCAGACTTGGGGCCATCCGCCTACAGTGGCATAGTCTTGTGTACCATGAAGTGTGCTCCATAAAGATCAAACAATACTCCCAGCACTGTAGAAGCTTTGGGAGCGGAAGCGTGGTGACAAACAAAGCAAGTACCTGTATCCTGGGTAGAATCAGAGGCACCGCCAGCTGAGAGCTACATTGAGCTCTTTAATGCATTTCTTAGCCCTAAACTGGAAGGGATTAAGGTATGAGTGGCCTCTCTCAGTGACATGAGCACTATCAAGATTGGCCATGGATGCAACAAGAGTTGTTGACAACTGAGGGAGACAAATGTCATGTACAACACAGAGCAAGTGGCATCTCTGCATCTACAAGTCATAAGGTAGCGCAAAAATGTTCCACTAACCATTAGGTAGCACTTAAATGTTACAATAGCTATTCAGTAGCACCTAATCTTAAAATAGCCATTAGGTAGCATTTAAATCTTACAATAGCCATTAGATAGCACTAAAATCTTACACATATCTATTAGGTAGCACCTAAATTTGATAACCCATTAGATAACATAAATCTAACAAATATTAGGTAGCACCTAAATCTTACAATTCAGGAGTAGAACCAGTTTGCCCTTGAGAGCCAGAGCCTCCTTGAATGATTATATCCAAAACTGCTTTAGCAGCTGCATGTCTCGCTTTCTTCTTGGTTTGTCCAGATCCATTTGCTGAAAAGATATTAGTGTTAAGGGCATCATATTAGAGGGGCTTAGGGAAAGTCAGATTTACTTCAAGAGTACATACCAATTAAGAAAAACTAATGGAGAATAACAAAAGGTACATTTGATAGGCATAGAAGTGGAGAAGTTGTAAAGAACAGTATTAGTAAACAGCAAATAATTACAAAGAACAGGTCCTTGTAACGACATTGCTTGAATCCCTGAAGAATGTAAAGTACCAAAGATGGCAGGTTTTTTTACAAAAGCCTACATGGAAACAAAAACTTAATTTCTAGCATGCTGGGGTCAGCATGTATCAATACACCAAAAATTATACATCCTACTCACACCCAACACAAAGCCATTACATCCCATGCAAAATTGCCCCTTGGAAACAATTGGCTGCTATGCACTCTATACACTATTTTTTGGTTCCTTATTCTATCTACCCTTCTTACACACATTGTCTATTTGATTTGCTCTTACAATTGATCATTCTTTCTCCTGTGCCAAGGTCCAACTACAACACACTGATGCAGGCCCCAACTCTCCTACCATTAAAAACCTTGAGGTTGTAATCTGCCTCATCTTTATCTCTATCATTCATGATGCATCATCTACAGGGTACATCATGACAGTTTCCAGGTGACCTCAGAACCGGCCACAGACATTCCTCACTACCTCCTGTTTTAGGCCCCTGAAAGGCATGGTAATCTTATAAGCTTCAGCTAGTCTTTCAGGTTGCAGCTGGATTTGTTGGTTTCTCATTCCACAGCCATCCACACAAAGAAATTGAGAGGGTTGCAGTCAGGTGCTGTGTGATCTAAGAAATTCTCAGAGCCAATCCTGGGTCATCTAGTTTGTGTGGCAAGTTGGATAGTCTTGGTGCCACACATAAGGGCTCCCTGCAGCTACCCAATTGATCTAGGGTTTTACCACCTTGCTCAGGACATGGATATAGCTGTTGATGTTCAGCCCGAGACTGAACATCAACATGATGTCACCTACACTGCCAACAACACACAAGACCAAGATTGTCGCTAGAAATTTTGTCTGCATGGGTGGGCACATCAGAGAGCCACAGCATGTTTGGGTCCAAAGGGTGTTTCAACTTAATGATCTGTTTCTTTGTGTGCTTGAGTCACTTCTCCTGCATCACTATGGACAGAAATTGTTCCTTCCTCATTTTATATAAAAAGTATGAATGTCATATTGCACCACTAACCTGATGAGCTTTACAGACGCACCTTTCTCCCTTGCAATGGCATGCATCAACTTTCTGATTATCTCCTGGATTTCAGCAATAAATTCCATCCTTCTGAGGGCATCAGATCTTTGACCGTGGGTTTTCTCTCTGCCATTGTAGTCAAATCCTGAATCTTCTAGCTCTTTTCTGGCCTTTTCCACCATCCTTCTGCTGATGTTGAGGGGGTATGAAATCTAGCTTGTTCTTCTGGTATGGATTCCAAGGAGGACTCCATAACTCTTTCACAAATTGGATGGGGGTTCAAAATTTTCTATAGTTAATTGTTCTGCCAAAAAATAAAGCCTGGACAGGTAATGTCAAATTGGCGTCATGATTTAGGTAACATGGTGGCAGATATGCTACACTGATTTTGACCTTGAATAACTCAGATCCTATTGGTCAGAATCTAAATCTTTTTATTTCAAGATGTTTAGCATTTATCTAAGACTACAATGGAAAGGTTAAAGAAAACAAGAACTAATGGCTCCGGGTAAAACAGATTACCCAGAGGCATCGCATGGATGCGCACACCGAAAAAAAATAGCTTTTTGTGCGCTGCTTGGTAAAAAAAAACAAAAAACAAAAAATTAGTAGTTCAAAATTGCGAATGAATACCATCCACACCCTGTATACTAAAACCATCACAATCGTTTAAACCATGGACTAATATCAAACCCTATGACCTGCCACTTTTGAGTATTTACCCTTAACTCACAACAGGTCAAGTGATTTAATCAAAATTTCCAAATTGCTACTATCAGCAATTAATAGCAGGTCAGCCCAAATACACCCTGAGCCTTCACCACCTTGCACCTGTCATTCATTCTTGTACTCCTCTTTTTTTAAGGTAAAGTAACCTTTGGCCTACTCTCTAAAATTATCAGTACTAAATTTAAAAGAGAGTCATTTTAGACAAACCTGTAAATTCACCAACAGTAACCCTGTAGACAAATGTGGGCTCATGGACCGGGCCTTCAATTTGAAGTAAGTTATACTGTGGGGATATTCCTCTGCGCATACACAATTCTTGCAGTAAAGACACAGGGGTTTTTGATGGTAATCCTCCTTGCATACCCTGAAGCAATAAGTTTTATGAGGAGGACACAATTTAACTTGAGATGCTATCATTTTCCCTCTAGGAAATAAATCCCCTTTTCCCCTCTTCAAACTTACAAGTGAAATACGAATGAGGTCATCTCTGGAAGAAATTTATAAGAGATCCGTAAAGTGGTGAAGATAGAGGAAGATATATAGACACAGAAACTCCCAAAGGTGTCAGGGCTGGGAGGGCACAACCCTTCAGATTTAAGCTACAGCAGGGTTGCTCAGAATACACCTGAAATCCCCTTTTGGGTAAATGAACTTAAACTTTGGTCTAAGTTAAAAAATATATAGCAAAAGTTGAAAGCTAAATGAGGAAATTACTATGGCGGATGCAGACAAAGGTGGGTATGGCTCTTTTAAACCCTCTCCAGAAAGGGGAGCAATCAATGAGCCATTCCAGTTTGGTACCTAGCCATAGGAGTGGTAAGGATTAATCAGCTTTCCCCTACTTATGCAATGAAAATGCAGACATTCTGAATGAAAACCAACCGTACAATGCATTTGTACATGCTTTTTCTTGGTATTGCTAAACAGTAAAAAGTGGGAGGAGCCAATAAGCATGTATTAAATGCAGTCATCAACCCACCATTTACTTGTGGAGCTAACCTCAATTTTGGACCATGTTTGATTGCCTGTAACTCCACCCAGACAATACATTTTTGTTTTTTCCCATTATAGTAGCCTGTCTGGCGACTGCCTACTTGGGCATAAGTCACCATACACAACACAGCCTACTACTAGGCTATATTAAAAAAAATTAATAATAATAACAATATGTAACTAACAAATAATGATAAAAAAGAACAAGGGCTAAAAAAAATAATGCAAAAAGCAAAAGGGCAAGAAGGAAGCATGCTTCAATGTCGGGGGTAGGCCCGCCTCCACGCAGCGCAGGAACATGGTACCTACAAAAAAAGCTCAAATAAAGTGGAGGAGGCCAGCCACCTCCAAAAAATCGCAAAGTCCACAAGTTGGTGTGCACGAATCCATCCTGAGTACAAGACCAAGCATTAGCGCCCCCGCTTGGCCCGGTATCGGGACAGGTAATGTACGCGACGATCACCCAGACTGGGACACTCAATGAGAATGTAGAGAACAGTGTGAGGGACAATGCAGTCATCACAATAAGGCACAGATGAGCACTCCATCAAATGGCAGTGCGTCCAATTAGGAGACGATAGAAAGCATGGGTGGGCATGGGAACAGTTGTGGTGCAATGGCATGCAACTTTAAGTTCCCCTCCACTATCTCCCATCTTCTTTGCCAAGCAGCCGGGAGAGTTGCCTGTATTCCCACTATGTAATCGGTGTGAGGAAGAGCAAAATGCAGGTATGGTCACCCAGTCCTAACAGACTCTTTGGTGCATTCATTCACCACAATTCCTGCATGTCCAGGAATCCAGCAGAAGATAATCTCGATATCCACCTGGCTCACCAAAACCATGGTGTCACGGATATCATGAACCAGGGGATGAAGAGATTACAATGCCCCAAGAGCACTCAGGGTGCTTTGTGATCGCTATAAATCACAATCTCCAGTTTCTGAACTGGGCACATCGCGTAATATGCCATACCTAGCGGTGAATTGCAACCAGCTCAGCCATGAAGACACGCAGCGGCTCGCTGATTTCAAACAGAGGGGATAGGGCATGGAAACTGACCCCCTCTTGGGAGTTGGAGGTAGCCATCCATATACAGTGGCACAGTTTCAGCATGACAAAGTGTACTCCAAAAAGGCTGAAAACAATACTCCTGGCACTGTACGAGCTATGGGAGCAGAAGCGTGATGACAAATGGTCAAAGGTGGTACCCTCCAGGGTGGCATTGTGGGCAAAACCAGAGGCGCCACTAGCCCAAGAGCTATGAGGGACAGTCAATAAGTTTTGCGAATCGGTAGGGCAAAATGGAGGAAGAGGGATGGCTGTTTGTGGGGGTGTTAGGACAAGTTATGACAGTCAGGACCTGCAGCCGCACTCTCCTGTACCGTCTATTTAAGATGCAGTAGCTGATTGCAGATCGTCAGTCACAAATTTTTCAACAATGGAGAAGGTTGAGCACCGTGCAGTGATCAAATTTTTGGCCTGTGTGGAGAAGATGATCCTCAAAAATCGACAGGTTAAGGTCGAAGAAATCGAGCGAGAACTTGGAATATCACATGGAAGTATTATCAACATCATCCATGACAATTTGGCCATGTCCAAGGTCTCTGCCCATTGGGTCCCTAGAAACTTCACACCCCATGATCGACTTCAACGTCGTCAAAGTTCGGAGGAGCTACTGCTCCTGTACAACCAAGACCCGGTGGGATTCGAGTCACGCATAGTGACAGGTGATGAAATGTGGGTCCATCACTGGGATCCCGAGACCAAGCTCGAAAGCATGGCCTGAAAGCAGTGGCTCTCCGACCCCCATCAAGTTCCAGACCCAACCCTCAGCTGGAAAGATCATGGCCACCATCTTCTGGGATTCTGAGGGAGTGTTAATGGTGGACTATTCGCCTCGTGGAAGGACCATCACAGGCCAATATTACGCCGAGGAACTGGCTGGGTTGAAGAAGTGCATCCATCAGAAGAGGCGGGGCAAGTTGACATGCAGTGTCGTGCTCGTCCACGACAATGCCCCTGTCCACAAGCCAGAGTTGCACAAGCTGCCCTGTGCGAGTGCGGATTTGAGGAGCTCAACCATCCCACCTACACAGTCCAGATCTGGCCCCTAGCGACTACTTTTTATTCTGCCAGCTCAAGGCTGCACTGCATGGACGTGGGTTTGGGGACGATGAAGAGGTCCAGCTCGCCATCCAGGAGTGGATTGAACAGCAGTCGGGAGATTTCTGGTTGTCAGGAATTTGAAGCCTTAGGGACAAGTGGCGCAAGTGCATTGAAGTCGAGGGTAGTTATATTGAAAAATAATAAAACACATTTCCTCATATCATTTCCTTATATCCAAATTGCAAAACTTATTGACCACCCCTCGTATACCTTACTATTCAAGGAGTTTTCTGGCACTAATGCCAAAGGGTTTAGGGTATGACTGGCATATCTCGGGAACGTCAAAATCAGCTGCGGATGCACTGAGAGCAGTTGGCGACTGAGGGAGGGATCAGGCTCCCGCGTACAGGCGAATAATGCACTGTGCACGGCGTAGAGCGAGTCGAATCTCCCCAGCATCTACAAGTAGGCTCTCAATGGAGAAAGTACGGAAGGCAAAGGTTGGTATAGTGGATCGAGTCTACCTTTCACAGTATGTGCTCAGCTGTGGAACCATACAACTTGCATCCATAGTCGAGCTTCGAGCGAACAAAGGATCAATAAAAAAGTAAGGCAGTAGCTCTATTAGCTCCAATGGCGCTAAACATCACAGAACAAAGAATATCCACGAGAGACTAAGGCTGAAAATATGAGCCTCCCAGGTGAGGCATCAGTCAAATACAAGACCAAGGAAATGGTGCGAGTCCACCACTTCCAGGCACACCCAATTTCTAAACAAGTCTAGGTCAGGGTGGAGCTGTGGATGGCGATAGAAGTGCAGCACCTTAGTCTTGGCTAAGGAAAACCAAAGCCTGTGCACTTAGGCGTAACAAGAGACGAGGTTCACTCCCTGTTGGAGTCGACACTCCAGAGTTGGGATCTGGGCGGCGGCAAAAGAGATCAAAAGCTCATCCACATACGAGCGTAGCAAGAACATCTTCCGGCAGCACTGAGGTGATGCCATTGATGCTCAGGATAAAGAGTGTGACACTGAGGACACCCTCTTCCTGCTCCATTGGGCTGGAGACGGCTTCCCCCCACCCACATGCAGAATCGACTAAATTGCAAAAATTCAGATATAAAGATTGGGAGGTGTCCCCAACCTGTGGAGAGTCTCCATGATACTGTATCACTGTGCAGTATCATAGGCCTTCTCCAGATCAAAAGACACCATGGCGTAGTGCTGTTTACGAAGGAAGGTGTGGCAGACGGCACTTTCCAGTTGGAGCAGAGCATCCGACATTGAGTGGAACGTGCGGAAGCCGTACTGCGCAGAAGACAGATGGCCTCAGCTGTCCAGAAAAAAGGTTAATCTAACATTTACCAATTTCTCCATCAACTTGCACATGCAGGAGGTTAGAGAGATTGGGCAGAAACCAGACAGGGTAGTGATCTCTCCACAGTTTGCGAAAAGCAGGCACAGTAGCAATTTGCCAGGAATCTGGGAGGACACCCTCTACCCAGATTCTGTTGAACAAATCTAACAAAGGCCATGCCTCGCTCATCCAGGTGTCAAAGCATGGCGTACGTGACATCGTCCGGACCAGGTGGTGTCTGCACACGAAGCGAGAGCGGAGCGCAACTCACTCAGAGTAAACCAGTCATTGAAGGGTTCTCCACCTCTGTAGGTAAAGTCCTGTCAGCAGCTGTCCGCAACATCACAACGTGCATTGAATGCTGGCGGAGCAGCATCCCAACTAGAGAATGCGAAGAAAACAGGCGCGAAAGATTCCTGGAGAACAGTGGGTCCTGCGAGAACTTGCCCCAAATCCTTTTGACCTGCTTCCACACCTCTGCTAGAGGGGTCTTCCCATTAAGTGAAGACACTTATGCCCACTAGGAAGAGCAGCAGGCGTGCTTTGAAATATACCGAAACCTAGCCCTAGCCTGATCAAATTCAGTGACAGTGAAATCGTTATAGGGTGCTTATAGCGCATATAAGCATAACGCTTCTGTTTGAGGGCCGTCTCACACTCAGAGACCACCACGGGAGTGGCCGGTGTACAAAATGACCAGATATTCTAGGAATAGTAGTCAGACCTAAGGCGATGAGGTTGCCAGAGAAGAACTCAACGGCCTCAGCAAGCGACCTAAACTCCTTGACTGAGATAGAGAAATCAGTCATTTCCTGAAATGCGGACCACTATTCCCGCACCAAGCAGCACTAGGGAGGGCTCTTGGGCGACAGCGGCCCAGAAAATGATATTTTAATGGGAAAGTGATCACTACCATAGAGGTCATCAACCACCCCCTACCCAAAATCAGGCTGTGCATCCAGAAAGCACAAAGATAGATCGAAGCAGCAAAATGAAGCGGTTCTCGGGCAGTGATGTGTAAACTCATCCACATATAGATCACCAATCTCAAGCTCAATGATCATGTCAGCAAAGATTTGACCCAAGGAACTAATCAGGTAGTCTCCCCAGAGGGAATGTCTACCATTCAGATCACCGAGCAAGAGAAAGGGCCTCAGCAACCATGCGACGGAAGTCAGTTGATGGTGGAATATACAAGGAAATAACAGTATACCTCCTATCCAGGTGCAGCTGCACAGCTACTGCCTGAAAGGAGGTATCTAAAGCAAAGAGAAGAACGGAGGCATCATGCCGGGTTTAAATAGTACATCTCCCTACCCAGCCCCCATCCGTTGGTGGTGGGGTGGCAAAACCCTTATACCCTGGAAGAGTGGACAAGGGACATGCCCCCAGCATGGGTTCCTGCAAAAAAATACCTAACAGGGGACAGGACAGAACGAGCCTCCACAGTTACCCCCAGTTGGCCCCTTGTCCATAGCAATTTCATTGAAGGAATATGCCTTCCAGGCTTAGCTCAGAGGAGATGCAGGGGCCATCTTCGAGGAGAGGACCCTCACAGGAATGGCTGTATGCTTCTGGAGGCAGAAGTCCAGGCACTGTTTGCTGGACAATGCGCTGAAGGTGCTGTTGCCTTCGAGGGCTTATTGGGGGAGGTTGTCCTCGCAATGCGAGTCTTTACCTCCCTCCTCCTTGAAACCTTAGATAGGAAGTTGCGTGCAAGCAAATGGAAGGGAGTGAGAGTTTGTTTGCCAGGTGCTGGTGTAAATGAAGTGTCTGAGAGGTATGATAGTCTGGTGTCTGGGTGTGAGAGGGATGCAGTTGTGATTACGCATGTGGGAGTAAATGATGTAAAGAAGGTGGGTTCATGTGAGTTATGAGAGAGGTACAAAAGGTTAGTTGAAAGGATGAGTGAAAGTAGAGTACTGTATACAAGCATGGTCACCACATTTTAGACATGACATCAACATGCTAGTCAGTACAAAGGAGGGCAACAAAAATAATACCTTTCCTGAACCACCTTGAATATGAAGATAGACTGAGGGTACTAAATATGTTCTCATTTGAGAGAAGATGTGTGAGGGCAGATATGATTGAGCTTTTTAATATCTGTTCTGGGATGGATAAGTTGGATTTTAGCAAGTTATTTGAGTTGCAAGGTAGTAATAGGACTTGGGGTCACTACTTAAAAATTAAAAAACAGAGGTGCAGGTTGGATATTAGAAAATATTTTTCACCAATAGAGTGGTAGTCCAAACTTGAATGTATTCAAATGCAGATTAGATGATTATATGGGGAGGGAGGATTAACTTTGGGGGGTATCCTGGACTCATTCCTGTGGATGCAGTTTTTTATTATTGTATATTACGATTGATTTGGATTTGGATGAGTCTTGATGATGCTTTTTGTTTTTGACACATTCCTGAGTATGGTTAGAATTGTATATTGTAGATGCATTATCGGACACAATCCTATGGATTGTTTAAATTGTATATTTAAACAATGGATGTCTGGTGACACAATCCTCTGGATTGTTTATATTATAGATGCATGATCTGACACAATCCTCTGGATTGTTTATATTATAGATGCATGATCTGACACAATCCTCTGGATTGTTTATATTATAGATGCATGAGATATCTGACACAATCCTATGGATGCATTTTGTGAGTGGGTTTGGACAGATGCGGATGACCTTTGATAGGCCCTTGTGGCTTTTGTGATCCATGAAATTATGTTATGTTAAGGGGTCAGGAGCAGCCCCAGAACCCTCGACCCTAACCCCTGCTCCAACTGAAGGAACTTTGACGAATGGGGCGAGTGGAAGTGTATGCAAGTCTAGGGAGGATACAGTGAGTGATAGGAAGGACAGAGAATGGAACACAAGAGAGGAAGGAAGACTGGGTCAAAGGGAAAGGATCGGAAGGTGAGAGGTCAGAGTGTGGACTCGTTGTATTCAGATGAAGAAGAGAGTGAATGTATGATTAGCATGAATGAGAGTGAGAGCAGCTCAAGTGAGAATGAAGTAAATGTGGGAACAGGTATTTTGATAAGGAAAATGCCAAAGGTGGATAAGTTTAGGTTGCATGGTGGGAAGAGTGGATGAATTCTTCGGTGAATTTGAGTGTTATTTTAAGCTCAAGTACCCGGAGAATAAGGGATAGTGGATGAATGTTTGGAGGGAAAAGTATTGGAGTTTTTCTGGGTGATTACAAGTGTGGGGGAACCGAGATCTGATGTGGTGAAGGAGAGATTGATTGGGCAGGTGAAACCAATGAGAGTGTGAGGTATAAAAGGGTGAATGAATATGAGAAGGCTTGAATGGGGAAGAGTGAAAGTGTGAACATGTATGCACAAAGGCTTGAGAGTATGGTGAGAAAGAGGTATGGTGATGATGATGCGAATGAATGTAACCCACTGATGAAGTTTCTGGACACGACAACCCCACGAAAGGTGAGTGAATGGCTGAATGCGAAGAGAAAGGAGAGAATGAGGATGAGGGGGAACGGTTGATATGGGAGGATGTGTTGGAGCTTCTGGAAGATGGGAGATTTGATCAAGAGACTGATTTGGTATAGTGTGACTATTGGTGGTAGGAAGCCCAGGAGCTTTCCTCCAACCCTGAAGTTTGTCAGTTATCAGGATGCCCTGAGGGCTACGCCAGCTGGGGTGATGTTGAGCTTACTGGGCAGACAGACTGGATGGGCAAATGGAAGGGGACAGATGACTGGTAAGCATGTGAATGGGTATATGAGGGAGCAACCAAGGTATGTCCCAGCGAATGAGAGGCCAAATGGGGTGAAAAGGATTGTGGGATGCCGTAGGTGTGGAAGCAAGAGACATGTGTTGATGGAATGCAGATGGATGTCTGGTGCGTGTTTCAGGTGTGGAAAGAAAAGGCATATGGTAAAGGACTGTCAAGAAGGTGTGAAGGAATGTTTTGAATGTAAAGAGAGGGAACATTTGAAGAGATACTGTCTTAAGTTGAATGTTGGATCGACTGCTGGAGGGAGTATAGAGTATGTTTGTGGTAATTGCGGAAAAGCTGGTCATTATGCGAGGATGTGTCATGATCAGAGGAATGTATGTAGCTATTGTGCGATGGAAGGACATTCGAGTGAAAGGTGTTGGATTAGACAGAGCGCAATGTGTGAATGGAATGTCAGAAGTAGGAAACTGAATTGTAAGAGGGTACCTGGTGAAGTATCCTCTGGGTGCATGAGTGCAAGTAATGTATTGCTAAGTCTGTCTAGTGTGAAAGTGCTGTGTGGTAGGAAGTACGAGTGTCTGAGTATAAAGGTTGAATTGAATGAGATTGAGTGTTTGGCTTTGATAGATTCTGGGTGCAAGACAAGCTTGTGGCAACAAAGATTATTCCTTCCCTGAGGCACCTTGAATATATAGATAGACTGAGGGTATTAAATATGTTCTCATTCGAAAGGAGGTGTGTGAGAGGTGATATGATTGAGCTCCTTAAAATTTTTCTGGGATAAATAAATTGGATGTTAGCAAGTTTTTTGAGTTAGATGATGGAAATCAGACTAGAGGTCACCATTTGAAAATTAAAAAGCAAGGGTGTAGGTTGGATTTAAGAAAATATTTTTTCACCAATAGAGTGGTAGATTTCTGGAACAAATTGCCGCCGAGAGTAGTAGGTAGTCCAAGTCTAAATGTATTTAAGAGTAGGTTGGATGAGTTTATGGGGAGGGAAGGTTGTGATGGTTCCTAAGTTTTGTATATATTAATATTGTTTGTATATATCTATAGCTGCATGATTTAGTTCTTGACAAGCCTTGATTGGCAATACCCTTGTTTCTGGACACAATCCTCAGGATATAGTTTTCTTGGGAGTTTGGATGCCTTATAAAAGAGGCTGTTTGACTCGGATGACCTATGATGGGCCCTTGTGGCTTTTGTCATCTGTTATATTATATTGTGGGGGACTTTGATTTTGTCTTCTCCTGGCACTGGTGCTTTTTGTGGGTGGGTTTTGACGGATGCAGATGACCTTTGATAGGCCCTTGTGGCTTTTGTCATCCGTGAAATTATGTTATGTTATGTTATATAAGGATGTGTATTACAAAGTGAGTGATAGGCCCTCCTGTCAGAATGTAAAGGTAGTTTGGTAGGAATTGGTGGTATGAAAGTACTTGTGATTGGAATGATAAGGTCAACTGTTCAAATGCATGGTATGTTGATGAATAAGTGTGAATTATCTGTAATTGATAAGGTGAGCAGTGAGTATGGTGCGATTTTTTAGTATAATTTTATGAAAGTGAACTGAATAGTTGTCATCCTGTGAGTGATCTGATTGAGAGAAGGATTGGTAAAAATAGGGTGTATAAGTTGTATGTAGGGAAAGATGCTAGTGTTTTGAGGAGTGTGTTTAGCGGTATTGAGGTGACTGCTATGGAGAGTGTGAGGCTTGTGAAGGGTGAAAGGGTGTCTGTTAGAGTGAGTTGGAGTGAAGATTTGAGTTTGGATATGAGTAAGAACGCTGTGATATTGGATGGAAAGGATGCGTGTTATAAGGTAAGGCGTGTTGCTTGTGTGTTTGATGGCTTGATGAGAATGAATGATCCTTTTGAATGTGTGCAGGCGGACCCCAGAGTGAAAGGGCAGGTGAGGGGGATCCAGGTTGGAGATGTACTGGGTCACCTCTCCACTGTCAATGAGGTAGGTATGGATGATAGCATGGATGTCAGGATAAATGTTGTGAATGAAAAGACATGCGAATGGACATATAATGAAGTGGAAAGGATGGTGAAATTGGATGAATGTTTGACTGAGTATGAAAGGGAGGATGTGTATTGAATGCTGTTTGAACCAAAGAGGGTCCTCAGTAAGGGCAATCTGGATTTTGGGGTTGCGAAGCTTCCAGAATTCAAGATTGTCCTGAAGGAGGACACCCCAATCTATCAGTGCCAAGACATTTCCTGCATTTGGTTGCTGATGAGATTGAGGAGCAGTGTGTGGAATTGGAACGAATGGGGGTGATTGAAGAAAGTGAGACTGCATGGAATAGTCTGATTGTGCCTGTACGTAAGCCGGATGGAAGATTGTGTCTGTGTGTGGATTATAGAAAGGTGAATGAAAGGACTGTGAAAGAGAGGTTTCCGATGTGTGTGGTGTCTGAGCGTGTGTATAGTATGCATGGGATGAAGTGGTCTACAAAGCTGGATCTGGTACAGAGGTATTATCAGATGCCCATTGCTGAGGAGAGCCGGCCGGTGAATGCCTTTTCCTCTACAAAAAAGCATTATCAGTTCCAGAACCTCAGCTTTGGGTTGGCTAATGCTCCCAGTGCCTTCCAGCAAGCAATGAATGTTGTGGTGAGTAATTTTGTAAGAATATGATTGTGTTTATAGACTATATTTTGATTATGACTGAGTTTTGAGGAGCATATGAGATTGATGAATGATGTGTTGAGAATGTTGGAGTATTGGTGTGAAGGTGAAAGTAGCGAAGTGTGAATGATTTGTGAAAGAAGTGGAATTCCTTGGGCATATAGTGAGTGAGAATGGGTTATGAAAGTCACCGAAGTATGTTAAGGTGCAAATATTTTCAAAACTGGTGACTAAAGCAGCTGAAGTCATTTCTGGGTTTGATTGAGTTTCAACCAAAGTTTATATGTGATTGTTCGGGTGTGAGTAAGCCTCTGACTGAGTGGATGGGCAAGAAATGTAGTACAATTGTCAGGTGGAATGATAAGATGAATGAAACATATGAGAGACTGAAGGAGGCAGTGGCTGAAGATGTTGAATTGGCATACCCAGACTATAGTGTGAATGCTAAGATGCTTCAATAGTATACGGATGTGAGTGGGTACTGTATGGGAGGTTTTCTGATGCAAGAGCAGCGTTTGAATGGAGAGAATGTTAGGTGAATAATTGGGTATGTATCCAAGGCTATGAATGTGGAAGAGCGAAAGTATCGTTTGAAAGTGTTGCATCCATTTTTGTATGGTGTAAAGTTTGTGATCAAAACAGATCACCAACCTCTTGTGTATTTGCAACATATGAAGTGGGCTGATAGTAGGATTGCAAGGACTTTGGAAGATTTGAGTGACTTTGACTATTTGATTGAGTATGAGCTTGGTGAACGGAATGGAGTGGCTCATTTGATGTCAAGGTATCCTGGTACGAATGATGAAGATGTGTGTGGAGTGAGTGATCCTGAGTATTTGCCGAAAGGGATTATGAATGGAAAAGAGAGTAAGGGTGGTGATGAATCCTTGTTTAAGAGTGTATGGAATGGTTTGCAAGATTTGAAGAGTGATGGAGTAGACGTGAGAGTGCCCGATAGTGTGAATGATTTAAGGAAGGAGGTAATGAATGAAGTATGTAGGAAGCCTGAAAGCATTGGTATGGCAAAGGTGCGGAACTTCATGAAAGAATTGAGAGCGGTGTGTATGCAAGGGGTCTCGCCATTTCAGGAAGTGTTGATTGTAGTGAGTCGTTTGTATGGAGTGATTGTTTATGTGCACTTTGGTGGTGAGAGGCCGGTTGTGTACAAGGATGAGAAGATGAAGGGTTTGAATCCTAATGTGGTACATCTGCAATGTTTGAGCGGTGTGCACTACAATTGGGTGATTGAAAAGTGTTCATATATGAGAGAAAAGAATGATTGTGTGGATGAAGATGAGTGTGTGGTGAGTGATAAAATGGGAGTTATGACAGTGTGGATGACAGTGTGGATATCAGTGCTGATGTTGGTGTGCTTGTTCCTTCTGTGTATTGCGAACATGGTGGACCCGATATGATGGAAGCAAGAGTGAAAGTTGGTGAAAGGTTGTTCTGTGGTTTGATTGATACTTTAGCGCAAGTGTCTTTAGTGAATGAGAGGATTCTGAGTAAGTATGATGAGTTTAGATGTTGCGAGCATAAACCTGTGAAGTTACGGATAAGTGGATTAGGGAATGGCATGATAGTGGCATGGGAACAGGTTAGTCTGAAAGCGAGTTTGGGTAATGGTGTGAATGTGAAGCATGACTTTGTGATTCTGAAAGATGAGCAAATGCCGTGTTGTTTCTTACTTGGTGTAGACTTTATGAGATTGAATGATTTGTCTTTGGATGCTGATAAGGATCGTCTTATGAAAGGTGAATGTGAGGTGATGAAGTTGAATGAGTAAACAAAGAATGTTGTCAAGTTTTGTGGTATGATCAAATTGGTCATGGATGATGAGAAAGACTAAGTGATGATGTGTATTGATTTGAATGAATGGCCTGAATGTTTAAGTGATTTTAAAAGGTAGGCTAAAGACTTTCTTGTTTGTATGGATATTGTATATTTTGTGAAGTATATGAAGGATGGGGATATGTATGTACCTGTGATGTCCTTGGTTGGTATGACTAGTCTGGTGAAAGTTGTGCGTGATAATTATGGGCATATGGGTAAGTTTAAGTTGCGGGAGTGTATGAAGGAGCATGTGTTCCATCCGTTTCTGAGGACTGTTGTGAATTATGTTGTGACTACGTGTGAAAGGTGTCAGAAGTGAAAGGTGCAAGGTGTGCAAGTGAAGCTGCCGTCATTAAAAGTTGATGCGAAAGAACCGTTTGAGTTGGTATTAATTGATTGTATCTCTCTACCATGTACAAGTGCTGGGAATATTGGTATAATTGTGATGGTTGATCATAAAAGTAAGTTTGCGTATGCAGTGCCTGTGAAATATAAAAGGAGTGTGATTGATGCGCGTGTGGTTGAGCAGGTGTTTCTTCCTATCTGTGTTTGGAAGCCTAGGAGATTACTGAGTGATAATGGGCCCAAGTTTGTGGGTGGTGTTTGAACGAATGTTGAGAGAATGGTGTGGAGCATGTAAGGACAACTCCATATATACAGTCTTCGAATGGGTTGACTGAATGTACCATTAGAACTTTGTGTGAGATGTTGAGAATGATGAGTGAAACTTTGAAGGACTGGGATGTATGGTTGGGTAGTGTTTTATGGGCGTATAATTCAACAGTGCATAGTGCAACTGGGATGTCTCTGTGTCAGTTTGTCATGAATTTTGAAAGGTGAGTGAAAGAAAGGTTTTGTTTGACTGAAAGTGAGCAGAGTGTATGGTGTGAGGAGAATGAAAGGTTTCATTCATTTAAAATAGGTGCAAAAGTATTGAGGGTAAAAGAAGTAAAAGGTAGGTTGAATGTGTTGAAGATAAGTGAAAAGTTTGAAGGTCCATATAGAGTTGTGAGAATGGCGTGACAGATGTGTTGGAGAAATTGAATGAAGGTGTGACAGAGTGCAGGCTCATCAGAGTCAGTTGAGGAGGTGGAGAACCTCTTGACTCTTGACTACCTGGTGAGCCATCCGGTGTATGAACTGTACAGAGAGAGAGAGAGAAGCTGCATGATGATGAGATGGAGTGTGATAGTATGGATCTGTCTAGGAAAGAGCTTGTCTTAGTCTCGAGGAGTAGAGAGAGTGCAAAGAAGAATGAAAGGAAGAATGCAAGAATGAATGAAAGTAAGTCTGAGCAGAGTCTTTCTGGTATGGGGGAGCTTGAGAGAGAGATTATTGTGAGGAGCTAATGAATGGGGGTATGAAGAGTGAAGGTTTTGAATGGAAGAGTATGAAAGAGTTCTGTTGGGAGATGGGAGAGCTAATATGAAGGCTAAGATTATGGTGGACGATATGATCCATAGTGATGAGGAGACTGACAGGACAACTGATGAACTACCCCAACAGATTGCTATGCGTAGCCAGGGACCTGTAGACGAGTGTGAATGGGTGCAGAAGGGCGTGATTGAGTATAAAAAGTATCGTGAGTAAGGATTGAGAGTCTATTGTGAGTGAGTGTGGTCGAAAGGCCTAAGGAATGAGGGGTGTGGAGTGAATGTGAGTATTTGTAGGGCCATTCTCCCACCCCCTTTCTAGCAGACCTCTCCCTCCTTCTGTAAGAATGTGTGTGTGAATAGGGATATGTTTTTTTTAATATAAATATATAATGGATTTCATGTTTTGTTTAAAAAAAATAATTTTCTTTCCAGAAGCCACTCTGTTAAATATATATATAATTATTACTGCCTTTAGTAAAGAGTGGCTGGGATCAAAAGGTTTTCAGTAACTTAATTGAATTTATTGTGAGTCTCGTCAGGATGGAAAGGGCTTTAATAGCCTCAATACCGCGACCAGATCGCATTATTATATTGATCTCGGAGGCACCAGGCCCTTAAGATGCGCACACCCAAATTTTGGTCACTAAGAGTGACTGGCGGCAGGACTTTCCCCCCCAGGAAGACCTAAAAATATAAAAACCCTTTTTTTGTATGCTTAATTGTGCATTTTAGCCTCTTTGAATTCAATTGTGTATTTGTTTTTTTTTTTTGCTTGCTCATTCATCTCTTTTGTATATAAAATTTTGTTTGGTGATAGGATTGTTTTGGGGGTTTTTTATATACCCGAGATCTCAAATATATTTACCCCATATTTTTTGTACATTCTCCCTCAGGTTTTTACATACAATTTAGTATAGGAAGTGGGTTGGATCAATTGGAGGTTTAGTGTTGATTCGTGGCCCGCTACAACAAATTTCGTAGTAGAGTGCAGCATCAAACTCACCATCGTACCATCAAGTGTCCGAAAGGCACTAATCATGGCTGCCTCTGAGGGATTTGATGCATTTGCCAAAAGGCTCCCATCCGAGAAATGGGTCACCTTCGGCTCTCTACCAATCACACTAGCTAGAGCTCTCCTCTGATGGATCATGTGCCCTTAGCCAACATGCTGCCATCAGAGGCAACTCCTACACCCTGGTGAAGGAGTTGCCACCCAGGATGAAGTTTAGTTGAGTGGTGCTATTTTGCTGAACAGTGGATGAGGTGATGTATTTATTATTGCTGTGAGATTTGTTGCTACTGTGCACTTTGAGTGCGGTTTTGTAGTGGTGTCTTGTTAGAGGAGGAGGGAGCTAGTAAGTGCAGTGGTATCTGAGTTTAAGGCTTTCTTTACCAGGTTAATGCCATCATTTTTTTTTACCCATCTGGCGAATGCCAACCAGGGGATAACACCACAATTGTCAATGCCATCGGCCTCCTCCTGCCTAAGGTGAAGTTTGGAAGGAAGGTCTATTTTTCTGTTGCGCAGTTTTGTTTCTTATAGGATGGTAAGGTGTATATTATGTTGTTTCATATGTTGTTCCTGTTTTTTATTATTAATGCCGTCTATATTCAGTTGTGTGCTCAATGCTGTTGGATACGTTTTTGTAAATAGATCCAGAGTTGGTCTCAATAACACCCATTTACAACTTGCCAAAAAACTGTGTTATGGAATGTGGTACTTGACCAGGAGACTGAAAAGACTCACAGGGTCTCATTCATATCCTGTGGTGCTGGGGACAAAAGGTCTTCATAGCAGTTTGGACCCTGACACTTCTTGCACCTTTGAGGTGAGTGGTATTGCAATGCAGACACTGACACAGCAGAAAAATTGTTTATCATAACATAATTTCACAGATGACAAAATCCACAAGGAACTATCAAAAGTCATCCGCATCTGTCAAAACCCACCTACAAAATTAATCCATAGGATTGTGTCAGATCATGCATCTATAATATAAACAATCCAGAGGATTGTCTACCGTCTCAGATGGCAAACTATTCCAGTAATCTACCACTCTATTGGTGAAAAATATTTTCTAACATCCAACCTACACCTTTTTTTTTTCATTTTTAAGTGGTGACCCCTAGTACTATTACTACCTTGCAACTCAAATAACTTGCTAAAATCCAACTTATCCATCCCGGAACAGATATTAAAAAGCTCAATTATATCTCCCCTCACACATCTTCTCTCAAATGAGAACATATTTAGTAACCTCAGTCTATCTTCATATTCAAAGTGCTTCAGGGAAGGTATTATTTTTGTTGCCCTCCTTTGTACTGACTCTAGCAGGTTGATGTCATGTCTAAAATGTGGTGACCATGCTTGTATACAGTACTCTAAATGTGGCTTAATATATGAGTTGTAGAGTTTAAGGATAATCTCTTTACTCTTGTAGCTAACATTCCTGTTAATGTATCCTAGCAGCCTATTTGCTCTATTTTTTGCCTCAATACACTGTTTTGAAAACTTCAGTGACCTATCTACTACTAAACCTAAGTTCTTCTCATTCTCAACTGAATTCAGCCAATGCCCATCTATCTTATAGCTAAATTCCCTATTATCCCTTCCCATGTTAAGAACTTTGCATTTTTTATGGTTAAAAGTCATCTGCCACTTCTGAGCCCAAGCTAATAACTTATTTAAGTCACTCTGCACTTTAAAGCTACCCTCAACTTCTTTGACAACAGCTGCCAATTTAGTGTCATCAGCAAAATTTGACACTTTGCTATTTACAGCCTCCCCAAGATCATTTATATAAACTATGAATAATAAAGGGCCTAGAACGGATCTCTGAGGTACACCCCTGATAACGTCCCTCCACTGTAACCTCACCCCATTCAGCATGCACAACTCTCTGTTTCCTGTCTTTCAGCCATTCAGTTATTCAATTCAAAACTTTACCACATATCCCATGCATTTTTAATTTGTGAACTAGTCTCCTATGTGGAACCTTATCAAAAGCTTTGCTAAAATCTAAGTAAATTACATCAAGATTCTTTCCCTTATCTAATTGTTTAGTAACATAATCCATAAAATCTACTAAATTTGTTAAACATGATCTAACTGTTATAAACCCATGCTGAGCATCATTTATTAATCTACCATACACTAGATGGTCAGAAATCCCCCTTCTTAACTATCTTCTCAAGGATTTTACAAACGATAGAAGTTAAGCTTACTGGCCTAAAGTTATTCGGGTCCTCTTTACTTCCCTTTTTAAAAATTGATACTACATTTGCTAATGTCCAATCACTAAGTATTTCTCTAAACTCTAGTGATCTAGTATATATCTTCTCAAGAGCTACTGCAATACTATCTACACCTTCTTTGAGTAACTTAGAATAATATTGTCTGGGCCAGATGACTTACTAGTATTTAACTCCAATATAAACCCTTTAATTATTTCCCTGTTCACATTAACGGTATTCAACACTATTTCCCTTGACCTAGAATTATCATCATTTAATCTATCTTGATTCTCTTGTGTAAATACTGAAGAAAAATGATCATTAAGAACCTCTAGTATTTCCTCATCAGATTCTTTCAAAACCCCTTCATATCTAATAGGCCCTATTTTATCACTGTTAGATTTGTTATTAATTCTAGAATAGTTAAAGAACTTTCTTGGATCTTTATTATTATTTTTAGCTAGATTAATTTGCTGGTATGCTCTTTTCTTCTCAGAAATTTTCCTAGCTATCTCATGATTCCACCACAACAACTTCCTACATTTCATCCTAATAGCATTCATTGGAATACACTGCTCCTGGACTATGTTTAGTATAGTCTTAAAAGTGCCCCCCTGAATTCTATATCCCATCTAATCTGATTTAGCAAGTTTCGTAATTTATTGTAATGTCCCCTATAAAAATCTGGAGTTTTTGTGGTTTGTTGATGTTCTACCTTTCACTATTCCCAAGTTAAAATGAACCATCTGATGATCACTATTTCCCAATGCTTCCCTGACAGTTAATTCCTGAACTATGTGATCATCATTTGAAAGAACCAGATCTAAGATATTGGCACCCCTTGTTGGCTTATTAACAAATTCAGTCAAAATATTATCCTCAAAACATTCTATAAACTTACAACTTGCTCTATCCCTTCCTATCATATTTTCCCAGTCCACAGAATTTAAATTAAAGTCACCAAGAATAACTATCATGATAACAAAATGATGATGCGCTTTGATTTAACAGAGGAAAATAAAAAAAATATATAATTCATGAATCAATTAGGAACGAGTTTCAATGCCAAACCAAAATAATACCATACCTACTTTGTTCAAGTGTTGTATGTAGGCTGGTGTTAAGAAGTGAAACCTTGTTCTTATTATTCTAATACCTACTCATAGTTTGCCCTATCTTTAACAAAACTGCAAACCCATTTAAAGTGTGGACTATAGGTCTATTTTCATTCATGACATGGAAATTTTATCCCATAGACTTAAAAATCTGGTAGCCCTGGCTGACTTACATCGACAGATGTTGATTGTCCAGACTGATACATATTATTCTATGGTAGCTTAGGTTTTTCACAAGAGATGGGAGAACTTTCCAAAACCACACAATTGGATGCTGCAGCCCGCCTGAAATGGAGAAGAGTGATTAGTATATTCATGTTTTACAGAAGAGCAAATTTCCAAGGATTTAAAAATTATCTTCATTTGTATATGAATCGATTCCCAACTGTGTATTATTTGTGTTGTAATTACAACATAAACATGTGTGTATGTATTCATCTTATGCTATTATTGAAATCAGAAATTTAATTTGTGCAAAGTTTAATTTGAATTTGGGCCCTTTTTGATTCATTAATGTTAAAACTTGCCATCCATTCCAAGAATACTTTGATATATATATTATCATATATTTTTATTTGGGTGCTCATCTGTTGACTACTTGCAGTGGGCATAGTAAAAAGACAAACAAAAAGAATACTAATCTTTTAGTCTACACAATCAAGTAAATAAATTTTACATGGCCAAAAAAGATAAACCTATAGCCAATTTAAAACAACAACAAAAACAAAAACCAAATAAAACCAAAGAGAAAATGTATAGTAAGGTACCAGAGGGAGGCTCACGTTCCCTAGGGGTCTGATTATGTAAACCCAAACACCCAAAACTAGTTATATGTAGTGTTGGAGGTCCATTCTCCTCCCAAAATTCAACTATTCCACAATCGGATGTACCTGAACTTGTCCCAGAGTACAAGAGATAAGTGGTAGTGACTACATAACCCATTACCAGGACAGGCAAGTATGTGAAGTTCCAAAGGACTGAGACTAGAACAAGAATGTGGTGAACAGTCCGAGACCAAGCAATCATTAAAATATGATCCTGGGGAGTGCTGCCCTTTGGAGGGGGGGGGGGCAGAAATCATTGCGGCATCACAGGAGAAGTCGGGCCATAATGGCATGCAACTTCAAGTTCCCATGGACCATCTCCCATCTTCTCTACAAGGCAGCCGAGAGAGCTAACCTGATTCCTGCCAAGTAGTCAGTATGGAGAAGAGTGAAATGCTGGTCAGGTTGACTAGGCATCGTGGACTCTGTGGTACCCTCATTCCCTGCAATCTCATCTCCAGTAACATAGCAGAAGATAATGTCAAATCCACCAAACTGGCTGTAGCCAAGGCAACACTGATACTGTGAACCGAATTAAGCAGAGTGGAGATTCCAGGGCCACTGAGATACTATAAATCACAATTTAGTCTACGTTATTAATTGCTCCCCAGAAAATGACCCCTGCTCACTCCAACCACTTGGAAGGCTAAGGTAAAAAACCTTTGATCCTACAACCTGTGCTGTAGGCCCCTAACCACATTAAATCGGCGTCTCACCTGTGAGTCTGTAAAAGGCTAATAATAGCCTATACAAGGAGGCTCCTGTTCCCATCTCCCAGTTCAGTCTCACCTAGCATCCCCATCCATAAATCTATCACATGACTAGCGAGTCTATTCCATTAATCTACCACTTGATTTGTAAACCAATTTCTACCAATTTTTATTTGTAAACCAATTTCTACCAATCTTGATTTGTAAACACACATCTACCAATCTCTTTCCTAAGTGTCTTATCCTCTTCACTAAAAATAAGAACCTTACCCTTGTCTCCCCTATTATAACCTTTCACCCACTTGAAAACTTCCAATAAACTCCCTTCCTCAAACTCTTCTTTTTAACATATGTAGATACAAGGGGCGGTCAATAAGTTTTGCGAATAGGTAGGGCAAAACAGCGGAAGGGGGATGGCTGTTTGTGGGGGTGTTAGGACAAGTTATGACAAGTCAGGACGTGCAGCCGCAAGCTCCTGCCTCGTCTATTTAAGAAGCAGTAGCTGATCGCAGATCGTGTCACATTTTTTTCAACAATGGAGAAGGTTGAGCACCGCGCTGTGATCAAATTTTTGACCAAGGAAGGCAAGAATGCAAAAGAGATCCATGAACGCATGGTTGCAGTGTATACCGACACCGCTCCTTCCTATGCAACCATTGCTGGCTGGAATAGGGAGTTCCACCATGGTTGTGAGTCCCTTGAAGATGACCCCGTCCAGGAAGCCCATCAGATGTGACCAACGAGGACAATGTGGCCTGTGTGGAGATGATGATCCTCGAAAATAGACGGGTGAAGGTCGAAGAAATCGAAGAAATCATCCCAACAATTTGGCCATGACCAAGGTCTCTCTCTGCCCGTTGGGTCCCTAGAAACCTCACGCCCCATGATCGACTTCAACATTGTCAAAGTTCGGAGGAGCTGCTGCTCCTGTACAACCAAGACCCGGCAGGATTCGAGTAACGCATAGTGACAGGTGATGAAACGTGGGTCCATCACTGGGATCCTGAGACCAAGCTCGAAAGCATGGCCTGGAAGCACAGGGGATCTCCAAACCACATCAAGTTCCGGACACAACCCTCAGTCAGGAAGATTATGGCCACCATCTTCTGGGATTCTGAGGGAGTGTTGATGGTGGACTATGCGCCTCATGGAAGGACCATCACAGGCCAATATTACACCGAGGAACTGGGTGGGTTGAAGAAGTGCATCCGTCAGAAGCAGCGCGGCAAGTTGACACGCAGTGTCCTGCTCCTCCACGACAATGCCCCTGTCCACAAGGCCAGAGTTGCATAAGCTGCCCTGCGCCAGTGCGGATTCAAGGAGCTCAACCATCCCCCCTACAGTCCAGATCTGTCCCCTACCGGCTATTTATTCTGCCAGCTCAAGGCTGCCCTGCATGGACGCCGGTTTGGGGATGATGAAGATGTCCAACTCACCATCCAGGAGAGTAAAGAACAGCAGTCAGGAGATTTCTGGTTGTCAGGAATTCAAAGCCTCAGGGACAAGTGGTGCAAGTGCATTGGAGTTGAGGGTAGTTATATTGAAAAATAATAAAACTTTTCCTCACATCTCGTTCCCTTATATCCGAATTGCAAAACTTATTGACTGCTCCTCGTATATGTGGCCACTGCAATACGCAATGTACAGATAAAGGGGGTGATGGGTTATTTTTGGATTAATGTGGGTTTTGGGTGCATGCCTCATATGATGGTATGACACCTGAGGGGTACAAGCAATTCAGTAAGCTAGCAACAAATGCCCAACATAACATATTATTGTAATTTTAAACATTGTAAAACAGTGGCTGCAGAAATATTGAAGCAACTGGGACCAATTAGACAAAGAGTTGAGGAAAATTCACAGAGGATTGAGGTTCTGGAAAAGGGTATACATAGTCAAAAAAATGAAATATTGAGTGAAGTGAAAGCTGAAGTGGAATAAAATTTTGAAGAAAAAATTGAAGAAATGTGATTTTTTTTTTTTAAGAGCTCATCTGACGACTGTCTACATGGGCATTAGTCGCTGTATTAAAACTGGCCTAGTTCTAGGCTACTTTAAAATAAAATTAAAGAAACGAAAAAAACACCCCAAATAAGGGAAAGGAAGCAAGCTCCTGCGTCGGGGGAAGGACCCCCCGGGCAAGAGCGTGCAACCTAAAGGAGAAAAAAAAAATGCAAAAACAAAACAAAACAAAAAAAAAACCCTGCTTAAATAATAGGGAGAAGGCCGGCCTCCCCCAAAAAGTCAACAAGTCCACCAGTCGATGAGCACACGCTCATCCCGAGTAGAAGGGGCAGGCGGTAGCGACCCCGCACATCCAGGTACCAGGACAGGTGTCGTGCAGGAAGATCACCCAGACTGGGACATTCAACAAGAATGTGCCGAACAGTCTGGGGGATGACGCAGTCATTGCAATAGGGCGCAGCCGAGCGCTCCATCAAATAGCGATGCGTCACACGAGTGTGCATGATTCGGAGATGACAGAAAGCGACCTGAAGCCGCCGCAGCATTGGGGGATAGGTCCATGGGAACAGTCGCAGCGGAATGGCACGCAACTTTAAGTTCCCTTCGACCGTCTCCCATCTTCTTTGCCAAGCAGTCCGAAAAGCTGCCCGTATTCCTGCCATGTAGTCGGTGTGAGGAAGAGCGAAACGCTGGTCCGGTCGCAGAGTCCTCGAAGACTCTTTGGCGCCCTCATTCCCGGCAATTCCTACATGTCCAGGAACCCAGCAGAAGATAATCTCAACATCTGCTCGGCTCGCCAGATCTGTGGCGTCACGGATATCGCGTACCAGGATATGCGGAGATTTCAATGCCCCGAGAGCACTCAGGGCGCTTTGTGAGTCGCTATAGATCACAATCCGGTCTCCGAACCAGCTCGGCCGTGAAGACAGACGCAGTGCCTGGTAGAGCCCCGCTGAACTCAAACAGAGGGGATACAGTGGGGAAGCCGCCCCCCTCTTGGGACTTAGAGCCATCTGTATACACTAGCACGGTTCCAGCGTGACACGATGTGTGCTCCAAAAAAGGTTGAACGCAATACTCCCAGCGCAGTACAAGCTTTGGGAGCAGATGCGTGGTGATAAAAGGCCAAATGTGGTACCCTCCAGGGTGGCATCCTGGGCAGAACCAGGGGCGCCATCGGCCCGAGAGCTATATCTACCTCTCGAAGGAGTTTCCTGGCCCTAAACCCAAAGGGCTTAGGGTATGACTGGCGTCTCTCGGCGGCATAGGCACCATCGAGATCAGCTGCGGATGCAGTGAGAGCTGTTGGCGACTGAGGGAGGCGCCGGGCTCGCGTGTACAGGCGAGTGATGCACTGCACGCGGCGCATAGCGAGTGGCATCTCCCCACCATCGACCAACAGGATCTCAAAGGGGGAAGTGCGGAAGGCACCGGTCGCAAGGCGAAGGCCGGTGTGGTGGATCGAATCCACCTTCCGCAATAAACGCTCGAGCTTCGAGCGAACAAAAGATCGATAAAAAAGTAAGGCAGTAGCCCTGTAAGCGCACCAAGCGCTGAACGTTACGGAACGGAGAATGTCCATGGCGCGGGTACAAGAGACCCTAAGGCTGCTAATATGAGCCTCCCAGGTGAGGCGTCGGTCGAATACAAGACCAAGGAATCGTTGCGACTCAACCACATCCAGGCGCACCCCATTAAGAAACAAATCTGGGTCGGGGTGAAGCCGTGGATGGCGGCAGAAGTGCACCACCTTAGTCTTGGCCAAAGAAAACCGAAACCTGTGAGGTTCGGCATAGTGAGAGACGCGGTTCAATGCCTGTTGGAGTCAACGCTCCAGAGTTGGCATCTGGGCAGCGCCAAAAGAGATCGAAAGGTCGTCCACATAGAGCGTAGCGAGAACATCTTCCGGCAGCACTGAGGTGATGCCGTTAATGCTCAGAGCAAAGAGTGTGACCGTGAGGACACTTCCCTGCGGGACACCCTCTTCCTGCTCCTTTGGGCCGGAGAGGGCTACCCCCACCCATACGCGGAATCGAAGATGTCGCAAAAATTCAGATATAAACATTGGAAGGCGTCCCCTCGCCCCCATCATGTGGAGTCTCCATGATACCGTATTGCCATGCGGTATCATAGGCCTTCTCCTTATCTGCTGCTTCATACACCTTACTATAAAAAGACAGCAAATTAGTCAGACAGGATTTACCCTTACTAAAGCCATGCTGTGATTCTTTTATCAACTTATGCTTATCCAAGTGATCTCTAATATTCCTTGCTATAATAGATTCCATCATTTTCCCTACCACTGATGTCAAACTTACTGGTCTGTAATTAGACATATTTGTTTTATCCCCTTTCTTAAATATAGGTATCACATTGGCTTTCTTCCATGCCACTGGCACAATGCCACTCTCCAAGGATTTTCTAAAGATGCATGCTAGGGGCTCACTTAACACATTCTTTCAAAATTCTAGGAAAGAGCTCATCAGGACCGGGTGCTTTACTACTTTTGATTTTATCAATTTCCTTTGTCACTATCTCCTTTGTGATCCAGATATCCTTTAATTTCTCTTCATCATTACCCCGAAAGATCATTGACACCTCATGTATATTTAGAGTATCCTCCTGTGTAAATACTGAGAGAAAAAAGTCATTTAGCATTCCAGCCATTGAGTCCCTATCACTCACTAATTCTCCATTGGAATCTATAAGTGGGCCTATTTTATCTCTAACCTTAGTTTTGTATAATTGATAAAAACTTTTAGGATCTTCCTTTGCCCTATTTGCCACTTTAATTTCATAATTTCTCCTTGCTACTCTAACTAACTTTTCAACATCTCTTGCTAGTTCATTATATCTCTGCCTTAAGTGATCCTCTCCATTTTTTATTTTCCTATAAATGCCCTTTTTAATGCCAATATAATGCTTAATTTTATCTGTCATCCATTTTGGGTCATTATTTTTAGTCCTAATCTCCTTATATGGAATGTTAATCATCTGACCTGTAATTAATTGCTCAATTATTCTTTCATACTCCTCTTCAATTGTAATCTCTTCCTCCTGGTGGTTATTGTCTCCTCTAACTGATATCATTGAATCTATTCCTGAATTGATTTCATTGCCTGGTTTGTGTACAACTGCCTCCAGGTAAGTCCTTAGCCCATTATAATTTGCTCTTCTAAAGTCAGGAATTTTAACATTGTTCATGCTACTCTCAATACCATTCCATTTCATCTTGAATCTAATTTCACAATAGTCACTATTACCCAAATTTCCTCCAATCTCAGTATCCTTAATAACTTCTTCCCTATTTGTCAGAACTAAATCCAGTATATTATTACCTCTAGTGGGTTCGTTAATAATGTGCCTCAGAAAATTATATTGGACAACATTCAAAAATTCCTAAGCCTCCTGATCCCCTACAAGAGCTTCCCAGTCTATATTTCTGTAATTAAAATCGCCCATTATACACACATGCTTACTTCTACATGCCCGTTCAATCTCCTGACACAGAAGATTTGAAGCTTCCTTACTGAGATTTGGTGGTCTGTATAATAATCCTATGACAAGCTTGTTTTTACCTTCCTTTACATTTAGCCATAATGACTGTGTTATCATCTAATTTAATTGTACTGTTTACACAACACTGGAGATTATCTTTAATATAAATAATAACCCCTCCTCCTCTCTTCCTATTCCTATCTGTATGGAACATGTTAAAGCCCTCAATCTCAACCTCAGGTTTAAAGTGATTACCTGCCAAATCAAGCCATGACTCTGTTATCGCAATTATATTGAAATTCTCTTCACTCGCTAACGCTCTTAAGAGATCTATCTTATTCCTTATACTCTGACCATTTGTGGAGTATATTTTTAAGTTTTTTTTTATTATTGCTATCTTCATTGCATCGTGCTTTTCTATTCTGAGTTATCTGCTCATTCACTTGTGCATTAGTCCCCCTATAATGCATCAGTATGCCCTCTCCCCTAGCTATTCCTCTATCTCTGCATCCCTTCCATTTCCTACACCTGCCCTCTATTCCTGTTATTCCCTTACCTCTAACAGCTTCTAGTTTCCCACCTGTAAGGACCTAATCACACTATCCAGCTCCCCCCATAGAACCTCAACACCTGCCCGACTAAGATGGAGCCCATCCATCGCATACAACCTCCTAATCCCGTAAAACCCTCCCCAGACATCTACAAACACCAATCCTAACTCCTCACACAGTCCTTTCACAAATTCATTCAAAACAATTGCACGCGACAACCATTCTACCCCCACATCCAATTTCGGAAGCACACCAGAAACAACACCTTTTACCCTGCTTTTACTCATCCTTTCAACTAACCTTTTATACTGCTCACGTAACTCACATGTACCCACCTTCTTTACATCATTCACCCCCACATGCGTAATCACAACTGCATCCCTCTCACACCCAAAAACCAGCCTATCATACCTCTCACAAACATCACTTACACCAGCAGACAAACTCTCATTCCCTTCCACTTGCTATCACTCAACTTCCTATCTAAATACCTAATCTGAGAGTCACCCATCACTAGCACCTCAGTCATTCTCCTATTCTGTCTTGGCCTAACCTTACCCTCCCTCCTGCTCTCAGTCACACTACCACCCATCCTGCTTTCATCCACAATCACACCAGGCAAATCACTTTCACACTCTTCCTCTCTCAGGACATTGAATCTGTTAGTCAACCTAACAGGTTCTATGTCCCTCTCATTCACACACCTAACCTGTCCTAACTTGTCTATCCTATCCATTTTCACCCACCATTCATCATCACTCACAACTTCCACACTGTTCCCAGTCCTAGCCCTATCTTCCGCCCTCTTAGCACTTCACTTAGCACTCTTAGCACTTGATAGTGGTCAGGGAAATTTAATGGCTCAAAGTGAGGCAGGGAAAGGAAGCAAACACAGATTTGTAGAAGGTAGGCAGGCTAATGGAAGTGCTTTAGGGTTAAACTACTTGAGTAGTGAAAGTGGTCAGGGAAATACAAGAGTACAGGGTCGGGGAAAGAGAGAAAGGAGATGCAGAGGAGATAGGCCCTCAGGTGCTTCAGGGATAGGTGGGCTGAGTTGTCTTTACACAAATGCTCGTAGTCTTAGAAATAAGAAGGATGAATTATTTAGTTATATCATTCATGAAGATATAGATATAATATGTATAGTTGAATCATGGGTTAATGAAAATATATTTAATGATAATGTCAGTGAATTTGAACTAGAGGGTTATACTATGTACATTAGTCAAAGGAGAGATAGGACTGGTGGTGGGTTGATTATTTATATCAGAAATAGCATTTCTTCAAATCTAAATAACTCTATAAAGCAAGGAGAAGGTGAATCATTATGGATAGATATTAAGGTTGGTAAAAATAGGAAAATACACTTGGGAGCTTTTTATAGACCACCAGGACAGACTGATTGTATCGATGAGTTAATGATTAGGGAAATAAGTGAAGGATGCAAAGAAGATACAGTTATTCTTGGTGACTTTAATTTAACTTCTGTAGACTGGGAAAATATGATAGGAAGAGATAGAGCAAGTTGTAAGTTTATGGAGTGTTTTGAGGATAACTTTTTGATCCAATTTGTTAATAAGCCAACAAGGGGTGCCAATATATTAGATCTAATTCTTTCAAATGATGATCACTTAGTTCAAGGATTGAGTGTAGGGGAATCATTGGGAAACAGTGATCATCAGATGGTTCGGTTTAATTTGCAAATAGTTAAGGGTAGAACAACGACAAACTCCACGAAAATTCCAAATTTTTATAGGGGAGATTACGATAAATTACGCAGCATGCTAAATCAGATTAGGTGGGATATAGAATTCCATGGAAAGAATACTTATGAGATGTGGGATATTTTTAAGACTATATTAAACAGGGTTCAGGAACAGTGTATTCCGATGAAGTCTATTAGGAAGAAATGTAGGAAACCATTATGGTGGAACCAAGAAATAGCTAATAAAGTTTCAGAGAAAAAAAGGGCATACCAGAGATTACAAAGTGAGAGTAGTTTAGATAATTTAAACCATTATAGGTCAACCAGAAATGAACTAAATAAGATTATTAAGAAGACCAAAAGGACAGCAGAAATTAATTTAGCTAAAAATAATAATAAAGATCCTAAAAAATTCTTTAGCTATTATAGAATCAATAATCAATCTAACAGTGATAAAATAGGGCCTATTAAATATGAAGGGGTTTTGAAAGAATCTGATGAGGAAATAGTAGAGGTCCTTAATGATCATTTTGCTTCAGTATTCACAGAAGAGAAACCAGTTAGATTAATTGATGATAATTCTAGGTCAAGGGAAGTAGTGATAAATTCTATTAATATAGACAGAGAAGAAATTAAAGGGCTTATAATTCAGTTAAATACTAGTAAGGCATCTGGCCCTGACAACATTCATTCTAGGATACTCAAAGAAGGTGTAGAAAGTATTGCAGTAGCTCTCGAGAAGATATTTATTAGATCACTAGAGTCTGGAGAAATACCAAATGATTGGAAATTGGCAAATGTAGTGCCAATTTTTAAAAAGGGAAGCAAAGAGGACCCAAATAACTTTAGACCAGTAAGCTTAACTTCTATAGTCTGTAAAATTCTTGAGAAGATGGTTAAGAAGGGAATTTCTGATCATCTAGAGAGTAGCAGGTTAATTAATGATGCTCAGCATGGTTTTAGAAAAGATAGATCGTGTTTAACTAATTTACTGGATTTTATGGATTATGTAACTAAAGAATTAGATAGGGGTGAGAAAGTTGATGTGATCTACTTAGATTTCAGCAAAGCTTTTGATAAGGTTCCACATAGAAGACTAGTTCATAAATTAAAGCTGCATGGGATATGTGGGAACGTTTTAAATTGGATAACTGAATGGCTGAAAAATAGGAAACAGAGAGTTGTACTGAATGGAGTGAGGTCAGAGTGGAGGAATGTTATTAGTGGCGTACCTCAGGGATCAGTTTTAGGCCCTTTATTATTTATAATCTATGTAAATGATCTTGGGCAAGGTGTAAATAGCAAAGTGTCAATTTTTGCTGATGACACTAAATTGGCAGCTGTAGTCAAAGAGGTTGAGGGTAGCTTTAAAGTGCAGGGTGACTTAGATAAGCTGTTAGCTTGGGCTCAGAAGTGGCAGATGACTTTTAACCTTAATAAATGCAAAGTTATTAACATGGGGAGAGATAATAGGGAATTTAGCTATGAGATGGATGGATATTGGCTTAATTCAGTTGAAGATGAGAAAGACTTAGGAGTGGTAGTAGATAGGTCACTGAAATTTTCAAAGCAGTGTATTGAGGCAAAAAATAGAGCAAATAGGGTGCTAGGTTACATTAAAAGAAACGTTAGCTACAAGAGTAAGGAGGTCATCCTTAAACTATACAACTCTTATGTCAGGCCACATTTAGAGTACTGTATACAGGCATGGTCACCACATTTTAGACATGATATAAACTTATTAGAGTCAGTACAAAGGAGGGCAACAAAAATAATACCATCCCTGAAGCACCTTCAATATGAAGATAGACTGAGGGTATTAAATATGTTTTCATTTGAAAGAAGGTGTGTGAGGGGAGATATGATTGAGCTTTTTAAAATCTTTTCTGGGATGGATAAATTAGATTTCAGCAAGTTATTTGAGTTAGAAGGTAGTAATAGAACTAGAGGCCACCACTTAAAGATTAAAAAACAGAGGTGCAGACTGGATGTTAGAAAATATTTTTTCACTAACAGAGTGGTGGATTATTGGAATAGTTTGCCACCTGAGACTGTAGACAGCCCAAACTTGAATGTTTTCAAGCGCAGATTGGATGATTATATGGGGATGGAGGGTTAATTTCTTACTTTTTGGTATGTGGATATGTTTCTTGACTCATTCCTGTGGATGCAGTTTCTTTTTATTGTATATTTTGGGGGATTTTGATTTTGTTTTTGACAGACTCCTATGGAGGCTTTAAATTATATATTGTAGATGCATGGTTGGACATTCCTATGGATTGTTAAATTGTATATTGTAGCTGCATGATCTGACAAAATCCTATGGATGCATTATATGGGTGGGATTTGATGGATACGGATGACCTTTGATAGGCCCTTGTGGCTTTTGTCATCCGTTAAATTATGTTATGTTATGTTATGTAATCTCACCCTTCAATCGCACACTTGCATCTCTTCTCACCTCAAACACCAAATCATTCAACCTCCTAACCTCCCCTTCCAGAAAACACACATGGCATTCAGTTACATTCACTCTCCTTTCAACTCCACATGCATCACACACCACATACACACTACTTTCAAAGGGCATGCTCTCACCATCTATACAAAAAGCCATACTCTCAGAAATTTACTAAGGAAAAAGTTAACACTCACCAAAAAAATTCTTGCTCAGGATTGCTGCCAGTTATCTTCCCCAAAAGTATTAATCACTAATGTATTTATTACAGTGATTGGTGTATTAAATCAATACAAGAAAAACTAAACACCCAAATCAGTATTATATCCCAATCTTACAATGAGAATCAGGAGCTTCCTGTAAGACAACCTTCCAGAACAAAGGTGTTGTGCGCGAAGATCACCCAGACTGGAACATTCAACAAGAATGTGCCCAACAGTTTGGGGGACGATGCAGTCATTGCAATAGGGTGCAGGCGAGCGCTCCATCAAATAGCGATGCATCACACGAGTGTGCCCGATTCGGAGACGACAGAAAGCAACCTGAAGCCGCCGCCGCTGCCGCATTGGGGGATAGGTCCATGGGAACAGTCGCGGCGCAATGGCACGCAACTTTAAGTTCCCTTCGACCGTCTCCCATCTTCTTTGCCAAGCAGTCTGAAGAGCTGCCCGTATTCCTGCCATGTAGTCGGTGTGAGGAAGAGCGAAACGCTGGTCCGGTCGCAGAGTCCTCGTGGACTCTTTGGCACCCTCATTCCCCGCAATTCCTACATGTCCAGGAACCCAGCAGAAGATAATCTCGACATCCAGTAGGAATGGGGTTGGGAGTTGGGTGATGAGATTGGCTAATTTGTTAGCCAGATCTGAGGCAACTACTCCTTCACTAGGAGGGAGGTACAGTGAGCAGACTGTGTATAAGCGGTTAGTGTACACAAGGATCGCTACTGCTTGAAGATCTGTTCTCAATGGGATTACTAAGTGAGAAAAGTCTTTGTGGACAAAAATAGCTGAACCATGTATGGGTTCTGATGGGTTTTTAAAGTATCCCACATAGTTGGGGATATTGGGTAATTAACGATTACCCAATTGTGTTTCTTGCAATGCTATACAACAAGGGTTGTAATCGTGAAGCAATATTTTGAGTTCTTCCCATTTGGGAAAGATTCCTTGTAAATTCCAATGTATAATTGGGGGTATATTCATCTTTTAAGAGTAATTAGGTTTTTCTTTGTACCTAGTATAGGTAACTTGGATTTTGAGTCTTTTAGGTTTCTGGATGTTATTAGTACTTGAGGCATTGGTAGCTTTAGGGTTTTAGGGATGGTACTTTTATTAGTGGGCAAAGAACCATCTGTCAGCTGTGCATATGACAAGGTGGTTTTTGCTGGCAAAGATGCCTCTGAAGGTAGTGGGTCCTCTGTACTATTAGTTGGTTTTGTTGGCAAGGGTGCCTCTGTAATGCTGGTTAGTGGTGTCGAAAGGCAATTTGTTCCAGAAGTCTACCACTCTATTGGTGAAAAAATATTTTATTAAATCCAACCTACACCCTTGCTTTTTAATTTTCAAGTGGTGACCTCTAGTCCGATTTCCATCATCTAACTCAAAAAACTTGCTAACATCCAATTTATCTATCCCGGAAAAAATTTTAAAGAGCTCAATCATATCCCCTCTCACACACCTCCTTTCGAACGAGAACATATTTAATACCCTCAGTCTATCTATATATTCAAGGTGCCTCAGGGAAGGAATAATCTTTGTTGCCCTCCATTGCACTGACTCGAGAAGGTTAATATCGTGTCTAAAATGTGGGGACCATGCCTGTATACAGTACTCTAGATGTGGCCTAACATAAGAGTTATAGAGTTTAAGAATAACCTCCTTACTTTTGTAACTGACATTTCTCTTAATAAAACCCAGCACTCTATTTGCCCTATTTCTTGCTTCAATACACTGCTTAGAAAACCTTAATGACTTATCTATTACTACTCCTAGATCTTTCTCATCCTCTACTGAGCTCAGCCAATGCCCATCCATTTCATAGTTAAATTCTCTATTATCTTTTCCCATGTTAATAACTTTGCACTTATCAAGGTTGAAAGTCATTTGCCACTTATGTGCCCAGGATAACAATTTATTTAAGTCCCCCTGCACTTTAAAATTATCATCAATATCTTTAACTACAGCTGCTAATTTGGTATCATCCGCAAAAATTGACACTTTATTATTAACTGCCTCCCCAAGATCGTTTATATAGATGACAAATAATAATGGACCGAGAACTGATCCCTGAGGAACCCCACTGATAACATCCCTCCACTCTGACTTTACACCATTTAGCACTACCCTTTGCTTCCTGTCTTTCAGCCACTCAGCTATCCAATTTGAAACACCCCCACATATCCCAATCATTTTTAATTTATGAACTAGTCTCCTATGTGGTACCTTATCAAATGCTTTACTAAAATCTAAGAAAATTATATCTACATTCTCTCCCTTATCTACTTGATCTGTTACAAACTCCAGAAAGTCTAGTAAGTTAGTCAAACATGATCTACCTGATCTAAACTGCCCGCCTGCAGGAAGATCTTGTGAAGATTGGGGAGTGGTCGGACACGTGGCAAATGCCTTTTAACGTGAACAAATGCAAAGTAATGCATATCGGCCACAGAAACCCCCAATCTCATTATATCCTTAAGGGCACTGCTCTTGAATCGAGTGACACTGAGAAGGACTTGGGTGTAACTATCACTAGCGACCTCAAGTTCTCGAAACAGTGCATTGAGGCAGAGAAGAAAGCCCAAAGGATGTTAGGCTACATAAAGCGCCAGTTTGGATACCGTAACAAGGAGATAGTACTTTGTCTGTACAACTCCCTGGTTCAGCCGCACCTGGAGTATGCCGTACAATTTTGGAGTCCATTTCAAAAGGACATCGCAAGGTTGGAACGCGTACAAGCTAGGGCAACCAAACTGATTCCCTCTATCCGACATAAAAGTTATGAGGATAGACTAGGGAAATTAGATCTGTTCTCGCTGGAAACCCGTAGACTGCGTGGTCAGCTCATTGAAGTTTTCAAAATACTTCGAGGGTTCGACAATGTTGACTACCGGGATATTTTCACACTGAGTGAGAACAGGACGCGCAATCACGTCTTCAAACTTGAACTGAAGCGTTACAACCGCAATATGTGTGGAAATTTTTTCACCTACAGTATCTGCGGTAAGTGGAACGCACTTCCAGTGGAAGTTGTCAACAGTGAATCTGTTGACCAGTTCAAGTCAAGACTAGACAAAGTCTTGAAAAGTGGCCGTTTAGGGACGCAAAACAATTGAGCAGTCATGTGCCTGCTCGATTGATAGTCCAAAGGTACCCTCTTTGAATGGAATGTAAGTTCTCCTAGGGTACTTACTTTCCTTGTTAAACCCATGCTGAGCATCGCTGATTAACCCCTTCCTCTCTAGATGTTGGCAAATCACTATTTTAACTATTTTCTCAAGAATTTTACAGACTACAGGAGTTAGGCTAACCGGTCTAAAGTTATTTGGATCCTCTTTACTACCCTTCTTGAAAATGGGGACTACATTCGCTCTCTTCCAATCATCGGGTATTTCTTCATATTCCAGTGACCTAGTATATAACTTGTCCAGAGCTATTGAGATACTTTCTACCCCTTCTTTAAGTATCCTAGAATGAATATTATCAGGGCCGGAGGCCTTGGTAGTATCTAACTCACCTATTAGTCCTTTTATCATCCTCCGATCCACACTAATGGTAGTAAACACCTCTTTCCCTGACCCATGAGTATAAAACATAGGACTATTTAGTTTCTCCTTTGTAAATACTGATGCAAAATGACCATTTAGTACCTCAACTATTTCCTCATCAGTTTCTCTCACAACCCCTTCATATTTGATAGGTCCTATTTTAACTCTGCCAGACTAGTTATTAATTTTATAGTAACTAAAGAACTTTCTAGGATCTTTGTTGCTATCCTGAGCTAATTTAATTTCTGACACCCTTTTGTTCTTCTTTATAATCTTATTTAAGTCATTCCTAGCCATTCTATAATCACTTAAATTTTGAATATTATTTTGTACCTGTAATTTTTTGTATGCCCTTTTCTTCTCTGAAATTTTTCTAGCAATCTCTTGATTCCACCATAATGGTTTCCTACTTTTGTTCCTAATGGCCTTCATTGGGATACATTGTTCTTCGACTACATTTATAAATTAAAAATGATTGGGATATGTGGGGGTGTTTCAAATTGGATAGCTGAGTGGCTGAAAGACAGGAAGCAAAGGGTAGTGCTAAATGGTGTAAAGTCAGAGTGGAGGGATGTTATCAGTGGGGTTCCTCAGGGATCAGTTCTCGGTCCATTATTATTTGTCATCTATATAAACGATCTTGGGGAGGCAGTTAATAATAAAGTGTCAATTTTTGCGGATGATACCAAATTAGCAGCTGTAGTTAAAGATATTGATGATAATTTTAAAGTGCAGGGGGACTTAAATAAATTGTTATCCTGGGCACATAAGTGGCAAATGACTTTCAACCTTGATAAGTGCAAAGTTATTAACATGGGAAAAGATAATAGAGAATTTAACTATGAAATGGATGGGCATTGGCTGAGCTCAGTAGAGGATGAGAAAGATCTAGGAGTAGTAATAGATAAGTCATTAAGGTTTTCTAAGCAGTGTATTGAAGCAAGAAATAGGGCAAATAGAGTGCTGGGTTTTATTAAGAGAAATGTCAGTTACAAAAGTAAGGAGGTTATTCTTAAACTCTATAACTCTTATGTTAGGCCACATCTAGAGTACTGTATACAGGCATGGTCCCCACATTTTAGACACGATATTAACCTTCTCGAGTCAGTGCAATGGAGGGCAACAAAGATTATTCCTTCCCTGAGGCACCTTGAATATATAGATAGACTGAGGGTATTAAATATGTTCTCGTTCGAAAGGAGGTGTGTGAGAGGGGATATGATTGAGCTCTTTAAAATTTTTTCCGGGATAGATAAATTGGATGTTAGCAAGTTTTTTGAGTTAGATGATGGAAATCGGACTAGAGGTCACCACTTGAAAATTAAAAAGCAAGGGTGTAGGTTGGATTTAAGAAAATATTTTTCACCAATAGAGTGGTAGACTTCTGGAACAAATTGCCGCAGAGGGTAGTAGGTAGTCCAAATCTAAATGTATTTAAGAGTAGGTTGGATGAGTTTATGGGAAGGGAAGGTTGTGATGGTTCCTAAGTTTTGTATATATTAATATCGTTTGTATATATCTATAGCTGCATGATTTAGTTCTTGACAAGCCTTGATTGGTGATACCCTTGTTTCTGGATGCAATCCTCTGGATGTAGTTTTCCTGGGAGTTTGGGTGCCTTGAAAAAGAGGCCGCTTGACTCGGATGACCTATGATGAGCCCTTGTGGCTTTTGTCATCCGTTATATTATATTGTGGGGGACTTCCCCTGGTGATGGTGCTTTTTGTGGGTGGGTTTTGACGGAGGCGGATGACCTTTGATAGGCCCTTGTGGCTTTTGTCATCTGTGTAATTATGTTATGTTATGTTAGTGGCATGGAAGAAAGCCACTGTGATACCTATATTTAAGAAAGGGGATAAAACAAATATGTCTAATTACAGACCAGTAAGTTTGACATCAGTGGTAGGGAAAATGATGGAATCTATTATAGCAAGGAATATTAGAGATCACTTGGATAAGCATAAGTTGATAAAAGAATCACAGCATGGCTTTAGTAAGGGTAAATCCTGTCTGACTAATTTGCTGTCTTTTTATAGTAAGGTGTATGAAGCAGCAGATAAGGATGAAAACTATGATATTTTATACTTGGACTTTAGTAAGGCTTTTGATCAAGTGCCACACTTACGGCTTCTGAGCAAAGTTAAAGCACACAGGATCGATGGCAGTATATTTAGGTGGATTCAGTCATGGCTTGGTGACAGACAGCAAAGAGTTAGTATAGATGGAGTTAAATCTGAGTGGGGGTGTGTTAGCAGTGGAGTTCTGCAAGGATCTGTTTTGGGTCCCTTGCTATTCTTAATTTATATTAATGATCTTGACATAGGTATAAGTAGTGACCTGAGTAAATTTGCTGATGATACTAAGCTAGGTAAGGCCATTAGGGCTGATTCTGATGCTGTTGTAATGCAGGAGGAATTGACCATTCTGTCCAATTGGGCCGAGAAATGGCAAATGAAGTTTAACATAGACAAATTTAGTGTACTTAGTATAGGTAGAAATAATCCATTGAATAGTTATAAATTAAATGTGAGAATTTTAGGGAGGACCGATTGTGAGAGGGACTTGGGTATTTTGGCAAGTTCAGACCTTCGTCCTAGAAAGCAATACCTAAATGCTAAGAATAACATAACATAACATAACATAATTTAACGGATGACAAAAGCCACAAGGGCCTATCAAAGGTCATCCGTATCCATCAAATCCCACCCATATAATGCATCCATAGGATTTTGTCAGATCATGCAGCTACAATATACAATTTAACAATCCATAGGAATGTCCAACCATGCATCTACAATATATAATTTAAAGCCTCCATAGGAGTCAGTCAAAAACAAAATCAAAGTCCCCCAAAATATACAATAAAAAGAAACTGCATCCACAGGAATGAGTCAAGAAACATATCCACATACCAAAAAGTAAGAAATTAACCCTCCATCCCCATATAATCATCCAATCTGCGCTTGAAAACATTCAAGTTTGGGCTGTCTACAGTCTCAGGTGGCAAACTATTCCAATAATCTACCACTCTGTTAGTGAAAAAATATTTTCTAACATCCAGTCTGCACCTCTGTTTTTTAATCTTTAAGTGGTGGCCTCTAGTTCTATTACTACCTTCTAACTCAAATAACTTGCTGAAATCTAATTTATCCATCCCAGAAAAGATTTTAAAAAGCTCAATCATATCTCCCCTCACACACCTTCTTTCAAATGAAAACATATTTAATACCCTCAGTCTATCTTCATATTGAAGGTGCTTCAGGGATGGTATTATTTTTGTTGCCCTCCTTTGTACTGACTCTAATAAGTTTATATCATGTCTAAAATGTGGTGACCATGCCTGTATACAGTACTCTAAATGTGGCCTGACATAAGAGTTGTATAGTTTAAGGATGACCTCCTTACTCTTGTAGCTAACATTTCTTTTAATGTAACCTAGCACCCTATTTGCTCTATTTTTTGCCTCAATACACTGCTTTGAAAATTTCAGTGACCTATCTACTACCACTCCTAAGTCTTTCTCATCTTCAACTGAATTAAGCCAATATCCATCCATCTCATAGCTAAATTCCCTATTATCTCTCCCCATGTTAATAACTTTGCATTTATTAAGGTTAAAAGTCATCTGCCACTTCTGAGCCCAAGCTAACAGCTTATCTAAGTCACCCTGCACTTTAAAGCTACCCTCAACCTCTTTGACTACAGCTGCCAATTTAGTGTCATCAGCAAAAATTGACACTTTGCTATTTACACCTTGCCCAAGATCATTTACATAGATTATAAATAATAAAGGGCCTAAAACTGATCCCTGAGGTACGCCACTAATAACATTCCTCCATTCTGACCTCACTCCATTCAGTACAACTCTCTGTTTCCTATTTTTCAGCCATTCAGTTATCCAATTTAAAACGTTCCCACATATCCCATGCAGCTTTAATTTATGAACTAGTCTTCTATGTGGAACCTTATCAAAAGCTTTGCTGAAATCTAAGTAGATCACATCAACTTTCTCACCCCTATCTAATTCTTTAGTTACATAATCCATAAAATCCAGTAAATTAGTTAAACACGATCTATCTTTTCTAAAACCATGCTGAGCATCATTAATTAACCTGCTACTCTCTAGATGATCAGAAATTCCCTTCTTAACCATCTTCTCAAGAATTTTACAGACTATAGAAGTTAAGCTTACTGGTCTAAAGTTATTTGGGTCCTCTTTGCTTCCCTTTTTAAAAATTGGCACTACATTTGCCAATTTCCAATCATTTGGTACTTCTCCAGACTCTAGTGATCTAATAAATATCTTCTCGAGAGCTACTGCAATACTTTCTACACCTTCTTTGAGTATCCTAGAATGAATGTTGTCAGGGCCAGATGCCTTACTAGTATTTAACTGAATTATAAGCCCTTTAATTTCTTCTCTGTCTATATTAATAGAATTTATCACTACTTCCCTTGACCTAGAATTATCATCAATTAATCTAACTGGTTTCTCCTCTGTGAATACTGAAGCAAAATGATCATTAAGGACCTCTACTATTTGCTCATCAGATTCTTTCAAAACCCCTTCATATTTAATAGGCCCTATTTTATCACTGTTAGATTGATTATTGATTCTATAATAGCTAAAGAATTTTTTAGGATCTTTATTATTATTTTTAGCTAAATTAATTTCTGCTGTCCTTTTGGTCTTCTTAATAATCTTATTTAGTTCATTTCTGGTTGACCTATAATGGTTTAAATTATCTAAACTACTCTCACTTTGTAATCTCTGGTATGCCCTTTTTTTCTCTGAAACTTTATTAGCTATTTCTTGGTTCCACCATAATGGTTTCCTACATTTCTTCCTAATAGACTTCATCGGAATACACTGTTCCTGAACCCTGTTTAATATAGTCTTAAAAATATCCCACATCTCATAAGTATTCTTTCCATGGAATTCTATATCCCACCTAATCTGATTTAGCATGCTGCGTAATTTATCGTAATCTCCCCTATAAAAATTTGGAATTTTCGTGGAGTTTGTCGTTGTTCTACCCTTAACTATTTGCAAATTAAACCGAACCATCTGATGATCACTGTTTCCCAATGATTCCCCTACACTCAATCCTTGAACTAAGTGATCATCATTTGAAAGAATTAGATCTAATATATTGGCACCCCTTGTTGGCTTATTAACAAATTGGATCAAAAAGTTATCCTCAAAACACTCCATAAACTTACAACTTGCTCTATCTCTTCCTATCATATTTTCCCAGTCTACAGAAGTTAAATTAAAGTCACCAAGAATAACTGTATCTTCTTTGCATCCTTTACTTATTTCCCTAATCATTAACTCATCGATACAATCAGTCTGTCCTGGTGGTCTATAAAAAGCTCCCAAGTGTATTTTCCTATTTTTACCAACCTTAATATCTATCCATAATGATTCACCTTCTCCTTGCTTTATAGAGTTATTTAGATTTGAAGAAATGCTATTTCTGATATAAATAATCAACCCACCACCAGTCCTATCTCTCCTTTGACTAATGTACATAGTATAACCCTCTAGTTCAAATTCACTGACATTATCATTAAATATATTTTCATTAACCCATGATTCAACTATACATATTATATCTATATCTTCATGAATGATATAACTAAATAATTCATCCTTCTTATTTCTAAGACTACGAGCATTTGTGTAAAGACAACTCAGCCCACCTATCCCTGAAGCACCTGAGGGCCTATCTCCTCTGCATCTCCTTTCTCTCTTTCCCCGACCCTGTACTCTTGTATTTCCCTGACCACTATCACTACTCAAGTAGTTTAACCCTAAAGCACTTCCATTAGCCTGCCTACCTTCTACAAATCTGTGTTTGCTTCCTTTCCCTGCCTCACTTTGAGCCATTAAATTCCTAGTTATCTGCTCATTCACTTGTGCATTAGTCCCCCTATAACGCATCAGTATGCCCTCTCCCTTAGCTATTCCTCTATCTCTGCATCCCTTCCATTTCCTACACCTGCCCTCTATTCCTGTTATTCCCTTACCTCTAACAGCTTCTAGTTTCCCACCCGTAAGGACCTAATCACACTATCCAGCTCCCCCCATAGAACCTCAACACCTGCCCGACTAAGATGGAGCCCATCCATCGCATACAACCTCCTATTCCCGTAAAACCCTCCCCCAGACATCTACAAACACCAATCCTAACTCCTCACACAGTCCTTTCACAAATTCATTCAAACCAATTGCACGCGACAACCATTCTACCCCCACATCCAATCTCGGAAGCACACCAGAAACAACACCTTTTACCCTGCTTTTACTCATCCTTTCAACTAACCTTTTATACTGCTCACGTAACTCACATGTACCCACCTTCTTTACATCATTCACTCCCACATGCGTAATCACAACTGCATCCCTGTCACACCCAGAAACCAGCCTATCATACCTCTCACAAACATCACTTACACTAGCACCCGGCAGACAAACTCTCATTCCCTTCCACTTGCTATCACTCAACTTCCTATCTAAATACCTAATCTGAGAGTCACCCATCACTAGCACCTCAGTCATTCTCCTATTCTGTCTTGGCCTAACATTACCCTCCCTCCTGCTCTCAGTCACCCTACCACCCATCCTGCTTTCATCCACAATCACACCAGGCAAATCACTTTCACACTCTTCCTCTCTCAGGACATTGAATCTGTTAGTCAACCTAACAGGTTCTATGTCCCTCTCATTCACACACCTAACCTGTCCTAACTTATCTATCCTATCCATTTTCACCCACCATTCATCATCACTCACAACTTCCACACTGTTCCCAGTCCTAGCCCTATCTTCCACCCTCTTAGCACTAATCTCACCCTTCAATCGCACACTTGCATCTCTTCTCACCTCAAACACCAAATCATTCAACCTCTTACATTCCCCACTCAACCTCCTAACCTCCCCTTCCAGAAAACACACACGGCATTCAGTTACATTCACTCTCCTTTCAACTCCACATGCATCACACACCACATACACACTACTTTCAAACGGCATGCTCTCACCATCTATACAAACAGCCATACTCTCAGAAATTTACAAAGGAAAAAGTTAACACTCACCCAAAAAAATTCTTGCTCAGGATTGCTGCCAGGAATCTTCCCCAAAAGTATTAATCACTAATGTATTTATTACACAGTGATTGATGTATTAAATAAATACAAGAAAAACTATACACCCAAATCAGTATTATATCACAATCTTACAATGAGAATCAAGAGCTTCCTGCAAGACAACCTTCCAGAACAAAGCCAGACTTAAAGCTAATAGGATATTGGGATTCATTAGGAGGAGTGTAAGCAATAAGAGTGCTGAATTCATTCTAAAACTGTATCTGGTGCTAGTTAGGCCTCATCTAGACTATGCAGTACAATTTTGGTCACCATATTATAGGAAGGATATTGATTTGCTTGAGTCTGTGCAGAGAAGGATGACAAAGATGATTGTGGGCTAAGGAACTTACCTTATGGTGAAAGGCTCAGAAAACTAAATCTACATACATTGGAAAAGAGAAGAGTCAGAGGGGAATTGATTGAAGTCTTCAAATGGGTAAAAGGATATAATAAAGGGGATCTGGGTAAGGTTCTTATACTTAGTGAACATGACAGGACACGTAGCAATGGGTTTAAGCTTGATAAGTATAGGTTTAGGAAGGAGATTGGGAGGAATTGGTTTACAAATCGTGTGGTAAATGAATGGAATAGGCTCACTAGACATGTGATAGAAGCCTCCTCTCTGGGTAGTTTTAAGAATAGATTAGATAAATATATGGATGAAGCTGCTAGATGGGACTGACTTTTTTTTATGTACATATGTATATATTTTTCTAAGGAGTGGGGAGATTATATTTTGCGGTTGCATGAATGGACATAATCCTCTGGATGCATTTTATGTATATTATAGATTAGATCTGACGAACTCCTGTAAAGGGTGACAAGGTTCATGACTTTTCTCTGGTAAGAAATCTTTTGTGTGTTGACTGGAACAGGAGCTGCCAAGTGTAGGCCATGAATGGTCTTTTGCAGTCTCCTTTTCTTATGTTCAAATGCACCATTCTATTTTTACTGAACCTAATATCTATCCAAAGTGACTCAACTCCATCCTGCTTTATTGAAGTATTTAAACTTGAAACAATGTTGTTTTTTATATAGATAATTATTCCTCCACCAATCCTACCTGTCCTTTGACTAATGTACATATTATAGCCCTGTAAATCAAATTCACTTATAGTGTCACTAAATTCTATTTCATTAACCCATGATTCAGTAACGCATAATATATCTATATCCTCATTGCTAATATAACTAAATAGCTCATCCTTCTTGTTTCTAAGACTACGAGCATTTGTATAGAAACAATTTAACCCCCCTATCCCTGAAGCACCTCTTGAAACTTGAATGACCTCACCTCTATCGCCTTGGAACCTATTTCTGTTATCTGCCAAGTCCAATCTACTTTCAGTACTATAATGTCCTCTCATATTATGTTATTTGCTTGAGTCTGTGCAGAGAAGGATGACAAAGATGATTAGTGGGCTAAGGAACTTACCTTATGGTGAAAGGCTCAGAAAACTAAATCTACATACATTGGAAAGAAGAGTCAGAGGGAAATTGATGAAGTCTTCAAATGGGTAAAAGGATATAATAAAGGGGATGTGGGTAAGGTTCTTATACTTGGTGAACATGACAGGACACATAGCAAAGGGTTTAAGCTTGATAAGTATAGGTTTAGGAAGGAGATTGGGAGGAATTGGTTTACAAATTGTGTGGTAGATGAATGGAATAGGCTCACTAAACATGTGATAGAAGCCTCCTCTCTGGATAGTTTTAAGAATAGATTAGATAAATATATGGATGAAGCTGCTAGATGGGACTGACTTTTTTTATGTACATATGTATATATTTTTCTAAGGAGTGGGGAGATTATATTTTGTGGTTGCATGAATGGACATAATCCTCTGGATGCATTTTATGTATATTGTAGATTAGATCTGACAAACTCCTGTAAAGGGTGACAATAAGAACATAAGAACATAAGAAAAGAAGGAGACTGCAAAAGACCATTCATGGCCTACACTTGGCAGCTCCTGTTCCAGTCAACACACAAAAGATTTCTTACCAGAGAAAAGTCATCAACATTGTCACCCTTTACAGGAGTTTGTCAGATCTAATCTACAATATACATAAAATGCATCCAGAGGATTATGTCCATTCATGCAACCGCAAAATATAATCTCCCCACTCCTTAGAAAAATATATACATATGTACATAAAAAAGTCAGTCCCATCTAGCAGCTTCATCCATATATTTATCTAATCTATTCTTAAAACTACCCAGAGAGGAGGCTTCTATCACATGTCTAGTGAGCCTATTCCATTCATCTACCACACGATTTGTAAACCAATTCCTCCCAATCTCCTTCCTAAACCTATACTTATCAAGCTTAAACCCATTGCTACGTGTCCTGTCATGTTCACTAAGTATAAGAACTTTACCCAGATCGCCTTTATTATAGCCTTTTACCCATTTGAAGACTTCAATCAATTCCCCTCTGACTCTTCTCCTTTCCAATGTATGTAGATTTAGTTTTCTGAGCCTTTCACCATAAGGTAAGTTCCTTAGCCCACCAATCATCTTTGTCATCCTTCTCTGCACAGACTCAAGCAAATCAATATCCTTCCTATAATATGGTGACCAAAATTGTACTGCATAGTCTAGATGAGGCCTAACTAGCGCCAGATACAGTTTTAGAATGACTTCAGCACTCTTATTGCTTACACTCCTCCTAATGAATCCCAATATCCTATTAGCTTTATTCTTAGCATTTAGGCATTGCTTTCTAGGACGAAGGTCTGAACTTACCAAAATACCCAAGTCCCTCTCACAATCGGTCCTCCCTAAATTTCTCCCATTTAATTTATAACTATTCAGTGGATTATTTCTACCTATACTAAGTACACTACATTTGTCTATGTTAAACTTCATTTGCCATTTCTCAGCCCAATTGGACAGAATGGTCAATTCCTCCTGCATTACAACAGCATCAGAATCAGCCCTAATGGCCCTACCTAGCTTAGTATCATCAGCAAATTTACTCAGGTCACTACTTATACCTATGTCAAGATCATTAATATAAATTAAGAATAGCAATGGACCCAAAACAGATCCTTGCGGAACTCCACTGCTAACACACCCCCACTCAGATTTAACTCCATCTATACTAACTCTTTGCTGTCTGTCACCAAGCCATGACTGAATCCACCTAAATATACTGCCATCGATTCCGTGTGCTTTAACTTTGCTCAGAAGCCGTAAGTGTGGCACTCGATCAAAAGCCTTACTAAAGTCCAAGTATAAAATATCATAGTTTTCATCATTATCTGCTGCTTCATACACCTTACTATAAAAAGACAGCAAATTAGTCAGACAGGATTTACCCTTACTAAAGCCATGCTGTGATTCCTTTATCAACTTATGCTTATCCAAGTGATCCCTAATATTCCTTGCTATAATAGATTCCATCATTTTCCCTACCACTGATGTCAAACTTACTGGTCTGTAATTAGACATATTTGTTTTATCCCCTTTCTTAAATATAGGTATCACATTGGCTTTCTTCCATGCCACTCTCCAATGATTTTCTAAAGATGCATGCTAGGGGCTCACTTAACACATCCTTACATTCTTTCAAAATTCTAGGAAAGACCTCATCAGAACCGGGTGCTTTACTACTTTTGATTTTATCAATTTCCTTTGTCACTATCTCCTTTGTGATCAAGATATCCTTTAATTTCTCTTCATAATTACCCCGAAAGATCATTGACACCTCAGGTATATTTAGAGTATCCTCCTGTGTAAATACTGAGAGAAAAAAGTCATTTAGCATTCCAGCCATTGAGTCCCTATCACTCACTAATTCTCCACTGGAATCTATAAGTGGGCCTATTTTATCTCTAACCTTAGTTTTGTATAATTGATAAAAACTTTTAGGATCTTCCTTTGCCCTATTTGCCACTTTAATTTCATAATTTTTCCTTGCTACTCTAACTAACTTTTTAACATCTCTTGCTAGTTCATTATATCTCTGCCTTAAGTGATCCTCTCCATTTTTTATTTTCCTATAAATGCCCTTTTTAATGCCAATATAATGCTTAATTTTATCTGTCATCCATTTTGGGTTATTATTTTTAGTCCTAATCTCCTTATAAGGAATGTTAATCATCTGACCTGTAATTAATTGCTCAATTATTCTCTCATACTCCTCTTCAATTGTAATCTCTTCCTCCTGGTGATTATTGTCTCCACTAACTGATATCATTGAATCTATTCCTGAATTGATTTCATTGCCTGGTTTCTGTACAACTGCCTCCAGGTAAGTCCTTAGCCCATTATAATTTGCTCTTCTAAAGTCAGGAATTTTAACATTGTTCATGCTACTATCAATACCATTCCATTTCATCTTGAATCTAATTTCACAATGGTCACTATTACCCAAATTTCCTCCAATCTCAGTATCCTTAATAACTTCTTCCCTATTTGTCAGAACTAAATCCAGTATATTATTACCTCTAGTGGGTTCGTTAATAATCTGCCTCAGAAAATTATCTTGGACAACATTCAAAAATTCCTCAGCCTCCTGATCACCCACAAGAGCTTCCCAGTCTATATTTCTGTAATTAAAATCGCCCATTATACACATGCTTACTTCTACATGCCCGTTCAATCTCCTGCCACAGAAGATTTGAAGCTTCCTTACTAAGATTTGGTGGTCTGTATAATAATCCTATGACAAGCTTGTTTTTACCTTCCTTTACATTTAGCCATAATGACTCTGTGTTACCATCTAATTTAATTGTACTGTTTACACAACACTGGAGATTATCTTTAATATAAATAATAACCCCTCCTCCTCTCTTCCTATTCCTATCTGTATGGAACATGTTAAAGCCCTCAATCTCAACCTCAGGTTTAAAGTGATTTCCTGCCAAATCAAGCCATGACTCTGTTATCGCAATTATATCAAAATTCTCTTCACTCATTAACGCTCTTAAGAGATCTATCTTATTCCTTATACTCCGACCATTTGTGTAGTATATTTTTAAGGTTTTTTTATTATTCCCATCTTCATTGCATCGTGCTTTTCTATTCCTAGTTATCTGCTCATTCACTTGTGCATTAGTCCCCCTATAACGCATCAGTATGCCCTCTCCCCTAGCTATTCCTCTATCTCTGCATCCCTTCCATTTCCTACACCTGCCCTCTATTCCTGTTATTCCCTTACCTATGATGATGACTTTTCTCTGGTAAGAAATCTTTTGTGTGTTGACTGGAACAGGAGCTGCCAAGTGCAGGCCATGAATGGTCTTTCGCAGTCTCCTTTTCTTATATATCTATAGCTGTATGATTTAGTTCTTGACAAGCCTTGATTGGTGATACCCTTGTTTCTGGACGCAATCCTCTGGATGTAGTTTTCCTGGGAGTTTGGGTGCCTTAAAAAAGAGGCCGTTTGACTCGGATGACCTATGATGAGCCCTTGTGGGTTTTGTCATCTGTTATATTATATTGTGGGGGACTTTGATTTTGTCTTCCCCTGGTGATGGTGCTTTTTGTGGGTGGGTTTTGACGGATGCGGATGACCTTTGATAGGCCCTTGTGGCTTTTGTCATCCGTGAAATTATGTTATGTTAAACTTAAGGTCCACCTTGACAGGCCCCAGTGGCTTTTAGTGGTCCTTCATTTTCTTATATTCTTATGTAATAGTTTGCCATCTGAGACAGTAGAAAGACAAACTTGAATGTTTTCAATTGCAGATTAGGGAAGGGGGGTATTCTGGACGCATTCCTGAGATGCAGTTTATTTTTATTGTATATTATGATTTATTTGGATTTTGGCGAGTCTTGATGATGATGCCTTTTGTTTTTGACGTATTACTGTATATGGTTCGAATTGTATATTGTAGATGCATGATCTGACACAATCCTCTGTAGTTTAAATCGTATATAACATAACATAACATAATTTAACGGATGACAAAAGCCACAAGGGCCTATCAAAGGTCATCCATATCCATCAAATCCCACCCATATAATGCATCCATAGGATTTTGTCAGATCATGCATCTACAATATACAATTTAACAATCCATAGGAATGTCCAACCATGCATCTACAATATATAATTTAAAGCCTCCATAGGAGTCTGTCAAAAACAAAATCAAAGTCCCCCAAAATATACAATAAAAAGAAACTGCATCCACAGGAATAAGTCAAGAAACATAAGTTTGTGTGTTGACTGGAACAGGAGCTGCCAAGTGTAGGCCATGAATGGTCTTTTGCAATCTCCTTCTTTTCTTATGTTCTTATACCAAAAAGTAAGAAATTAACCCTCCATCCCCATATAATCATCCAATCTGCGCTTGAAAACATTCAAGTTTGGGCTGTCTACAGTCTCAGGTGGCAAACTATTCCAATAATCCACCACTCTGTTAGTGAAAAAATATTTTCTAACATCCAGTCTGCACCTCTGTTTTTTAATCTTTAAGTAGGGTGACCTCTAGTTCTATTACTACCTTCTAACTCAAATAACTTGCTGAAATCCAATTTATCCATCCCAGAAAAGATTTTAAAAAGCTCAATCATATCTCCCCTGACACACCTTCTTTCAAATGAAAACATATTTAATACCCTCAGTCTATCTTCATATTCAAGGTGCTTCAGGGATGGTATTATTTTTGTTGCCCTCCTTTGTACTGACTCTAATAAGTTTATATCATGTCTAAAATGTGGTGACCATGCCTGTATACAGTACTCTAAATGTGGCCTGACATAGGAGTTATACAGTTTAAGTATGACCTCCTTACTCTTGTAGCTAACATTTCTTTTAATGTAACCTAGCACCCTATTTGCTCTATTTTTTGCCTCAATACACTGCTTTGAAAATTTCAGTGACCTATCTACTACCACTCCTAAGTCCTTCTCATCTTCAACTGAATTAAGCCAATATCCATCCATCTCATAGCTAAATTCCCTATTATCTCTCCCCATGTTAATAACTTTGCATTTATTAAGGTTAAAAGTCATCTGCCACTTCTGAGCCCAAGCTCAGATGCGGATGACCTTTGATAGGCCCTTGTGGCTTTTGTCATCCATGAAATTATCCTATGTTATGTTAAGGCTAATTTCACCCAGGGTAATTTCAAGCAAATTAGTTGGGTGCTTTAAGGGTTAAAGAAAGCACACACACACACAAAAAAAAAAGTCATTCGGATAAATATGCTTGTATTGTTGTTTCTCATTGTGATCTGTATCACATAATATCCCAATCAAGTCCCACCAAACTCTTCTCCTTTCTAACTTATGTAAACCTCATCCAACTTAAAACCCTTTCACCCTTTGAGGATTCCACTGAGATAGGAATTGGCTCCCAGGTTTCTCTAACGTTCCTCCTGAAATGCAACTGAAGTAAAATAAAGATAAACCTGAAGATCAGCAGCACCACCGAAAAAGAGGAGGGGGGGTGTTTCAACCGAAATGACACTAGTTGCATTTATGTTTCGTTCAACTGTGCATGAATATTCATGCGCATTTGGTTAAATAAAAATGTTAGAACATTATTCTATAAACAATTATGATTAGGTAAACATGAAGATCGGCGGCGCACACAAAAAAGTTGGGGGTTTTTGCCTGTATGTTTCATTCACCCATGCATGCATATTCATGTGCGTTTGATTAAATAAAAATATTAGAATATTATTCTATAAACAATTTTGATTGAAACTCAGGATCATCATAGGGGGATCCCCCCCGGCAGTGTTTAAACCCCCCCAAGAGCAGTCCCCTTGAATTTACTCTAAACGAGTGAAACATATTGGAACACAGACGAAATAGTTCACATCCCATCGTTAGCGTTGCCAATCGTAATGTTTACCTATGATTATATACTGGGGGGCTGTGCCACCCAGACCCCCCCTCGCCAATTGATTGAAACTCAGGATCATCGTAGGGAGGTCCCCCTGCAGTGATATCTTCCCCACAAGCAGTCCCCTTGAATTTACTCAAAAAAGGTGAAACATATTGGAACAGGGACGAAACATTTTGCGTCCCATCGGTCGCGCCGCCGATCTTTAGGTTTACCAAAATAAAGTTCACTGGGTGGTTAACATCTTCCAAAACTTGATATGGTACATTTTTGAGAGGTGAAGAGAAATTGCTCATTCAAATTGAGGTAAAATTGACTTGTTTAAAATACATGGTGGATACGAAATTTGTTGGTGATTTGAAATTTAGTTTATCTACCCAACTTATCGGCGAAAACGGTACTGCACTTCCGGCTCATGGGTAGCTTGATTATGACAGTTTTACATTCTTTTTATTTTATTAATTAGCTTATGTATTGTTATCCTGACATCAAAAAGTTAAATGAAGTCAAAACAATACCTTAGGGGAAAATATGTGGCCCTGCGAAGTTCTCTCACGCCTTGTTCCGAAACCAAGCCTAATTGATTCCAAACACAGAGTAAACTGTTTTCTTCGCCTGCGATCTGCGCAGCAGCAGTGTCTTAGAAAAGCAGGTGGAATATATATTATATTATAGGTGAAACTTCAGAAGACCTACGCCGTATTTTTAGTATTAGAAACAGTATGAATGTTTTTTTTAAGCATTGTAGTCGTCAATATATGATTTCGATTTGGCGCGGAAGGTATATATTTTTTAAGATACTCCACCTTAGATATTTTTAAGATACTCCACCTTAGAAAAAGTTTAACGTCGCTGGGCCAAGCATATTAATAACTTATCATCCTTATCTTACTCTGCCAGACTTTCTCAGTTATATTTTTTTCTGTCAAAGGTAGACTCTTGCGTGCTGACCTCCTACAGTGTTATAAAATATTCCATAACCTTTCTACTATAAAACAATCTTATTGGTTCATACCAGCTCTCAGGGATAATAGAGGCCATCAATACAAAGTTTTTGTCCCTCATTCCTCAATTCCTTCATTCGACTGTTTCTAATACTAAAAATACGGCGTAGGTCTTCTGAAGTTTCACCTATAATATAATATATATTCCACCTGCTTTTCTAAGAAACTGCTGCTGCGCAGAGCGCAGGCAAAGAAAACAGTTTAGTCTGTGTTTGGAATCAATTAGGCTAACTACTTTTCTTGGGCTTCGTCTTTTTAACGTTAGAACTCCACCCGCCTTGTATCATATCCACTTGCACTTAATTGATTTTTTCATACAACAGAGCCCAACTCCTTGTATATCGTTCGAGAAGTGCAGGCGAGCGGCTTAAAAGCTTCGTTTGAATGAGTCTTTTTTAGACTCAGGATGGCTGAGTTGATTCGCCGCTGGCTAACAGTGGTCCAGTGACGCAGGAAGCTTTTCGCAACTCGCCTACGCTATTATTTTTTTCCTTGCCCCCTTTCCTACTATTTTCTATCTGCAATGGTGCCCAGACCATGGAGGGGGGGAGCGTCAGCCCTTGGATAACATTTCCAAACGAGCTCTCTTCATTTCTTCAAAATAAGCTCTGCTTCTAGGAGGGGGGTTTGTATAGTGTTCGAGAAGTGCAGGCGAGCGGCTTAAAAACTTCGTTTGAAAGTCTTTTTTAGACTCAGGATGGCCGAGTTGATTCGCCGCTGGCTAACAGTGGTCTAGCAACGCGGGAAGCTGTTCACAACTCGCTTACGCTATTATTTTTTTCTACCCCGCCCTTTCCTACTCTCCTCTATCTACATTTGAATGACACATAATACCGGCCCTCTAGCTTTTCTGCCTTACTTCTATTTCCAATTATGGGATGGCGTGTCATTGCGTGCAATACTAGGCTGCTTTGTCAGTGCCTCGTGTTATGGAGAGTGGCCCTACCAGGTAAGTAAAGCTTGATGGGGTTAAAATTGAAATTTAAAATAAGTCAGCTTTGCCTTCTCTTTATGTGAAAGGAATACATGATTTTCACACATTTACAACACTTAATTCGATCTTATTTAAAACATTATCAACCCTGGGTGCACACACTTATAAACAACGCTGGTTTCGAATTTAACACCAAACCCCGTTTGGCAATCATTCGTCAATGATGGTGGCTTGTGACTCTTGCGCATTTAGTTTGTTGAACTTTAATAATACGACTTTGGCTAATTTCCTCGGTCAATTTAATATACTTTTGTATAGCTCATGGCCTCATTTTGATAGCGAAGTATCGCGACACATGTGGGAACGAGGTGCGGCTTGATTATAACATCCCCAGCACTAAATAGTAAGTTTTGTTTGTCTTTGCATTCAAACAGAATGTTAGGTTTTCTGTAATCTTGCTGTACTACTTATTCCTGAGGCGCGAAGCGAGCATGGGGGGGTATGGGGGCAGAGCTCCCCCATAATGGCGACCCATACAAGACGGCTCAAAGAGGTTTTCAGTAACCAAACGCATATATGTATTCGAACGCATATTCATGCGCGGATGAACGAAACATGAAACACGATATCGTTCAATTTAGAACGAAACACAACAACAAAAACACCCGAGTCGCTAATGTAAAAGATTACTAGGCTTTCAAATTGTTAGTAGTACTAGTTGTGTTTTAAGTTAAGTTTCGTTAGGTTAGAGTGAAGTAAAAACAGTACTAATGGTATATTTAGAGATTTCAGTCATCATTTACGGCTTCGTTTTGGCGCAGGAGCAGTTATTTTTAAGATAGTAGAAATGCAAATACAGTCGTACTCAGAGTGCTAGTATTTTAAAAATAAGTACTTTTCGTGCCTAACCGGAGCCGTAAATGATGACTAGAATGCCTAAGCACACCATTAGTACTGTTTGTACTACTAAAAACACGAAGGTCTTGTGAAGTTTCACCATATTATATTATATTATAAGACATCATTAGTCAGATAGAAAAAGTCTCTTGGAACACCTTAACCCTCTTCAGCCGCGAGAATGTCCACATTTCTCGTTTTCTGTTAAAGTAAACGTTAAATCCAAGAAAAGCTTCTTGAAATTTCTCTTTTTTATTAGACAAATGGATGTTTGCAGAGTCATAAGGGTGATGTCCCGAAAAGGGTTGAGGAAGCCCAGGATATTCTTTTCTAGCGGATTAAGAAATTATTAGAATTGCCCTCACCTAACTTCTTTGACGTGGACGTTATTTTTCACTTTCCTAAAATTTAGCGGGGCGACGAGCAGCAAGAATGTCCGCATTTCTCGTTTTTTTTTTTGATAAAGTACACTCAAACTTATAGAAAAGGCTTTTAAAATTTCTCCTTTTTTAAGCAGTGAATGTTTGCTCAGTCGAATTATGGTATTTGGTTATTAATGGGATTTATTGTGGTTAATAAATCAGCCTAAATAGCTATTAGAAAACCATTACCATAAATTTTGAGTTTAGATAGAAATCGTCATCTGCTAATGTTTAGGCCTACGACTAAAGTAAATTAAATTTTGAACTTCTGAACTAGATTTGTAAGAATAACAATTAAACAAATATAAATATATTCAAAAAAATTAAAGAGTGCACAATCAGAATTGAATTAGGAATACAATGTAAGATGCGGTAAAGTAAATATAATAAAGTAACTGATTTAAAGTAACAAGATGTAAAGTAACCAATATATGAAGTGAATATGTTGTAAAGTAATATGTGGAGTGAAAGTGAAAACGAAGGAGACTATGATGGACTGAAATGGGGTCTGCAATGCGAGAAGTAAGTAGAATTAGGACCTACTCACGAATGGTAGTTTGCAGAGAATAAGTGTGAGAAGATTTAGGACTGACCTTCATTGAAAGTAAAGTTGAACCGGAATGGATGGTGAAACAAACACAAATGAGAGAGAGAATTCGTGTTATTTCAAAAGTGGTGAAATGCGTATGTTTGTATGTATGGGAAATTCTAAGAGATGTTGTTTGAACCAGTAGTACATTAAATGAAATCAGTATTTCGTCACAGGTTATTTGAATTATTAAACGTTACATAAAATAATTGAATTGCAAAAAGTTATGGATAAATTAATTCAATGATTGAATTAACAAGTTAAGTAAAATAAATGAATGAATTATTAAGTTGTACATAAATTTGCATGAATGATTTAATTGACAAATTTAAGTAAAATAGTTGAATGATTTGAATTTTATACATAATAAATGACGATATATATATTTAAGTTTCCCATAATGATTTTATTATAGGAATGCCCAGAGGGCATTGCTATAGTATACATATAGAGCTCGTGAAGAGGGTTGAGGAACTTCAAGAGATTTCTCTAGCTTATTAAGGAAATTTTACTGCCAATGACTTAACTAACTGCATTGGCATGGACGTTATTGTTCAGTAATCTATAATGTAACGGTGCAAAGAAACGCGAGAATGTCCACAGTTCTCGTTTTCTGCTAAAGTAAACACCAACTCCTACAAAAGGCTTCTTGAAATTTCTTTTTTCAAGAGAGAGAAATGGATGGTTGCTCAGTCGAAGTAGCGGCGCTCTTGAAGAGAGTTGAGGAACTCTAGGAGACTTTTCTTGCGTATTAAACAATCCTTACCTTGCGCGGATCCAGGGGGGTAAGGACCTGAAGACCCCCTCCCACCCAAAATAGACCCGGTTATGTTCATATTTCTTTGTTTAGGCGTACTTGTATTCTGCTATTCAGAAAGAGTTATGCGATAATATAAAATATTTTACAAACATTTATTTTTAAACGGGGCGATCGAATTTATCTTATATGATACATGTCTAAAATACAGATAAATCTGTTGATTGGTTGGTTGTTAACAGAGGTGGTTATAACTTGAAAATTAGAAGCAGAACAGCCATGTTGTCAAGGTTAGTTAGGAGATCTTCAAATTACCCGAAATTACCCATATATGAGAAAAGACCTCGGTCATCTCAGAAGTCAATTGGAGAAGAAAAGTCCTCTTAATTTTCGACAGCAGAATGTTCAAGAGATGCATGACCTTAGCTCGGTCATGAATGAATCTTTGGTAGAAATTGACAAACCTCCCCAACCTTTAGAGTTGTTTTAGCCAGGATGATTGAGTAAAATCTAGGGACGCAGCAATTTCATTCTAAGGAGAACGAATTCCGCCTGGAGAAACATCTACGAAGGAGAGTTGCGAGACACCAAAGAGACTTAAAATTGTTGAGTACGATACTATACTCAACTAAGCGAGAGAAAACTTAGGGTAGGTGATAAAAATGTTCTCCAAGAAACGAAAACGCCATCAGGAGGTCGTTGATGTGGCAAGCGACGAAGGAAAGACCTCATAGAACCTGTTCATTGAACCGTGGGGAACTCTGACCACTCTTACGAAGAATATAAGACATTCAATGTATCTCAACTGAAGCTAATGTAATGGTGATAGAAGTCTTTGGGACGTCCTCGGAATAGCAGGGATTTGGTTAAAAGCTTGAACCAGATCGAAACGAGAGAAGAAAAAACATTCAAAGAGTGACTAAATGAAATCGGGTATTTATGACAAAGTTTATTAATTCGGTATACTATGAGAATTCAAACCCCTTTAATCGCGTATGGCCCTAAAGTCGCAGGTTAAAATTCAGAAGAACGTGAAAAAGTGGCCCAAGAATACGCTGACGGACGAGAAATGCCAGTCTCTAACATAAATTAGAATTCTTTACGCATTACAGAACTTCTACCATGACTAGAAATGCAAAGAGAATGAAAACAAACCTCCTGTTGTATCTATTGGCTGAGCCACACTATGTTTTATTGGTATTACATGTCTTGTTTTTACAGAATCACGTATTGTAACTTGTAAGCCTTTGACACTGTAGAGAAATCAAACATTATTTCATAAGATTCAAAGGATAATTTTCCCGTAGCCTGACTTGAAGTTAGCAGAGATTAGCCCAGATTTAAAAGTTTTTATCTGGGTACAAAAGGGTCTTGATTGTTATAGTCAATAAGACTGTTTGTTGCGTACACCAGCAATCCAGTCCAGATCTAAAGCTTTCAAAGTTGTGTCTGTGTACAGAACAAGGTCTGCTGACCAAAAGGCCGCGTGCTCACACTTATTCTGATTTATGACCTTACAACCTTCAAAACTTTCAATAATTTCCGGACTAACCATGGGAGGACATTGACAATTCTATCGTTCGAAAGAGAATGTAAAAAAAACATAACTGTTTAAATTTTGTTAGAATTGGCCGAATAGTTATGATTTTATTGTTAAAACAAAATAATTCCATGGCTAACCTTGAAATAACTTTGTCAATTATAGCATTCGAAAGAGAATGTAAAACAACATAAGGGTTTCAAGTCTCGTTAGAATCGACCGAATAGTTATGATGTTATTGCCAAAATAAAATAATTCCTGGGCTAACCTTGGGAGGACTTTGATAAGTATATCATTCAAAAGAGAATGTAAAACAACATAAGGGTTTCAAATTTCGTTAGATTCGACCGAATAGTTACAATGTTATTACAAAAAAAAAGCAAAACGGGAACCGAGTGACTGACATAGGCGGTTATTGAGTCGTCAGCGACTAGACTCGCATGCGACTAAAAATTGTTTGTATTGCTTATGACAAAAGTTGTTTATTGAGTAGACTCCGCTTTCTATAACGTATAACTTCAAGTTTTTGTAGCGAAAATCCATAAGTTAAAATGTTGCAAAACATGCTAAAAAAATAAAAATATATATTTACCTCTCAGCTACAACAACTTTATACATGTGTATAATTTTGTTATCTTTCAAATTTTTGATGTAATACCGAATGCATGCATTTTGAAAACGCATGCAGCCGCAGGTGATATCTGACAACCACACAACGGTAGGCTGAGTTGGTGAAGCATCTTATATTTTTTTTTTTTGGGGGGGGGATGAGGGCACTGAGGACCCGTTATACTCGTGCAAGTCTACCAAGCACCAATTGTTAACTGAGTTTATTGTTTACTTATTTTTTGTGCCCATAATGACAGACGACATATTCAATGAATTGAAAATGAAAAAGTTTAGCTCTCAGTCGATTGATGAGAAAAAGGGCATTGTAAATAATGTGAGACCGATGCCAAATTTGCATTTAAGTAAAGAAAATAAAGGATTTACTCGAAAATTTAACACTAAGATGTATGATGAAGTTCCATGGTTATGTGGCAAGAATTCAAATAAAAAAATGTACTCTTGGCCGTGTTTGTTATTTTTAAATGAAATGTTTGTGTGGAATTCTGTTGATCGTGGATATGACGATATAAATAGTTTACACGCCGCTATTTCTCGTCATGAAAAGTGTCATTCTCATATTAACGCATTTGTCGATTTCAAAACATTTGGAAACTCAAAAGGAATTGATGTATTGCTTGACAAAGAAAAATTAGCTGCCATTTCTAGACATAACGAGGAAGTCAGTAAGAACAAAGAAATATCGAAACGCTTAATTAGGATTACATCTTTTTAGGTAACAATGAGAAAGTAAACGCTGATAATAGAGGTAACTATGTAAAGCTTCTGAATCATTTATAAAATGCGACTGTTTTCAAGGGTACATCATCTGCTATTCAAAATGACTTAATTCAATCTATTAGTTCAGTTTTGTTAAAAAAAATAACGATGAACTTAATGAGTCCATTTACGTGGCGATTTTATCAGATGAAACATCTGATGTCAGCTATTTTTCACAACTCTTTACTGTTGTACCATATGTAGATAAGCATGGTGATATTTGTGAACGATTTATCAGTTTCAATGATGTAAGTATTTACAGAAGTGCTGCAGCAATTTCTAATCTAACTATTAGATAACTATGTACAAGAATTGGGCTGTTTGAAAAAACTTGTTGCCCAATCTTACGACGGTGCTACTGTTATGGCCAGCGAATTTAATGGAGTTCAAGCTAAGATAAAAAGTTGCACCAGAGGCAGCTTTTTCACTGCTATGCTCATGAACTTAACTTTGTTTTATCCAAAGTGTTGCCGAAATTTCTGAATGCAATATTTTGAGGAGGGGGGGGGGGATATTAGGAAGTTTATCATCATTTTTTAGTAGTTCAACTAAACGAACAGCAATGCTTGACAAGGTTGATAGGAAGCGTTTCCTTAAACTAGGTCCTACAAGGTGTAATTATTCTTGTAGGCTAATTGCAACGGTTAAGGAAAATAAAGATGGTCACACTTTAATGGATCTATAGAGTCACCCGATTTTATAGGTATAAGGGGAACGACCACCGGTTACCAGTTTGTTGGTAGAGACGTAGGAGCTGCCAGTTCATGTTGAGGCAGGAGGGCACGTTATCGTTACCTTTTAGCGTGATGTAGGGACGATCACTGGTTACCACTTTATGGTAGGAGGAGAAAGGCCGTCCATGGATGCCGCTTTATGGTACAGACGGGTAAAGGTAACAGTTCCAGTTATGGTTAAAAATGACGCGGATATTTCGCGAGGTCCTTACTGTCCCCGGGGTGAAGTGATGGGTGGTGTTAAGTTTGTATCTGACTTCAAAGATACTCAAGTAATATATCGTCTTGGTTAGGCTTACCGAAGGCTTGTGATCGAATAAGGACTGTAGCGGTCTACACCCCTACAAGTGGAAATATTTAATCATAACTCTCTCTCTCTCTCTCTCTCTCTCTCTCTCTCTCTCTCTATATATATATATATATATATATATATATATATATATATATATATATATATATATATATATATATATATATATATATATATATATATATATATATATATTATTTCAGCAAGGGTTAGTAACCATAACGTAAATCGTGTGATTGGTACGCCCGATCTCTCGAGCGTCTTCAAATAAAATCACATGTTCATTCATTCACTTTGTTCGGCTCATCGGAATCAGGTCTGTAATATTGGAATTGTAATATTTAGCTAAATATGTCCCGAAAGAATCTCGTTTTTAATACGTGATTCTTTCTTCCATTTGCAGACCCTCCCAACTCCGTTGTAATCTATTTATATTACCTATTTATATAATCTATTTATTCAATCTATTTATTTAATCCATTTATGTATCCAAATTACAATCTATTTATGTATCCAATTTAATCCATACAATCTATTTATAATATATCAATCTATATTAATATTTACCAAATCCATTTAACTATATATCTATTTGTTCATATAATCTATTCATCAATCCATATAAATATTTATCATACATTTATAATGTTTACTCATTTAACATTCAACTAAAATCTAATTAATATTCGTCAATCATCATATGCGTACTCTAATTCTCATTAACTCGTGCAAAGTTAATTCAACCGGATAAAATTCAATCCAATTATAAACTATAATTTCACTTTTTAATCATAACTGTTCATTCCATAATATATATTTTTCGTCTCTCTTTGTGTTAATACAGTATTCCCACGACGTTGCCGATTTAGGCCTAAGAAAATTTCGTCTACAAATTCGGACTTCCCGTAGCGATTAACTTCATTCCCCTTGTATAACAAAAATATAGGTTTTGGGGTTTATTGTGACCAGAGCTGTCTAGTGTATTGGCGTAATAACCACATAACAACCTATAGGATTGAGAGGAATCATGTAAAAAAATAAGGTTTAATTCTAAAAAAAACAAAACAAGCAAACTAGATAAAAATGAGGCTCGCGTTTACAGAGTACAGTCAGGAAAGTTTCTTACTACCGGTCAGGAAAACAAGAGTAACGAGAACAAGACTTAGGCGGTTAAGAGGGAAGCTTCACTTCGTTGAACGAAACATGGTTAATAAATGGGCGACTATGAGATCGAGAGTTAGAATCAAGAATGAGTCTGCGTTCTCCAGTTTTCTTCTATAAGTAGGACAGGAGAAAGGCGTGACGTCTTCCTGCCTCGAGGGCGCGCCGTCTTTGGCTCTGCCAGGAGAGCGGGATTCCCTCGACCGACATTAATCGCTTGTCCCATGGTTATGGATTCACGGCGTCTAAATTGACTCTTTCTTGAAATAAATTTTATAACACCTGACGCGGAGACAGCTGTCTCTTCTTAATCCCTTTTTCAGACACTGCCACCAATTTTTCATAGATATCTGAATTCACGGCTTTCTCTTTAATACCTGACCAGTTTACACACACGCACACACACACACACACATATATATATATATATATATATATATATATATATATATATATATATATATATATATATATATATATATATATATATATATATATATACGAGTAAATATAATTATGTAAAAGACCATGTTGTTTGCAGGACCTATTGAAGTCCACAACTGTGGCATCGTTATTAATTTTAACTTGTATTTTCTTAATATTTCTTACAAGTTTTTTAACGGGGTCTTCGAGGCGAGAAAAAGCATCAACGAATGACATTCTTTAATCATAGACGTCTTTCGACCATGTTTGGTCATCTTCAAGGAATGAACAGAAATAGAATTATTCCAAAATTGCTACATTATATATATATATATATATATATATATATATATATATATATATATATATATATATATATATATATATATATTATATATATATATATATATATATATATATATATATATATATATATATATATATATATATATGTGTGTGTGTGTGTTCACGCAGAAATTCTATATATAATGTAGCAATTTTTGGCAAGTGATCTACCATCTACAAGATGGAATAAAAAAAGACAGAAGAATATCAAATTGCCAAAGGAAATGAACTAAGGCGAGATACACCATGGTCTTCAACAAAATTTGCATTCAGGAAAGACTGCTACCCATCCACACTAATATATATATATATATATATATATATATATATATATATATATATATATATATATATATATATATATATATATACGCGTGGACATTTGATACAATTTTCCCTATTTCTCCGAGGCACTGTGCTGGTGCATTTTTAATGCCAAGGCCAAGCTCTCCACAGATCTTTGATCGAAGCCACTTTGCCGGAAAAAAACAAAAAGCAGCGCGCGTGGTGTGCTGGCAGGCATCGATATATTTGATTTCAATTTTTTATTAGAAGTATTTTCAGCGATTTTTCCTTTCTCTGAATATCTATTTGATGTGTTGCAAACAAAATCCATGGATATTGTGTATATATCAATGATCGTTAAAAACACTGTAACGAAAATTACACAAATGAGAAACGAAAAATTTGCAGATATGTGGAATTTGATAACAGGAAGGTGTGGTCAGCCATCAAACAATAGAAAACAAAATCTTTTCCCCTAAGACAAGTACACTCAATTATATAATGACTTACTCGATAAAATGTAGATAGCTTGGTGTAGGAAAAGGGGCGCAAAGGTAAATAAATAAAGAAAAGTAGAGAAACGAGTTTCGAACGCGCTTCCCGCGTCGCGGGAGAGCCGTTAGTGAGAGTCCTAAACCACTTATGTTTTACTATTTCTTTGATTAAACTTTTCTTCTAAAACTGTCAAAATGGTTATGGAAGCTATTCTAAGTTACTAAATTTAATATATGTAACAAATATGCAAAGTTTTTGTAGAGCGTTATATATATATATATATATATATATATATATATATATATATATATATATATATACGAGGGGCGGTCAATAAGTTTTCCAATTCGGATATAAGGAAACGAGATATGAGAAAAAGTGTTTTATTATTTTTTAATAAAACTACCCTCGACTTCAATGCACTCTCGCCACTTGTCCCTGAGGCTTCGAATTTCCGGCAACCAGAAATCTCCCGACTGTTGTTCAATCCACTCCTGGACGGCGAGATGGACATCTTCATCGTCCCCAAACCGGCGTCCACGCAGTGCAGCCTTGAGCTGGCGGAATAAAAAGTAGTCACTGGGAACCAGATTTGGACTGTAGGGGAAATGTTTGAGCTCCTCGAATCCGCACTCGCGCAGGGCAGCTTGTGAAAATCTGGCCTTGTGGACAGGGGCATTGTCGTGGAGGAGCAGGACACCGCTTGTCAACTTGCCGCGCCGCTTCTGACGGATGCACTTCTTCAACCCAGCCAGTTCCTCGGTGTAATATTGGCCTGTGATGGTCCTTCCAGGAGGCGCATAGTCCACCATCAACACTCCCTCAGAATCCCAGAAGATGGTGGCCATGATAATCCCGGCTGAGGGTTGGGTACGGAACTTGATGGGGGTCGGAGAGCCCCTGTGCTTCCAGGCCATGCTTTCGAGCTTGTTCTCGGGATCACAATGATGAACCCACGTTTCATCACCTGTCACTATGCATGACTCGAATCCCGCTGGGTCTTGGTTGTACATGAGCAGCAGCTCCTCTTAACTTTGACGACGTTGAAGTCGATCCTGGTGCGTCAGGCTTCTAGGGACCCAACGGGCAGAGACCTTGGTCATGGCCAAATTGTCGTGGATGATGTTCATAACACTCCCATGTGATATTCCAAGTTCTCGCTCGATTTCTTCGACCTTCACCTGTCGAATTTCGAGGATCCTCCTCTCCACACGGACCACATTGTCCTCGTTGGTCACGTCTGTTGGGCGTCCTGGACGGGGGTCATCTTCAAGGGACTCAAGACCATGGCGCACCTCCCTATTCCAGCGAGCAATGGTTGAATAAGAAGGGGTGGTGTCGGTGTACACTGCAACCATGCGTTCATGGATCTCTTTTGCATTCTTGCCTTCCTTGGTCAAAACTTTGATCACTGCGTGGTTCTCAACCTTCTCCATTGTTGAAAAATATGTGACTAACGATCTGCGATCAGCTACTGCTTCTTAAATAGACGAGGCAAGAGCGTGCGGCTGCAGGTCCTGACTTGTCATAACTTGTTCTAACACCCTTGCAAACAGCTACCCCCCTTCCTCTGTTTTGTCCTACCGATTCGCAAAACTTATTGACCGCCCTTCGTATATATATATATATATATATATAAAGAATCGTTAAGTTAGTGAGTCTATGATTACTCTTGTTCAAGCGAAGAAAATTATTTATTGATTTCAACTTAGAAAAACTCCGCTCGCAGGTAGCTACGCTGAAAGCGTTTGCTAGAAATAATCTCGGTAATATCGTCAAGTTTGGCACCGAATTTTGAATTTTGAAAACCAAATTTTTTTTTAACCCTTTGGAGCACAAGATGACCTTCTTTCCAATTTTTCTTGATAGAACTTCATCTCGATCTTGACTTCTGCCATATTGATGTCTTCTTCCTATTCAAATTCTCAATTAATTAGATTGGCTGGGATGAGGAAATCATACTTTTAGCTGAGAAGATGCAGTTCCTCACATAGGTGTTTATTTATTTAATGACACTATCAATTAATGCACATAAATCACTTTTCATTTTCCATTTAAAGGTCAATCCAACACCATTTGGTTTTACCCCTGTCATTTTTTTTCTTCCCTCCATCTCGACATTCTTTCTCAATGCCGAGGTCATCAAAACTACTTCTGCATACTTGATTGAATTTTCAATCAGTTCTTCTCTGTTATGAGCTAAGAATGCCTTAAGGGCAACCATCTTTATTTCATTTTGGTAAATGTTCAGGTTTGAATTCTTCATATACTCGTGTGTCGTTAATTTCTTTTGAGATGTCACTAAGAAAACATATAAAAAACTATTGTATTGAATTCAAAATAACGCTACCTCTGACCTTGTCGCCATTTTCTCCTCTATTCCCATAAGCTGCTTGAGTACATCTACTATTTTATATAAATATTTTTCACAACACCTACTGCATGGCATTTTACACTCCATCTTGCTTTAATCACTCTCTTAAAACAGTGACCGGTGACTTTTATAGCACATCCTATCGATGAGTGGAAGAGGAAAAAATGAAAACAATCTTTCCACAGCCCCCCAAAACGTAACTGAATTTGTAGTAACCACAGCAGCATTGACACCCTCTAAATGAAGTGAATCGTTTGAATACGGACCGAATTCATCCTTTGAATTAACATCCTTTATGCGCTTCTGAACACCATTGTGACTGCCAGGCATTACAACCGCATTGTCGTAAGCCCGTCCTTTACAATTAGCAATATCGGTCCTCTGGTCGTAAACTTTATCTAAAATTATATTTTAAAAGCACTCTGCAATCTTTTCATTCGTTTCCATGAAATCAACGGACGCTTCAATCAAAACAGAGAAGCATCTGACTGGTTTGGTCTGTGTAGGTTAAGTCTGGTCTGCTATCGAAGATCATTGCAAAAATCTTTTTCATGTTTAACTTGCTCAGCTATTTTCTTTTTTGTGTTTTCTCCAAGAACGGTAATAAACTCATTGTGAATCTGAAGCGATAGATAGGACAGTTATCTAGTCATCCATCTAGATTCAAATGTGTTCCTTATAGACCCGGTCGTATTTTGAAATTCCCCTGGCTCCCAAAAGTTCCCTTTTTTTAATCATTACATTCAGTGTCGTCTTTGTCCTTTATCTCTTCGCGATGCCTTCTTAAGGCCAAATTTTGTTTTAGCAAAAATTTTATAATATGCACTAATCTCGTAAGAACGCCCCTCCACTTTCTAATATTCTCTTTGACAATTGTCTGTTTTTTATTGTCAATCGTTTTACTTGGACGAATTCTGACTTCCAGTTCTTTCCATAGTGTGAACACCATGCGATGAGATTGAGTCGATTCATTCACTTCGACTTAAGATTTAATCTCCGATAACTGTTCCGCCAATTATGCGAGGCAAAACTTAAATCCCCTGTGCATAAAATCGACATCAAAAGCACTACGATGAATTTTGAGGTGAATAAATCATCCACTTCCTTAGTATTTTTCTCTATTGTGTAAAGTTTTGAAAAAAAAACAGTACAAAGAGATCTTTTTATTTTTCTTTAACACTTTTTAAAAACAAGGCGATAATTCCTCGTCACAATAACCTCATAAAATCACTATTCAGAGGTTGAACAACGGAGGCACCTTTTTGTACTAAGATCATATGTGTATCATTATTAATGATTTCTGGACACTGACCTGTATTTGTCAAAACTTCCTGCTGAGGTTCGGTTTTCTCACATTGGATTGTATGGTTATGAAAAAGCTCGTATTGATCTTTGGCATCTGTAGTAAGGGATGGAAGATTTTAATTGTCTCCCTAATCATCCGAATCATACTCATAGGTACTTTGACTTTCAGGATTTTGATGGGCCTTTCTTTCACTTTGAGCAACCTGAAATATGTCGTCATCTCAATTAACATCTCACTTTCATAGAAATTTCACTTTCAGTAATATGATTCAGAGCATCGGCATTCTGTGGTGGAATTTAATTTTGTTACATACTTCGAGTTACATACTTCAACAAAGATCCTTCTTTCTAATTCAATAATTCATCCATTTCTTTTTTTTCGCGCTAGTATCCGTTTACTTTCGAGAGTATCCACTTCATCTGTATGTAGGAAAAAAAGAAGAATTTTCTTGTCTGTTACGGAAAGCATAATACCTTTCATTGCAATCCAGCTGTTCAAGTATCATAAAAGCAATACAGAAAAGAATATGCGGCCCGAAGCAGGAGTTTCGTGTAATCAACCAGAAAGTTTCTCAAATGACAGGGCAGATGAGAACCAGGTGAGGATTGATTTGATAATTGTCCACTCACTGTACATACAGAGTACTTTGATTTCATAATATTTATTCACAACTGACCACCAACTTTCATTTTTCTTTTTATTTTTTTACATATTACTATATTATATATCTTATTTATCTCACCACACGTGGCAGTCATGACATCACGCACAGTATGGGAGGAAATTCTGTGGAGACGGGATTGAAAGCCGGATGGGGGTCAGGGGATGAGGGAAGAGGTCTGTAGAAGTTCTCGTAGATTACCTGGGAAAGACTTAGACCTAGTTGAAAACCTAGGAGGGGGTGGGGGGGGGGGCAGGGAGTTAAGGATGGTGTCAAGCAAGTGACGTGCCACGGGGTTAAACGTGGGTAGGTTGAGAACAGAGGGTGGAAGGGTTGAAGATACCTGGGGCAAAAGCGGGCTTAACCTCACAAAAAACAATCGAGTTCAGTGTTATATGGCATAACTCCGGTGTAGTTTCATCTGGGTCGGATTTGCTATCGTCATCCGCAACCGTAAATCCTCGAAAACTCAAAAGGTATCACCAACTGACAAACACCCGACGAATGCCGAAGCACCGGTTTATTACCCTTACAAGTAAAAAGGTCACTCTAAAATTGATCTATACAAAAAGATGACCGCCGCAAGCAACGAAAATAATGTTTAAAAATGGAGTAATGGAGGTGATCAAATAATAACGATTGACCACAGTGATAGTTGCCCTATGAAAATGTACGGAAGATCCCTGTTAACCGCTGAGCAATGCGATAGGACTAACCAAATGCGTTTGTTTAAACCAAAGTTTGCAATCAAACCAAGATGACCGTGGAACCGTGAGTATTGTCTGTGGCACAATTTTTGAGAACGGAAAATATGATTTAATGGCCGTGCGTACTTAAACATTGTAAAATTTAGCACTAAACAGAAAGAAGTTCCACTATGTCACACGCGGGAGATTGTCTACAAACTGTCGAACAAATAGTTCGCACAGTGGTCACTAGGGGGACAGTGCAACTACAAAACGGCACCATCTTCAAAATTGAGCAATTTGGGAAAACAACTATTATCAAAAAGTACCTCAAAATTACATTTAAATAATAAAATTATAACTCCCCCACTTTATTGCCCGTCCTGTGAGGTCCCCACGCATCACGTTACGCCACTGACTAGAATCCGCGGAGCGTAGACTACCATTGATTTATCTGTGGGTGCGTTCAATGGCGCCGTTATTCCGAGTATGGTAGCTTTTGGTACGTAAGCTATATGAGCCAATAACTGACATAATCGCTTGCCACTAATGCTATTTGAATTGGCTTCCGAGATTGGTATTGACTGTTGAAGGAACACCAAATCGCTAAATCGAACTCTCAATGTAGGATCGAGTATCAGTTGAAACTTGAATGCCTGGAAAAGGCAGACCTTTGAGTCAACGAGTAATACGATCTATTATGGTCAAAATATAATTACAGTCCTGAGAATATGGTAGGGAGAGCACAAACCAGATTAAGGTGAATGCGGCGATATGCGAAGTTAGAAGAGAAAAATTGTCTAAGTGTGTTTTTCTGTGGCGTTGAACCTTAACACGCTAGCAAGACAAGCACGGGCGGGTCCATTTTACCAAGTTGGCGTTCATACCAGCTGCACAAAGGAATGTGTAATGACCTTTCGAGTAGCTCGAACACTAGGATAAGAAAGACCGTAAATTTGGTCGACAACATGTCGCCGGTAAGAAAGGATAGTCAGGTAATGAAAAAAACACAAATTGAGGAGATTTACATAACGATTGAGTCTGCATTCCCTGATCTTGTGCTAGCGCCAGAGCATTAAAAAGGTAAGGAAAAAGTAAGTTGCTTCCTCGAAATTGACGAAATTTGAGAAAGCGCGTCCGGTACGACGCTTGAAGAACCAAGAACATACCCAACATCACTTGATTTTCGCAGAATGAAAATCAAAGACAAAAATCAACTGTGGAGAGCATTGAAGTGCACAAACCAATGGCTTAAGTCAGTGAAGATAATAAGATCAGCCCTTTCAAATGCGGGCGGGAGTGGCCTACAGCAGTTTGCTTGAAAATGTACTATACCTCAGAGAGAGAGAGAGAGAGAGAGAGAGAGAGAGGTTGCCAAGAGTCATACAACTTTTCACCGGCATGAGAGGATAGCGCGTCCGAGGCGACGCTTATAAGAGCATCAGGGGAAGAATGGGCCAAACAATCAGTGGAGGCAATAGTCTTAATGGTGCGGAAAATTGATTCGTACGCCTCTATAGACCGAATTAGAGAAGAGTTATTTTTAGTCTTTGACAGCAGCGCTGTGTTTGCATGATTTGAGTACCGTTAGGAATGAATCGGTGATATAAATTAATCATACCTCAGAACCGACGAAGTTGCTAGAGCAAAAAAGGTTGAGAAAAATCTTTAATAAAACCAACTTTGACCTTGAGTGTACGATGGAATACATACTCTTCTAAACGAGCAAATATCTGACGAAGTAGACGTTCATATAAAGAGAATACGCTGTAAGGAGGTCGTCTAGAAGGCAAAAGACACAATGAAGACATCTCAGAAGCTGATCTATAATTGTTGGAAGGTCCTGCACTGTTTCGAAGACCATAAGGCATTCAAACCATCACGAACGATCCAAAAGGCCTATTGTAGCCACCTTAGGGATCTGGTTGAAGCGCGAAACAGATGGAGAGGAGAAAAGATGGAACAATCAATGAGAGAAGAGGTGAAATCAGATATATACGGTAAAGGATATCAATCGGGTTTTTTCTGAGCATTCAAAGCCCTGTAATCACCCACTGCTCAGAACTCACTAGTTGTAGCCTTCGGTACGATAGGGAGTGGAGAGGCCCAAGGTGAGTTTAATTGACGAGCATCAAGTAATTACTCAAACTCCTTTTTCATGACTGAGAGTCTATACGGGGCTAAATGTCTAGCGTGAACAAAAACAGGCACCCTGTAGTATCATTCGGGTGAACTACACTTTGTTTCACAGGACTACCTTTGGAAGTAAGAAGGGTGAGGTGAGTAAACATATGCAGAATGCGCTGGAAGTGAGGCTCAACCGGGGTGAGATGGACAGACAGGAGAGTACATGAGAAGGAAAGAAAGAACCAGAAAAGGTGAGTGATGTCGTGCGGTCGACAGTCTATGTCGGAAATGACGAAAGTCTATCAAAAAACGCCAAGCAGTCCACGGGAAACTTGCAGGTTGCACCTTCCCTTGGTCCTGGTATCAAAATTATTGACCGTTCGAAAAACTAAGTCCGAATGAGAACAGCTTTGTCACATTGAGAGGCTAGAAGGACACTGTATTGAGCGCCAGTGCTTACCACGAATGAAAGATTAGAAAGTGGGTCATAAATATGGAAAGGTCGACCAACCTACAGAGTTAAGGTTGAGGAGGCAGAGGTGCTAGACACATTTTTTCACTTGACATTTCAGCTTAGAGTATGCTGAGAGGATTAAGGAGGTGAATAGTTATGTGCTGAAGTGACGGAAGAGGATGGTTAAGTTGAACAGTAATGTGGTGAGCTATGTATCTGTCTGCATTATCAATTAATTTTCCAAAATGTCATTTTTATAACACATCAGCGATAATCATTTGTATAAATAACACGTTTAGCGATTGTATTTTGTGACCCCCTCCATTTTTATTTCACTTTATTAATTTCTATTTTGTTAATTACCTGAAGGTGTTGTAATAAACTAAAGCGCTTGGTATCTCTTGTTATCTGTAATTTCCTTTTGGCAGATATTTCTTTTATATAACAATTGCTAATAAACAAAATTAAGCAGGTGATAAAAGTATTCAATCACTATAATAGCATCCGAGAATATTGTTATTAAACACAAGAAATCCTATGAATTCGATGAAAAGCGTAATTTGAAAATTCAAGAAATTTCTAGAAACGAATCCGATATAAAATGGCGAATATTAGCACCGTCATTTATTGATTAGCATCTATAGAAGAAGGACGCTTGCTTTGAGCAATGCCAAATGTCAAAGAATGCCTCAATTTATTCAACAGCAAATAATTAAACTTCATTCAGATGGGTTAGCCAAATGGAATATTTCGGAGCAAATCGAAGTGCCTTATAAAACTGTTGGTTCAATAATTAGAAAGTATCGCGATTATGGAATCACTTACACCTTGCCAATTACCTGCGTTCCATGCAAGATTAACGATCAGCTCGACATTACATATTTCGAAAGCTAGGGAATAATTCAGTGAAAGAACTATAAATTGAGAGATCCATCATAAATATCTGCATTATTTCACTTCCCACAAAACTCCGCAACTTAATACAAAACATGCAACGAACCATTTAAAGTTTGCCAGAGAACATCTCGAAAAGGGAAGTGAATTTTGAAACATTGTCTTATAGTCAGAAGAAACTAAAATAGAACTTATCGGCCAAAAGGAGGTTGGTAGGGCAGAAGGAACGGCTTTTGATTTTAAGCACCTTATCTCAACCGTGAAATACGGAAAAGTTAGTCGCATGGTTGTTGTGGTTGCTTTACTGCAAATGGTTCGAAAAAAGTCCTTTCTTCTTGCATTTTAAGCAGGTAACCCCACTTGCCGGACAGCGAGCATGGATCTGGTGCAAGGAATTTCCGCAATAATAATATGTTTTTATGTTTTCGAAGCGAAGGAACTGCAGCACAATTCGAACACTGGGGATTGGGATTACAACAGTCGACTTCGGCGTACAAGTCATGCGATTCTACTGAAGCTACAGGACCAGAAGTGAATGATGCATAGGCCTTCAAATCCTTGGTGGCAATCTCTAACGCTCTCACTTGATCAACAGCTAAAGATAATGTGGGGAATTTTGTTTTCTAGAAGTCTCGTTCGGATTTTTGATGATGAAAGCCCAGTAATAAAGGCATCTCGAATATATTCGTTTCTATACGTTTCGGCATTCAGAGCCTTGAAATTGCAATCTGAACTGAGTGTCTGAAGAGTACGTACATATTAATGAATGAGTCGTTTAACTATCTGATTGTTTACGACTCGCGAGCTTGTGTCGCGCCACGACCTCATTCGCAGTTTGAATGAAGGCGCTTTTGAGAGTAGAAAAAACATCGTCGAAAGTAGAACATTCGGAAATTATCTCTAAATTTTCCGGAAAAACTGAATTGCAAGGAGCTCTAAATACGAATCGCTTGTACCTTCAATTGACGCTTTGTACCTCGAGAAGAGAAACAACCAGTGTTTAAATACACGGTGCAGCTTCTGGTGCAGTTGGAAAAACATCCAAACGATCGGGACGAAGCCCACGTTCCATTCTTCCTACTGAAATAAATTGAAATAGACCAAAGGGGAAAGAAGATTCTAAACATCAGTATACAAAAAATAATACATATAATAAACACTTTCTCGCATTAGCGCGCTCACAAAGAGGCACACATAATGCAGACAATGAATACACTCTCACATAAGCACACACAAAATATAAGAACATGTACATTTTACAAACAAAGAATTATTAATGTCAATATGTATTAGTGACATAATATTGGTTTCACAAATTTAGGAGTCCAGTTAGTAGAGGAACTGCAAGATCTTCATATCCATACATTATCGTCAGTCCTATAGCAATAAATCTATTTCATACTTTTATTTAATATTTGAACCTAATAAAAAAAAGAAACACAGGTTAGTTATGAATTTGACCCCAAACTAAATTATAACATATATAAATACTCTAATCCCCCTTTTTAGATAGTCTTACACACTCCCATTTCTTAAAGAATACTCAATGTGATTATTAGTCCAGACATAGCGTGAAGTCTTCATCGTTGGAGTAAGTCTAGGTTTTTCTTAGGACGATATGCATGTAGTCCACTTTCAAAAAGTCTGTTGTTAACTGTTCTTGGATGTACGATAATGTTCTCTCTCTAATTGACTTTAAATCTTACTACAATATCCTCGACTATCATTGATTTTTTTTATCAAGCCTATGGGTTATTATTCGTTTTCGATCACATTTACCAACAGTATTTGCCAACAAATCTTCGTTGCTGCTTTCATTTTTTTCTTAATTACACTAATCGTTTGAGTTGAAACCATTAGTTTCCTGGCCATTTATTTCTGTTTAAATGTGGTTTTACCCAAATACACTTATATTTCTCCAATTTTCAAGGGACTAATATCACTAGGTTCACACATCTCACGTGGTGCAAATTAGTGTTGCGACATAACGATGACTCATCGGTGCCATATAAGACAAGACATCATATTGGACATAACTAAAATTAAAGTCGGATATTATAAAATTGCAATTCTGTGAGATTTTATATGATTTAGACTCATTTGTCCCATTCAAATAGCCTTTTATACAAAATAAATGGTTTTCTAAAAATCCATTCAGTACTGTATTTAGGATCTTTTCAAAAATCTCCCCTCCCCTTTGCTATATTGGAACACCCTGAGTCGACATCTCTCGTTTTTTTTCCGATCCCTACACATACGAAACCAAGTGACACCCGCATTACGCCTGTGTAGGAGTCAAATCAACTCTCGCGCAGCATTCTCACCTATTTTTCTCTCATGTGCTCCTCAGAGTTCATCTTGACACTTCTTTCTTCTATTTATCAGTCAACGGCATATATTAGGGAATTTGCTTCCACAGCCCTCCTTTTTAAACGCCCACAAGTGCCTCATTACAAGCGACGCCAGCCATGTGATCAGTCTTCAGCCCTTCAGCCCCCTCCTCCTTTAATCCGTGAATTGTCTGGGTTTGCGTGACGTGATAATGACTACCGCAAACCTCGCTGAACAGCAGAAGACCGTCTTTTGTACAATGAACCTTCCCAAAAGTGTATTCAAATGACTTTTGGTGTGATCATATTTACCATCAAATTAAGGGCTCTGAGGTGGGTTTTTTCGTTGCTCACCTGATAAAATTTAGAAACGAGTAAAGTAAAAGAATAAATTTATCCCAAAATAATATAATTAGGTCTAGAAATAGATGACGCCAATTGATTATATTATTGGTTGAGTAGTTTGGGTAAGCCTCTTCAGAGTGGTATGATCAATAAGGGTGATTCGTCACCGAGTTTTGGTACCACTCTTGGGGCAAACAAATAGGAATCTTGATTCGGCTTGGCGGCTGCCTGTTTGCTTCTACTGTGAATGTCTGGTATTCACAAGACACTGACTCAAAAAGAGTAGAAATTTCTCTTCTTGCTTGATTGTAGGCTGGGTAAAGGTGATCGGAGATTTCCTCAAAGGTAAAAGGAAACTTGGAGCTAGATTCAATATTTTTATTCAGCGGGAACTAGAAAGGACGTCAGAATGACTTTTTTGATTAGAGAATTCATCCCTAAACGTAGTCCAGATCTCGGTTTTCATGCAAAGCTCGTATAGATGCGGCATTTTTAACATAAACTAATAACATTATTTTTTAGATTTAATTAGTTCTCATAATATTAAATTTATTCTTTCTACTTATATTAGCATTATTTACCAATTCCTACACAATTATCAAGTCTTACAATTGCTATATAATAATATACAAGGAATTACTACGACACCTTCCCTTTAATGTTAAGACGAAAGAATGACCTACTCTCGAGGGCCCTTAGATAAACAAACCGAGTTCATATTGGACCGCTTAATCCATTTAATATTCATTTAACATAATAATATAACTATTCACTTTACTTAATTTAATTCATTTACAATGTTTCACATCTTTATTCTATCTTATATTTGTTGGATCATTGATCATAAGCAATTCAATAAGATTCTATATATTCCTTTAATATATTCCTTAGATAGAGATGGGCTATATATAGAGCGTTTTTATAGAATAAATACAAGTTTTGGAGATTATTTTATAATAAAATTGTTTTTATCTTAATTAAAGTTATATAACTATTACAAAAGCAAAAGAAATCCGTTAAATTGGTATAGTAAAAAATTATTTCTAGTTTAATTAAAGATATTTCATCTTACAGACGCGAAACGAATATATTATATTAATTATTTCATATAACTCCCCCCTGTATGGTTGCCTAATGTTACAATTTCTCGTATTTCAGTGCTTAAAAACAAATATACTTTTGTTTATCGTCAATCCAACTCTATTTATATTAAATCTTTAGAAGAGATAAGATTGTAATTATTTTTTATTTAATAACCAAAGTTTTTAAATTTCAGTGTTCCATTTCTTTTTTAAGTTCATTTAAAGTTCCTTCTAATAACGGAGAGAAAAAATTATTTAGTTACTCGTAACTTTGTTAAGCAAAATGAGAGATATGCGAGTATAAAGTATTTTAACTGAGCTGTTTAAATTATGTAACGTTAGAAGAGATTTAGATTTTACGTTGACTGTATTTGCTCGTTTAATTTTAATTAATTACATTCTAGGTCGGGCACTGAAATTCAGGAGGATTGCATTCATGCGTTGCTCGTCACGAAGGAAGTGAGCGTGACTGTTTTGGAAACTCCAAAGGGACGCCAACCTTTGGACAGTATGTTGCTCCTTCGCATATGTCACTTTATACTCAGTTCAGTTTAGAAATTCAGGAAGCTAAAATTCGCACTAGCTATTCTCGAGTATCTAAGCGCTCTGGGCTTGTTTTAAACCTTGCAGTTTAGAATACTTGCTTGTTTGTCCGGTGCCCAGATCCCATCAGACGTTCTTCTTGAACTTTAAAAATGAGAGATAATGGACCAGTGCTCTTCTCAGATCACTCATCAGATTCCCTTCCGTCAGATCTTTTTTTTTGGGGGGGGGGGGGTTCAACGTCTGAACCCAGTATAAAATTTTATAAAAACTTCAAAATGCTCATTTTTTAGGTACCTTTGAGTCATATTTGATTCTACCATGTGGTTCTAATGAGAAGAATAAAGTAAAAATGTAGCAAGACGAGAATAAAAAGAAAAATTATTTATTTGTAAACAAGAGAAATAATAAATATATCAATAATTATACTTTTGGAATAATTGTCGAATTATACGAGTATAAAATTTGATTGGGAAATACAATATAATATAAATTGGTAAATGAAATAATTTGAATTCAATAAATCCGTGGTCACGTGAAAGATGGAGAATTTATTCACGAGAAATTATAAAAGCGACAATGATGGAAAATAATTATTGGAAGAATGTAACTTAGTATTTGATATTTAAAATAGATGTGTTAAAAAGGGATGGGGTCCAATAAAGGAAGTTAAAATAATAGTATGTAAAGTAATAAAGGAAATTATAAAATATGATAGGATGTAAAAATAGGATCACGATCATTGTATTTACAATTGGGGAACTAGAACAAGAGAAAATAAAATTAAATTAACACTTATATTTTGAAGTAACAGTAGAATACACTTAGGCAATTCACAATTAATGTCTTCAACTAACCTGTTCGAACGAAGGCCGGAGACACACGAATCTCGTTTTAACGTGATATGCCTGTCACTTTTTTTCTTTTTTTGAGAGAGGGAGGGGGGGCTCAAGTTTGGACTCTGAGTAGCTAAAATTAAGTCACGTGACGTGAGGTCATAAATGAGTCAGCTTTAAATAATGGAGTTCGATTGCTTATAAGACCAATTAACGTTTGATTATAATTTTTAATTAAATGTTACTAGAATAGTTGCATGGATATATATATATATATATATATATATATATATATATATATATATATATATATATATATATATATATATATATATATATATATATATATATATATATATAAATAATTAATAAATTATTTTATTTATTGGGTACTATATTAAACCCTCTCAGTAGGGGAAATATGAATGAAAGTTTATTATAACTTGGAGCAACTGAACCCAATGTATATACTTGTGCCAGTTGGCTATTAAGTACAACCCAATAATTTTAAAGATGTATCAACTCCCTCCACACCACCCCCATATCTCGACATTTTAATCAATGAATGTACAACTTTATTTACCAAAAAACCACCTGCACACGCCTTGGAGCGAATTTCTTCATTTTGGGGGCGATCAAATTTTTAAAATTAACATTTTCTAAAACTTTCTTCACCGCGACTATTTATTAACATCCGTTGAATTATGTTAAATATTATGTTACACGTGGAATTTCAATATTTACATATTTTTTTCACCAATAATGCCTTTCTTACAAATCATTATAATACATTGCTTTTTAAACTCCTAAGCAAACTCTATCAATCCAAGTTGCCTATCAAAAGTACTGAAAAAGTTCCACTCTTTCTAACATTTCCGTATTTATGCTCCTCCAACCGCCCTTCCCGCAAAGACCTTTTAAAAATTCTTCAACAATATTTCATCCATATCCAATAACTCTTTTTAACACTCTTTCAATAGAGTGAATGTTTCATGTTAATGAAACATTTCCACGCAACCTCTGTTGCTTCCTTGCATACAGTTTTTCCTCTTTCGCTCTGATCGACGCGCATAAGCAACATCAGGTCACTTGAAATAAGTTTTCTCATCTTGGAATTAGTATTAGAACCGGTAAACCACTAACTAACCCTTAATAAAAAATTAGCCATTCTAGAGGATCTTACTATATGCCAATTTAATTCAAACTCAGATAATTTGGCCATCCTCGCTAAGGCTAAGGCCTACTCTGTTAAACTAACCATAAATGAGAGAAAAACAAGCAAGCAGTTGACGCCATAAAGAGATTTTTTGCTGAATGTGTAAAAGAGGAGGGGATAGTCATAACAACATAATTCAACGGATGACAAAATCCTCATTTGACTATCATACTTCATTCGAGTCAACATCCACACTATAAATATTGTCCAAAACTTTGCTTAAAAAAAGCGGGGGGGAGGGGCATAAAATTCCCTTCAAAATGATATATAATACAATAGGATGCCGTCCCAAGACGGCAGCCAATCTATTTTTCGTCATAACATCATAATTAGGAATTTGCACGCCCTAATTCGTGAAACTGCTATATAATATAGTTCAAAGATATGCACCTCCATTGCGGGGTTTTTTAAAAAAACATATATGGGGCAAAAGGTGGAAAGCGACCGAGTGCGCTTTCTGGAGTATTACGATATATAAAAAAAACAACAAAACACACACAGAATTATGTCTGATGACAGTGGGGGAAAAAACACTAATTGAAGAGAGCGGAACAATGCAACCTTTGAGCAGGAAGTTTAGATTACAGGCTATATACCACGCCGTGACACAAGAACAGGCTTCTTATTTTGTTGCTTTGTGATGGGAAAAATAAAAAATATAAATTTAATAAAAAAACTACCCTCCCCCTCCCAAATTAACATAACAAAAATTAAAATCAAAATAACTAACTTACCTAATCCCCCACATAACCCATTCTTTTGGTGGTTTTGTAGTGTTCATATTGCAAGATGGAATGAGACAACCAAAGAGACCTAAAGAATTTGGAGTTTTACGAAGTCTTATAATGAGGAGGATTTAAACCCAAAATAAAATGTCATGAAATGGGAATCCGAAAGCTAGGTGCTCTAGAAAGAGCATTGTTTCCAACTCGTAATTATCTCTCTTTTGCATTATAATCGTGATTAAACAACTTAGTCAGAGTTCTCACAATTATTGTTATTATCACAATCACTTGCGCATTTTTATCACTAACTTAAAGTTTACTTTCAGTCCTATCAAGCTATGTTGTCTTTCCAAGCTTCAACTCCACACCGTGATAACCTCCTAGAAAAAAAGAATCCGGACGGAGTTTTGAACTGCAAGCCTAGCGGGTGCAGGGCAAGCGCGCTAACAACTATACTAGCCGATGGGATTAACGATTTTTAAAAAAAAACAAAAGAGTAGAATTTAGTAATTTTGGGTTAATAGATCGGGCGGTGCGCCCGAAAAAGTATGTTTCGTTCACCTGCGCATGCACATATACATGCGCGTTTGGTTAAATAAAAACGTTAGGATATTATTCTATAAATAATTTTGATTATATACTGGGGACTGTGGCCCCTCCCCCAATTGATTGAAACTCGGGATCATCGTAAGGGGGTCCCCCCGCAGTGTTTAAACCCTCCACGAGCAGTCCCCTAGAATTTACTCCCACTAGGTGAAACATATTGGAACACGGACGAAATAGTTTACGTCCCATCGTTTGCGCCGCCGATCGTAATGTTTACCAAATATAAAATGCGTGCAAAGGTCAATAGATAACAACTTCAATCTTACTTGTTCCATAGAGTTAATATAAATCGTGTTTAATTGATGAAAACAAAAGGAACTTTTATTTAGAACGCCTAAATGAGAGATATGGCGGTATTTGGAAACTATTGAACCAATAGGTTCCAGATGGGATTGCTATTTTATATTTAGCCATCAAATGAGTTTAACTTTATAAGGAAACAATTAATATAATATATTTGTTTTGGTTATGCTAAGATTAAGATATATGTGATTAAGATCCAAACAATGTACTATAGATTGATCTCCCAAAACTTTTATTTTGAAATTTTAAAGCACTCTATATTTTGCCCACCTCTATGCACGCTTGCCCTGCAATCGCTGGGTCGGCACTTTGAATCTCCGTCCGGATTCTTTTGACTAGGAAGGTTACTAACTTACCACCGTGACTGGGCATCACGGTGGGGAGTTGGGGCCTGCCTTGGCTGACGTGCGCCGGAGAAGCAACATAGTTTCAGGGATAGGAGGGCTTAGTTGTCTTTATACCAATGTTCGTAGTCTTAGAAATAAGAAGGATGAGTTATTTAGTTATATTATTGATGAAGATATCGACATAATATGTGTAATAGAATCATGGGTTAATAAAAATAAATTTAATGACAACGTGAGTGAATTTGAACTACAGGGTTATGATATGTACATTAGTAAAAGGAGAGATAGGACTGGTGGTGGGTTGATTATTTATATCAGAAATAGCATTTCTTCAAATCTAAATAATTCTATAAAGCAACAAGAAGTTGAGTCACTGAGGATGGATATTAGGGTCAGTAAAAATAGGATAATACACTTGGGAGCCTTTTACAGAACACCCGGACGGACTAACTGTAATGATGAGCTAATTAATGATCAGCGAAATAATGAATTTCTTGGTAACTTTAATTTAAATTTTGCGGACTGGGAAAATATGATAGGAACGGATAGAGCAAGTTGTAAGTTTATAGAATCCTTTGAGTATATTTTTTTTACTCAATTTGTTAATAAGCCAACAAGGGGTGCCAATATCTTAGATCTGGTTCTTTCAAATGATGATCACCTGGTTCAGGAATTGACTGTTGACGAAGCATTGGGAAATAGTGATCATCAGATGATTCTTTTTAACTTGGGAATAGTGAAAAGTAGAACATCAACAAACTCCACAAAAACTCAATTTTTATAGGGGAGATTATGATAAATTACGAAACTTGCTAAATCAGATTAGGTGGGATATACAATCAGGAAGAAGAATATTTATGAGATGTGGGACACTTTTGAGACAATACTAAATATAGTCCAGGAGCAGTGTATTCCAATAAAGGCTATTAGAAAGAAATGTGGGAAGCCGTTGTGGTGGAATCACGAGATAGCTAGGAAAAATCCTTAGAGAGAAAAAGGCATACCAGAGATTATAGAGAGAAAGAATTTTTGACAATTTAAATCATTATAGGTCGACCAGAAATGAGCAAAATAAGATTATTAATAAGAGAAAAAGGGCGGCAGAAATTAATTTAGCTCAAAATAATAATAAAGATCTAAGAAAATTCTTTAACTATTATAAAATTAATAACAAAATCTAATGGTGATTAAATAGGGCCTATTAGATATGAAGGGGTTTTGAAAGAATCTGATGAGGGAATAGTAGAGGTTCTTAATGATCATTTTTCTTCAGTATTTACACAAAAGAATCAAGATAGATTAAATGATGATAATTCTAGATCAAGAGAAATACTGTTGAATACCGTTAATGTGAACTTGGAAATAACTAAAGGGCTTATATTAAGGTTAAATACTAGTAAGTCATCTGGCCCAGACAACATTCATTCTAGTTTGCTCAAAGAAGGTGTGGATAGTATTGCAGTAGCTCTTGAGAAGTTATATACTAGATCACTAGAGTTTGGAGAAATACTTAATGATTATAAATTAGCGAATGTAGTGCCAATTTTTAAAAAGGGAAGGGAAGAGGACCCGAATAACTTTAGACTGGTAAGCTTAAACTCTATAGTTTGTAAAATTCTTGAGAAGATAGTTAAGAAAGGAACTTCTGACCATCTAGAGAGTGGTAGATTAATAAATGATGCCCAGCATGTGTTTAGAAGAAGTAGATCGTGTTTAACAAATTTAGTAGATTTTATGGATTACACAGGGGAACAGTTTTAATCACATTTTCTGATGACTTAGATTTATTTGCCAATTTAATTCGTTTTTTCATGCAGATTTCAAATATATAATTCATTTTTACCTACATGCTATAGTTATTCTGTAATTTCTATTTTCTCGTTTCCCCGAAAACTGCCATCTGGACGGACAGAGAGGGTGCTTGTAGAAAGCAAATACTTCACAGTACATAGTAGTAAGATAGTAATAAGTGTTATTGTGCAAAATATTGATATTAGTGTTTCTTTTTTCAGGTCTCATTTTAGAGTGATGGCTTCGTCAAGAGGAAATTGTGTTACTGATCCAGACACCTTCTGCTACATATGTGGCTGTTACATGCTAGTTCGTCAAAGGCGCAATATATCAAACTTTGTGATCAGCACTTAGGCATATTTTGATGTTCCTCTTGGCGATCAAGATAAGAAGTGGGCCCCACATGCTGTTTGCCATAGTTGTGTGGAACATCTTCGAGAGTGGACGAAAGGAAAGAGAAATGGTCTTCCTTTTGGAATCCCCATGGTGTGGCGATAGCCAAAGGATCATGTATCGGACTGTTATTTCTGTCTGGTGAAAACTAAAGGGATTGGCAAGAAAAATCGGCACAAGATCGATCCGACTAGTTTGGATTTTCAGTGGATATGCTTCCTCCGAGCATGAAAATGATGTACCTGATATGGCCACCCAAGAAATGGATTCAGAGTTTGCAGATTCATCATCAGATGATAAACAGTCATTAGCTCCTCACTGTTTCAATCAAGAGGATTTGAATGACTTGAAACGTGATTTGGCACTCTCCAAGAAAGCTGCAGAACTTTTAGCCTCCAGGTTGAGTGAAAGACATATGCTTGACAGGTTGGTACGGGTATCATATTACCGAACAAGGGAGAGTACATTTGTCAAGTATTTCTCCGAGGACAAACAATTTGTATACTGCCACGATGTTTCTGGTCTGTTTACCGAGTTGGGATTTGGCACCTATAGCCCTGCTGAGTAGAGACTGTTTTTGGATAGCTCCAAGCGTAGCCTCAAGTATGTCCTTTTGCATGATGGCAATGACTTTGGTGCAGTTCTTCTCGGTCACTCTGTCCATCTGCGAAAAACTTACGATGACATAAGAATGGTCATGGATTTACTTAAGTACCATGAACACAATTGGATCATATGTGTAGACCTTAAGATGGTCAACTTCCTCCTTGGCCAACAGAAGGGATATACAAAGTTTCCATGCTATATCTGTATGTGGGACAGTCGAGCCCGTGACAAACACTGGTCCCAAAAGGATTGGCCAGTTCAGGAAACTTTGGAAGCAGGAATGCCAAACATTGTTAATGAGCGAATCGTAAGTCGAGAGAAGATCGTTTTTCCTCTACTTCATCTCAAACTCGGGTTGATGAAGCAGTATGTCAAGGCGTTGAGCACTGACAATGATTGTTTTCAGTACATAGTATCGGCGTTTCTTGCTTTGTCATACGAAAAAATAAAAACAGGAGTATTGGATGTTCCCCAAATCCGAAGACTTCTGAATGATTCTAGATTTGTGAACACCATGAATAAAAAAGAGAAGGCAGCCTGGCTCTCATTTTCTGCCGTTGTTCGTAATTTCTTAGGAAACAAAAAAGCGCATAACTACGAGGATCTGGTTACTAATATGCTTTTAGCACATCGTGATCTGGGATGCAACGCGTAACCCCCGTGAGAAATATAAGGGGTCCTAAATCCTCATCACCCGTCGAGCGCAATACCAACGAGAACTCTTCAATACATGCCCTTGTAATTACCGATCACGCACCCACAAACAAGCAACCTGTACCACCGCATAAACAGGTATCCTACATCCCCGCCCCCATAAATTCTCTTATCAAGAAAAGACATCTGAAGACGATAACAAAGTTCCCGCCGAATAAGGAATATTGAATCCAGCTCCAAGTTTTCTTTTACCTTTGAGGAAATCTCCGATTACCTTTACCCAGCCTATAATCAAGCAAGAAGAGAAATTTCTACCCTTTTGGAGTCAGTGCCTTGTGAATACCAGACATTCACAGTAGAAGCAAACAGGCAGCCACCAAGCCGAATCAAGAAACCTATTTGGTTGCCCCAAGAGTGGTACCAAAACTTGGTGACAAATCACCCTTAGTAATCATACCACTCTGAAGAGGATTACCCAGACTACTCAACCTATTAGTGGCGGCTCGTGTATAGGCACTGCAGAACTGCAGCACCCCTATTTCCACTCGATATTATCAATAACATTCAATATAATGAGTCCTTCTTTCTTTAATTCTTTCTTTATAATTGTGCATTAATTAATTCTTAAATTTAATGTCAGTAGTTATCCCCTATTTTATGAAAAAAAATACAAAAGTTTTGTATTTTTGGCGGTTGTGCGCATGCTCATATGTCTAAGATAGGAAGCTGCTCGCTAGGGAGAGAGAGCACTATGGCTCACGCAGTGCCGACCCTGGTGTGTTGGTGAAAGGTAGTGTTTCTTTTTTACTCTTCTTGCGTTGTGCTTAAAATCGTGTTCATATTCTTGAATGTGTATAATTTTTTTTTTCAGTTCTTATATTTTATGAATTCTGAAAAACTAAATGCACTTGCAGTGCTTTCATTGAAGAAAAGATTCCTCAGTAGTCATCGAGAGATCAAGGAGAAAATAATTAATCTTTTTTGCGCTAATTCAAACAAGAATATTGGATTTCGTTTTTAAATGAATGGATCAAGCTTGAACTGTAACAATTTTCGCTATTAGTAATTAAAAACTTTTCATTTTGTTCTAGGTTAGGATTTTATCAAGTTTATCCATGAATTTTCCTTTATATTTTTATTTCCTTTTACACAATATTAAAACAATACTAAAAAAATTTTGATGCAACATTCCCACTAATTTTAGCTACGAGTCACCACTGCAACCTATAGTTTAAAACAAGATATCAATGACAAGATGTTAATCTGTACAATTACCACTATTTATTCGGCGCACAAAGCAATATTTTTTTTACTTATTAGTGCTTGAAAGTTAGTTACGGATGGAAAAGTTACACTTTTTAATGGTAATTATAAATATATGATCAAAAAGCATTAGCGCAGACTAAATAAATCATGCTTCCCTGTTGATGTTTTTTAATGTTTTTTTCCTATACCTACGCGTGAAAAAGACAAATGTTAGCACTTAGATAAAATATGGGCGTTAATTTGGGCTACCAAATTATCGCCTAAAATAGTCCAAAGAGAGTTGACAATTTAAAACCGTGACCATTTAAGTGTGTCCTTATCTCTCAAGTTTAGTCTGTATTGGTTGTTCGCTCTTGTTCATAAATTTTGGAACTATTTTATCCACTCAAACAAATTTCTTATCCTTTTTGGCTAAGTATACACCCATAAATGGGAAATGTATCTTCGGTGTGCGGCAGTGAGCTGGAAGTTAACAAAAATAACCTCCCCCAAACTATTGCCCCTTTTAGAGATCTACGTTACACGAAACCTTTTTTAAAAATGCTCGAATAAAGCCAGTTAAAGTGATTCATTTTGTATATTTTTTTCGTATTTAATAGAGCCACCCAGCATGAAATCGGGAAGCAAGTAGATTTAATACATCAAACAGTAGTCGACTAGTGTAGTTTTGCTCGGGAGATCGTCAGCCATTATTGCCAAATAAATTCGGAAAAAATTGGTGGGTATAAATGTTTAACTCAATTGTGTCACAAACTTAGCCTAACCTAACCTATTCCAAATTAACATAACCTAGTATAACCTAACTCAGCCGAACCTAACGTACCTCGTCATAAAAAAAGGTAGGCTTGGTTAGGTTGGGTAGGTCAGACTAGCGTAGGTTAGCGATTTATGATCGTCGTTATCTCAGCAAATCGCTAATTTTCGCCGAAAGTTGCTTAATTTTCTTGGTAGCTCACATAAACCTAAAAGTAACTGGAAAGTAATCTATTTACGGTGGTAATGAATATCATATTCGTGTTTCTGACGCTTAATACGTCAGAAAAATATATTTTGACCAAAAAATTCGTAGTGTGGATGTTTGTAAATTTTATCTAATTTAATGAAATAACACTGAAATAAACCTTTTATCCAGAAAGAAAATAAATAGAGGAAATAATTACAATCATATTCACATTCCTCGTCAGAAAAATAATTGTATGGCCAAAAAATCGTCGCGAAGATGTTGTGGAAATTTACCACGAAAATTTTATTGTCTACTGCAAGAATAATAATAAAAAACAATAGGAAATAATAATATAAGCAATATACAGTGGCACATAAAAAAATAACACTCCTCTCTTAATCTTTAAAATTCTGTGCAATTTTATAGAACAATTTTGTCGCCCAAATTATCACCTGCCTTTCAAGAGGGCGATACATACTGGCGCCAAATTATAGTCTTGTAATTATTTTCCGAAGCTACATTTTTTTCTATATATAAATTCGCCCATCTGGCGATTGTGTCCAAAGTCATTGGTCACCGTAAATAAAATTATAGCCTAGTACTGGGCTATTCTAAAATTCGCAACAATGAAGGGGGGGGGGGGGCAACACAAAGAACAAAAAACGAAAAACAAAAGGACAAAAAAGAAAGAAGTACGTTACTGCATTGGGTTGAGGCCCGCCTCATTCGGTGCAGGAACATACAACCTACAACAAAAAGAGGCAAATAAAATTAAAGAAGCCAACCTCCTCCAAAAAGTCAGATAAGCCATAACTCTGTTTAGACAAACCCATCACGAGTACAAGGGAGAAACGGTAGTGACCTCACTCATCCAGATACTGGAACAGGTAACGTGCGCGAAGATCACCCGGCCTGGAACATTCAACAATAATGTGTTGAACAGTCTGGATGGCAACGCAGACGTCGCAATAAAGTGCTGTCGGGTGCTCCATCAAATGGCGTTGCGTCCCGCGTTTGTGCCCATTCGAAGACAGCAGAGAGTGAATTAAAGCAGTTAGAGCATTGAGTGGTAGGCCCAAGGAAACAGTCGCCGGGCAATGGCAGTCTTTAAGTACTCCTCAGCCCTCTCACATCTTATTTGTCAAAAGCCCGGAGGGCTGTCCTGATTCATACCATGTAGTTGATGTGAGGAAGAGCAAAACGTTAATCTGGTTACCCAGTCCTTGAGGACACTTTGGCGCTCTCTTCCGCGCGCTCATTCCCCGCAATTCCCACATGACCAGGAACGCAGGAGAAGATAATCTCAACATTTACCTGGTTCGTAAAAATTGTGGTATCACGGATACCGCGAACTATGGGGTGTGGAGATTCCAATACCCAAACTCCTATTCTTCCTCCTCATTTCTTTGTATACATTTGTGTGGATGGACTGCTCTACGAACATCAAGAACATGTCTTGGCGTACCATCTATCGACACATTATTCTGAGAGCTAATTATTGTAAGTAATCATTTTTGCCAATGAGATGTACAACGAGCATGTGCCGGTTTCATCCAAACTCCCTCTTCCATTCTTGCAGACGAAACCTCTCCTTTCCCAACCTTAAGTAGCAATGCTGCACGGTGTCTCCAATCGTATCGGAATACCGATTTCTCGGATACTGATTGTTCATCTTGTGCAGACCTAGGGGACATGTTATATCAAAAGACGGCCTTCAATAGGCTAATGCCGCCTCGTTTTGCCATCACATTAATCGATCTATGATGCCTCACTACTATCCCATTGCCGCCCGGTCGATATGCTGCTCTGAAAAACTGGTGAACATTCCACTTGCTGAGGAGCCTTTCTCGTGACTCTGATCAGAAAACTGTATCATTGTCCATCAAAAGCTCGTCTACTGGACCCCTCTATAAAAACAAGTTATTCACTACTGAAGTTATACTCTTAGCAGATTTACTCGTAAGCTCCTTCCAGATGGTAGGTCTTACTGGTCCACAATCTACGATGGACAGATATGCCACCTATATAGAGTGGTCGACATCTACAACTAGCCTCTTCCAATTCTCTGGTACCCCAAGTTCTCCTCTACGATGCACCACTAGAGCAGGGTCAATCGTTTGGCACATCCCACAGCTTTTCACCACCTGCTGCACTGCACTTTTGGTTACTGTGGGATCTATTTTCCTGGCTAAAACCAATGAACGGTCCACTCCTAAATGGTATATATCATGAATCTCTTCCAGGTCAACTGCTGCTGCACATATGGTTGAATCTCTCATCGTAGGATCTTCCTCTTTGGTTGCCAGCCACCCTTCGATCACTCTAGTTAATGCATCGGCTTTATTCTTCATTGTTGGGAGAATGGTGACTACTATCCTTAGGTTAAACTCCTCACTCAGATTTTTCAGAGTGCCCAGGCGTTTCTTGATTATCATTTCTGAAGCCCCTTTCGTTCGGATTCTCTTCTCTTCTGCCATAGCAGCGTTCACCCATCCGTGCACTGCTGTGAAATCTGTCATCAGATTTATCTATCTCAAGACCCATTCCAATGCTAAATTAAACCCTTTCAAAATTGCCTCCAAATTTGATACATTTATATGATTATAATTATTTTCCTTTCTTAGCCAGGAAGCATCCTCTACGTCACATCCATCGATCTCAAGTAACATCCCAAGAGCGATACTACTAGCATCGCACCAAACAACACCATTGTCTTTCTTCGGAACATTCCAGCTCCCATTTATTGAGTCTGTCCTTCTGACTTCTTCCAATATTTATATCATACGCATTGTGTCCTCTCCGACAAAGCCACCCCCCTTCTTTCCTTCTGCTCTTCTCTTAATATAGCTAAAAGCAACTCGCAACCATCCAGCTAGGGGGTAATGCCTGACCAACTTGCCACATATAGAGAACAACTCCCTCTTTGTAAGATTTTTCACTATGCCTGGCAGATCATTCGCATGAAAAAAATGAGTCCACCTTTTTCATTCCTTTGAAGTTTAAGTCCAACTGCTGCTCCTCCATCCAGAGGCTCTGGCGGCTTTGTAACCAGACCAAACCTATTTAGATGGTCAATTAATTCTTTAGTAGACACTTGTGAAAAATCTACCAAAATGTCATCAATGTATGAGCGTGTGGCCAGCTGTATCCTTTTTGATTTAAAGAGCACCGTTTAGGGAATTTTGCCATGATGCGTGGTGAACAGTTTAGCACAAAGCCTAATCGCGGCAAGCAAAATGTTCAGCCTTTATATTTGACTAGTCGGTATTTCCCTAATTTATTTGAAACTTTTATTTGCAGATAAGCGGATTTAAGATCAACAAGAGTCACATCTCACTCCACCATCCTCCCCTCACGCATAACCTCACTGCACACATCAGTCACCTCATCTCCAGTGTGACTCTTTACATATGCATTCGTCCAAAACAGAACGTGTTTTTCTCTTAGTCTGCTGCTCAACTGCCATTAGCGGCAGAAACCCACTTTCAACTCCCTCCTTCCAAGATAGAAGGATACCTTCATCTATCCAGCGTTCTACCTCTTTTTCAAACTCTTCTCTTTTCCTCTGAGTTAACTGTTTGTCGTAGCAAGAGATTGAGTTATTTATCACAGGTGGCCCATCCGCTTCCCAGTAACATTGTACAGTCCAATACCTGCCATCAAATCTCGCTTTAAAATCCTTATCTTCAATTAAACACTCACTGCCTTTCTCTTCATAGCTTCTCTGTTCTTCTACAGCAACTACCAAACAATGACCCACTCCGAATCTCACAGTCCCTTGACTGTTGATACGCCCCCCAGACGTTCACCAACGTCCATTCAGATTACTACATTAACAATTTCATCAATCATTACTGCTTGCACTCCCTGGTGTGTCCCACCCACCGCCAGCTCAATCCAACATTTGCCTTTGCATTTGACTTCTCTCCCGTTAACCGCAAACTGTAGTTGAACAGTCAAACAGCTGAGATTTCACCACTGTAGTTGAACACCCCGTGTCAACCAACGCACACACCACTACTCCCCTTAACAACACTTCAATAACTGGTAGTACATTTGAGGGCTTTATTCTTTTGAGAGGGTAGCTGCGGCACAAGAGCCCCTGCTTCTCATTTCCCTGCTCACACTGTATGGCTATGTGCCCTTATTTCCCACACCTAAAGCACAGGATTTGTCTTCGCTTCCCGCAGAACCTTGCCATGTGTCGTCCTTCACAGATAAAACGCTGTCCGCGTCTCACTTGCTATAACAGCTGTAGTGGCCGGCGTGTACGTCCAAAATAGGATACACGCAATAGTCGCTACACACATAAAGTACACACAGAGAGAAAAGTTTAGTTAGCGCCGTTTACGAGTATGTCACACCGTAGTAAACGGAGCACAGTTATCTCTGTTAGAGATGGTCGAGGCAATCCTAGGCAGACATTATAATCAAGGCAGAATCCAGAATAAACCGGGTAGCTATCACTATTAAACAAATAGTAACCAGATTAGGAAGCTGTCTCCATGGCAACATACCACCGCCCACAGAGAATTTTACCCAATAGTCGGAGTGCCTTTCTTATCAATATGTTCAGCAGTAGCCAATTAAAAGTCGAGTTATGTTAATACCGACAAATCAACAGGCCGGTACATAAAAGGGAGGTGTGGCTTAGTTGGACGAGTAACTTCTAGGATGTGGCCTAAATTGAAGATATAACAGTGTGAAGCCAGAAAAATGAGGATAATTAGATTACTGTTTTATATAGCAATATATCGCGTTATATATCGTTCAGTCCTATCTCTCGGATTCGCGTATATAGTCGTGTACATAACGCAGACATTAAAGTGTAACTCTTAAAAGCTCTATTCGTCCGCCTCCATTAGACCTTGCCCGCACTTGACCTCGAACTTAATTTATGTCATAACTTAGAATTTAAAACTTAATTAAAGAACTTTTGTAAAGTGCAATAAGATCTAGTTCAATAATAATTCTATTTTTGCTTTGGTGACTTCAATATCCTGACGTTCCTCAATCTTCCTGCTTCAAGGACTTATTAATCGGGAAACCTTGTTAATCGCAATTCCTCGCGATTACGTAACTCCCGAAATACCGGTGTTCTACCCTGGTGTGGTCTATCCCCATCTTCCAGGCTATTTTGACCCCGTCGCGAGAATAAGACCGCCCCTCGGCTTAGGGCACCCCATAGCAATCAATAAATACCCTTATGGGAATTTATAAAGGGCAACGCCAACCAATCGGGGCATCTGTCTCAACCGGAGTCCTTGCCAAAAGATTACGCGATAACTCGGTAATCTATCACCATTACTGGCAACCAGCGTCCCTCTTCCGAGGCTCTTGAGTTTTCCTCACGATTACTTGATAAACAGCTACTGTTGGTACTCGACTAGCTCTATGAGCAGTCAAGACTCTGGCCCTGGTGAGAATATCACTCACTGACATTTTTTCAATGTTTTCTGCCTGCTTAAACTCCATACAAATGTGGCCAGGAAACCCATTCACAAATACCAGCATTACAATGTGCTCAAGGCTATCCCCGGTAAACACTGCCAGGCTAGCCAATCTCCTTTATCTCATTGGCAGAAACATCCACCTGTTCAGCAGTACACCTCATATTCACTAACTTCCCATAAGCAAAAAAAGATCTATCAGTAAATGATTCATTTAGCCTGGGCTAAATCTTATCGACGCCTGCTTGCTAACTTTCTTTTATCTCTACATATATTTCTAAGGTAACACCCTACCAAATATAATGGCATGAAACTTGATAGGGCCATTATATTTTGCAGCTTGGTCACCAACTTTACTTTTTTCAACCACGCCATCACGTCACCCTCTCCAGTGAATGGCTTTATCACTTCCGACGATACTTTGAACTTCCCTTCTATTGTTCGGCAAAAAAAGATCTATCAGTAAATGCTTCATTTAGCCTAAGCTAAATCTTATCGACGCCTGCTTGCTAACTTTCTTTTATCTCTACATATATTTCTAAGGTAACACCCTACCAAATATAATGGCATGAAACTTGATAGGGCCATTATATTTTGCAGCTTGGTCACCAACTTTACTTTTTTCAACCACGCCATCACGTCACCCTCTCCAGTGAATGGCTTTATCACTTCCGACGATACTTTGAACTTCCCTTCTATTGTTCGGCCTAGATAGCTTGTGGCCAGATTATACAAAGTATAAATACACAGGAGAAAGTCTTACTTAGTTGAGCTGCAGCATGATAGACGATCGACGGTGTCAACGTAAACAAACCTTTTCCAGACAATAACTCTACTGACCTGCGCCGGTAAACCTCAATCTCCACTTCTTCCCAACACCTTAATCGACATTGGAGCAAATCAGGACCACCTACCCAACTTCAGGATCTGCCACAACAATACGACAAACGCGCTTGTCGCTAACCGCGGCAAACGGGCGTGGTTTCTCTCTTCTCAGCTAGGCCAGACAGCTCATTCCAACATTGACAAACCACAACATTCTTTGGTGTGCTTCCCTGTAACTACAGTATCCAAAAATAATACTTAAGCTAAATTAAATAAATTAATTCGTAAAGTGCTAAATAAATTTAGCCTATTATATATATTTAGAATTGTTTCCGTTTCTATTTTAACCTTTATTTACTCTTTTCCCGTCTTCATAGAAAACGTGTTCTTTTTCGCGTAGACAAAAGTAAAGTCAAAATATGAGAACATCAAATTTTTTCCAGTTATTTTATTACATCCTTTCAGCTTTATTTGCTTCTCCCAACTTTCCACATTATGATTTGTTTAAAATCGTACTTTCTGCCGAGTAGAATCATAATTAGATTTCAAACTTACACAGTGGAAATATCTAGACAAAATCATACCAAACATCTATAGAGGCTAAATAACGATTTCTCTCTCGTTGTTTGGTAGGCTGAGTCAAATGATCAAACGCTTCCTTAGGATAAAGGAAAATATTTAACTGGATTCTTTATTCCTTGATAAACAGCTGGAACAAGCCTCGAAATGGCGAACGGATATGACAACTTCTTTCTTCTTGCTAGCTCTATTTTTCCACAAAAATACACCTATATAAATAGTCATTCTATCTACTCATAATTCTACAAATTTCAACCAATCAGGATTGATATACATTTAAGTGTCATACACATGTTCATTTTTGAAATAACAGACCTTAGCGTTAACAAAATGACCAATCAGCTTTTAGACATAAGCACTTCAATAAATGTCCAATCAGTGTCACGATAGATTTAAAAAGTTAATAACGCTCATATCTAGCCCCTATACATTCACCACAAACTCCGGAGTGGCATTGCACATAACAAGCACAACGTCGATTCCGAATTCTAAGATGGCAATGTTGCAAAACCGGAATTGAAAACATCTCGGAGCCTCATTGTTAGGAGGATTATTTTGTTGGCCGTGCTGGTCCATATGCATGTCCGCTTGTTGCAAATGTAGATTGAAAAGCTGATGTTTTATCTCCTCTATTATGGTGGTTGCAAGTTCCGACAATAGAGGAGTCTCCACCTTGTTGCATTCTGTCAGTTTTGGGGGATCTCTGTTGTGATCTGGACCTCCACAAAATATTTTAAAAATTGGGATAGAAGTTGATAGAGAACAAACTCCTCAGATGTAGTAAAGATTTAGATAAAGCTAGTCAGTCACTTAAGCAATTTCTACAAAGTCACCTGGCCCACATAACATAACATAACATAATTTCACGGATGACAAAGGCCACAAGGGTCTATCAAAGGTCATCCGCATCCATCAAATCATACCCACATAATGCATCCATAGGATTTTGTTAGATTATGAATCTACAATTTAAACAATCCATAAGATTATGTCCAACCATGCATTTACAATATATAATTTAAAGCCTCCATAGGAGTCTGTCAAAAACAAAATCAAAGTCCCCCAAAAAAAACAATAAAAAGAAACTGCATCAACAGGAATGAGTCAAGAAACATACCCCCATACCAAGTAAGAAGTTAACTCTCTATCCCCATATAATCATCCAATCTGCGCTTGAAAACAAAACATTCAAGTTTGGGCTGTCTACAGTCTCAGGTGGCAAACTATTCCAATAATCCACCACTCTGTTAGTGAAAAAATATTTTCTAACATCCAGTCTGCACCTCTGTTTTTTAATCTTCAAGTGGTGGCCTCTAGTTCTATTACTACCTTCTAACTCAAATAACTTGCTGAAATCCAATTTATCCATCCCAGAAAAGATTTTAAAAAGCTCAATCATATCTCCCCTCACACACCTTCTTTCAAATGAAAACATATTTAATACCCTCAGTCTATCTTCATATTCAAGGTGCTTCAGGGATGCTATTATTTTTGTTGCCCTCCTTTGTACTGACTCTAGCAGGTTGATGTCATGTCTAAAATGTGGTGACCATGCTTGTATACAGTACTCCTTACTTTTGTAGCTAACATTCCTTTTAATGTAACCTATTACCCTATTTGCTCTATTTTTGCCTCAATACACTGCTTTGAAAACTTCAGTGACCTATCTACTACTTCTCCTAATTCCTTCTCATCTTCAACTGAATTAAGCCAATATCCATCCACCTCATAGCTAAATTCCCTATTATCTCTCCCCATGCTAATAACTTTGCATTTATTAAGGTTAAAAGTCATCTGCCACTTCTGAGCCCAAGCTAACAACATATTAAAGTCACCCTGCACTTTAAAGCTACCCTCAACCTATTTGACTACAGCTGCCAATTTAGTGTCATCAGCAAAAATTGACACTTTGCTATTTACACCTTGAGCAAGATCATTTACATAGATTATAAATAATAAAGGGCGTAAAACTGATCCCTGAGGTACACCGCTAATAACATTCCTCCACTCTGACCTCACTCCATTCAGTACAACTCTCTGTTTCCTATTTTTCAGCCATTCAGTTATCCAATTTAAAACTTTCCAACATATCCCATGCAACTTTAATCTATGAACTAATCTTCTATGTAGAACCTTATCAAAAGCTTTGCTGAAATCTAAGTAGATCACATCAACTCTCTATCCCCTATCTAATTCTTTAGATACATAATCCATAAAATCCAGTAAATTAGTTAAACACGATCTACCTTTTCTAAAACCATGCTGAGCATCATTAATTAACCTGCTACTCTCTAGATGATCAGAAATTCCCTTCTTAACTATCTTCTCAAGAATTTTACAGACTATAGAAGTTTAGCTTACCGGTCTAAAGTTATTTGGGTCCTCTTTGCTTCCCTTTTTAAAAGTTGGCACTACATTTGCCAATTTACAATCATTAGGTATTTCTCTAGACTCTAGTGATCTAATAAATATCTTCTCAATAGCTACCGCAATACTTTCTACGCCTTCTTTGAGTATCCTAGAATGAATGTGGTCGTTAGTAATCGACGAATTTGATCAGGCAGTGTCGCATGAATATTTCTTTTAATAGTGGGTTCTCGACCCTTAGAATTCGCATATTTTTCATGTGAAAATTCTCTCAAATGGTATAGAAAGTGGCGGCCTGTCCCCTATCACCTAAGTAAGCCAAAGCTCACCCAATTGTTCACCTCCAATCTTCCATATTCGTGGATAAATGCATCTTTGAATTTTTTTCCCTACCCCCGGTCGTGTGCTATTTAATAATAATTTTTGAAACAGACCAAAAGTAATTAGGGAAAGAGATCGTAAAATCAGCACGATCTTGTGTTGCTTGTTGATTGTGGTGGCAACCATTATCACATCCCATAACTGCAGCAACCCGATCGGTTTTGTTGATTCATATAGTGGTAAGTTAACTTGAGGTGGGGAATATGGTAGTTGAATGACGGTATATTCCAAGATTGCCATCGCACTGGATGATGTTGTGATGGATATTGTGAGTGTGATCGTGGTGAGTGTACGTGAGTAGAAATGTCATGGAAGGTGTAGCTGTATTGAAGGTGGTAGTACATAATGCATTTTCTTTCTTAATAAATTATCATTTTATTTTAAAATTGGGAAGGTGAACAAAATTCCTAAGTTTGTGCAAAGATTACAATTTCGTCAAAAATATTTTAATTAAATAATACTTTATTTTCATGAGTGGAGATTAGTGTATTAAATAATCCAAATAAATGATTTAAAATAGGAAGGATGCATAGTGTCATAGCAGGGAGTTTGGCCGCCCCTTTCCTTAAAAGGAATACACCTTTGACCGCTACAAGCACACTTATATGAAATATTTACATCTCATTTATTGATTGAACAATGTAATAATTATAAAGATTTACACCTGCAATGACAGACAGTAATATAAAATAGTAATTCAATTTAAAACATGGAAAGCAATAATCAGGGCCAGCCCTATGGTTGAGAGCGCATGGGCAAGTAGATGTTTGGCACCCTTTTTAAGTAAAGTTCTAAAAAAATTCACCAGGAAAAAAACTAAACATACAGAATAATAGAAATGAGTTTATTACCTAGGGTGTTTTTTTTATCAAATAATGAACAATAATATTGTTTTTCTTAACCAAGATTTTGGACAATATGAACAATTAGCCTACCTGAAACATTTTTCCTAGCCTTTAGATCATAAAATCTTTTGATGGCACTTTCTATATTTATATTCTTTGCAATATCATTTTCTATAGACGAAATTGCCAAAGAATTATTTCTGTATTGAGCAACTATAGTATATGGTTATTCATGTGATTTATTTCTGTTAATAAATCAGACTAAATAGCGTTTCGAAAACCATAACCATAAATTTGTTTGATCGAAGTTGTCGCCTGATAGTTTTTAGGGCTAAGACGACAGCGATATAAATTTTGAAATAATGAACTGGGTTTTAAGAAGAACAATTAACCAAATATACATATATTCATAGAATCAACGAATGTACAATGAGATAAGTTGGATTAGGTATACAATGTAAAATATTGTAAAATATGATTTACAGTAACAAGATGCGAAGAGAATTGAAGTCTGTGAAATAAATATGAAATAATATGGTAGAATAATATGGTGAATATGATGGACTGTGAATTAGGGGCTGCAATATGAGAAGTAAATATAATTAAGACCTACTCTCGTATGGTCGTTTGCAAAGAATTGTGAGAGAAAGTGGATTTAACTAAGTATGATTTGTTTGGAGGTAAAGGACTAATTGTAGATGGAATGATTACCGACCTTTATACGAAGAATGGTGAGAGTCAAATGGGAAGGAATATTGTTCCAGAAGGTCGAACTGAAAGCGTGTGTTTGTTTGTTTGCGTGTGAAATTTTAAGAGATGTTATTTGAAACAGTAGTACGTTAAATGAATTGACAAGTAAGATAAATGAATTAATTAATTATTAAGTTGTACATCAAATATGATTTAATTTACAAAAGTTAAGTAAATTAATTGAACGATTAAATTGACAAAGTTAAGTAAAATAATTGAACAATTAAATTGACAAAGTCAAAGTATTGCATAATATGAATTTTACATAATAATTGATGTATATATATATATATATATATATATATATATATATATATATATATATATATATATATATATATATATATATATATATATATGTGTGTGTGTGTGTGTGTTTGTGTGTGTGTTTCCCTTTCGTCTGCATGAAATCAAAGAACAATTCCACCACATTAACTTCACACTGGACCCTTCAATCAAAACATACCAAAGTACCTGACTGGTTTGTTCATGTGAGATAAATCTGGTGTGCTCTCAAATATTGTTGCAAAATATTTTGTCCGTTTAACTTAATCAACTATAATATTTTTTACATTTTCTCCAAGAACGGTAGTAAACTCATTTTGAATATGAGGCGATAAATAGGTGTTCTTTCAATACGGGGTCATATTTGGAAAGCAATTGCACTAGCTCTAAAAGGTTCCCTATGTTTTTTTTTAATTTTACGTTCAGCGTCGGCTTTGTCATCCACTTCTTCACGATGTCCTTTTAAGGGCAAATTTGGTTTTTCCAGAAATCTGATAATATCCACTAATCTCGTAAGAACGTCCCTACACTTTATTATATTCTCTTTGACAGTTGTCGGTTCTTTCTTGTTAATCGTTTCACTCAGACAAACTTCGACTTCCATTTTTTTCAATTGTGTGAACGCCATGCAATGAGCTTGACTCGATTCATGTTCTTCGACTTTGGGATTTAATCTCCAATTATGAGAAGCAAAACTTTATTTTCTCCCTTGTCCAAATAACCAACAGCAAAAGCAGTACAATGATTTCTTGGGAGGAGATTAAATCATCCACGCCCTAAGCATTTTTCTCCTTGCGGTAAAGTTTGAAAACAAAATTCACGATATATCTTTTTATTTCTCATCTGCATTTTTAAACAAAGTACCACAATTCATAGTCAATATAACCTCAGAAAAAGCACTATGCAGATGCTGAACAATGGAGCTACCTTGTTGTACCAAGATCTGCCAAAATACCTGCATCTGTCAAGTCCACCTACTGAGGTTCGGTTTTTGCCCAATCTGATTGTGATGTTCAAGGCTCATACTGATCTTTATCGTCTGGAGTAGTTGATGAAAGATTTTAATTGTCTTCATCTAAATCAGACTCATAGGTACTTTGACATTCAGGATTTCGATGGAACTTAGTTTTACTTTGAGCAACTTGAAGTATGTAAGCATCTCGATTAATTTGTTTCACACTACTCACGGAAATTTCACTTTCAGCAGTCTGATTTAGACCATCGGTACTTCGTGGGGGAATTTCACTTGGATTTTCACCTCGCGTTACACATTTCAACAAATATCCTTCATTCTGCTTCAATAATTCATCATTTTCTTTCTTTATCCTCCTATATGCAGCTCCACATTCTCTAACTTGAATCTGCTTCATTTGTGTGTAGAAATAAAACTTTTAAACATTTAGAATTTTTTTGTCAGTTACTGAAAGCATAATGCTCTTCATTACAATTCAAGATTAAGTATTGTAAAAGCAATAAAAAAACAAGCAGAATATGTTCCTGGAAGATCGGGTTTCGTCTAATCAACCCGGGGAGTTTCTCAAATGCCGACCCAAAGAGAGCTAGGTGAGGGTTGATTTGATAATCGTTCACTCAATGTACATTGATTTCACAATAAACTAGTCACAAATGACCACCAACTTTATTTTCTTTTTGCATATTACTATATTAGACATCTTATTTATTTCATCACACGTGGATACTATAATCATAATGATTAACATTGATACTTGCGCTGTCAAAGTGCACGTAATATCTCTGTTAACCGCTGAGCAACGCGTTAACGCTGGTTTACATGCGTTTGTTTAAAGCCAAATTTGCAATCAAATCAAGATGACTACGAATCGGTGATTATCGTATATGTCACAATTTATAATAACGTAAAATATGATTTAATGGCCGTGTGTACATAAATGTTCTTCGAACACTTACCCGGGTTCTTTGGAATTGTTATGAGTTGCGTGAAAATGTTGCAGAATGCAAAGAACAATTAAAATTCAGCACCAAACATAAAGAACTTTTGCCATATCACATGCGGGAGATTGTCTACAAACTGTTGAACTAATACTTAGCACATGGTTGCTAAGGGGACAGCGCAACTACAAAACGGTGCCAACTTCAAAATTCAGGCATTTGGGAAAATAATCATTACCAAAAGTACCTCAAAATCAAAACAAAGTTAAAAAAAAAGTATTGGCCGCACTGTCCGGTCAGCACATCCCGCACACACTACCCTATATCACTAAGGATGCACTTTAAGGAAGAAAAGTGAGTAAGGCGGCGGAGTTACCATTGGGATTATGGCTTCTCTCGACCGAGATATCCGACGTTCTTATGCCAGTGTGTCACAAAAGGTATGAAGAAACCGCAACCAGAAGCATAGAAAACAGAAGGAAACTGAACACGATATGGGTAAACATGAAGTCGATATGGGTAAACATGAAGTCGATATGGGTAAACATGAAACTAAATCGACTATTGCTTCCAAAACCAAACACGCTTCAACGATCGCTTCAGCCTCAAAAATTATATTGAAAGGCCCGCATACATGGCCGATGCTGATTACGACATCGGTACCTTTCCCTCAAACTTTTATTGCTGAAAACTACAACTAGTCGCTGTGTATAGATTTAAACAAAAGAGAGAAGAGATATGATGACGGTAGCACACGCTATTTGAGTACGTCCATGTTTTTTAAGAAACTGCCGAACTCCGAGACCGTCAAATGTAATTGGATGATATACTCCTAAACTTCCTGGAGTGTGTACTCTTGAAGTTGCAAACTGTTTTCCAACAAAGAGGATGATTTTGCCCATGGATTCAACGACTAGAAGAACTTACATTGAATTGAAAAGCATGAAAATAGTGTTAACCATGGAACCTGTCTTATTTCCAGCACATCTTTTGCACGTAAATAATGTCATATTAATAAAAATTTGGATGTCCAACTTTAAAAAGACGGCAACTATTTGAGAAATGTACTTGAGTGAGTTATCGATGTTTTGAAAGACCTGGCTGAACGAAATTGTCGGAGGTAACAAAAATGGAAGCTTTAGGGGCATTATTAAGTTGTTGACGCAGTTTGACCCATTGATAACAGAGCGATTGTCACGTTTCGGCCAGGTTGATCATGGTAATTTTTCATATATGCCATCCACGACTTGTAAAGAATTAATAGTGATGACGACGTAAAAAGGTGTCTCCCTTATTGCATTTGAATTTAATGCTGCCAAGTATATACTACCTGTTAAGTATCAATTCAACATCGCATGTATTATATGTAGTTCAAATGGCCTTCATCTTCTGTTAAGCTAACCTATGTATTACGGATTGCCGTGGTCAGAGTTGCGACGTTGCAAGCAAAATGTCTGAAAAATATTACGGATTACAAGCTTTATTCAAGCCTCTAAAAAAACAGGCTGCATTTGTGACATGTTCGGCTTATTCGTTGAGCCTCATTGGTGCATGTGGTGCAGATGGTTGCGCAGACGCAATCTCATTCTTCGGATATATACATAAAATTTTCAACTGCTTCTCTGCATCAAGTAAACGATGAAGTATTCGCAAATCTTAAGCATATGGATGTGTTGTCCGCTCAGTGCCCGCTGTCGTGGTATACGGCAGAGTATGTATGTACGTTTGTTCCGTACATGAATAACTCCGTCCCCGTTTTCTCTAAGAGTGCTTTATTTATTACTTTTAATTCTTTAACCTAGGAGGATTCGTAATACTATATATATATTGCCATTTGCAGCGTTTCGAGGATTTAATTAAACAACTAGGACAAAAATATACTTTTAATTGGATAAAAACTGAAATATTAAAACTTTAAATATACTAAGGCTATAATAAGAGGATCTAAATAAAAATTAATACTACCAATGAGTACTACGCGATGGTTGACACAAAAATTCACGTTGTATGGAATGGCATCTAACGAACATCAATAACTTTTAGATTCATTTCACATTTAACTAAGAGGGAGTCTGGCGTTGGATGACCTTGAACGAGAACCTCTTTTATGCGATGATTCGAGAGGAGTTGTACGGGAACCTTCTTGCAGACGTGAGACTGACTCTGTAAAACAGCTGGCGGTCTCTCTGAGCAAGGGAGACGGTGGTTGAGGCCTTTTGGGAATACCAGCTGATGCTTATCCCGAGATAAGTGGGGCGCGTGCCGATGCTTCTTGACTTAAAGATATAAGCGAGGGGATTGTGGATGTACGGTTATTCTAATCCCTGGGTTACACTTGCAGGCTTCTCGATGATGATACGTGACCAAGAGGTGAATCTTTTCTCTAGTGGAACTTCGCATTGGTATTCCTTAATGGTGAGGAATATCTCTGTTTTTATTTAGAAAACTGAGATAGAAGGTTTCTCTGAAAAACGAGGTTGGTATGAGAGTGGTTCTCGATACCGCTGGTCTACTCTTCGATGTCACCAAAGGAACAGTCTCGGGAAGGAAAATCCCACTCGGTTCCACTTTCTTCTTGATTCCCGGTTTGACTCCGGGATTAGTCTTCTTCTCCTGATTGCTACTCCGATTCTTCTTTTCATTTCTGCAGATCGAACTATATATACGTCGATTATCTCCTGAGGGAAAGGGAGGAGAGATGAGGGCCCACCTTTAAGCCTCTCTCCTGGGGCATCACTTTTCAACGTTGTGCCCATTCGCCCTTCTGGTTTACGTCGGAGAAAGTGAAATTTCGTCTATTTGGCGAAAATAGGCATCACTAATTGGAGGGGACAGTGAGACTGTTCATGGATTTTTATTCTAAAGGCTATCCCATTCTCATGTGTTTATATTAACGGACTACGAAATCTGTTGAGGGCAATGCTTCCTTGCAAGCGATCTCGAGGATTTTGGGGACATCGAGGCAAAGGGAGGGTGGGAGGGTAAAGTATCTAACCATATGGAACGTAACTGTTGACGCTGTGTAAACAAACTAGCGTCTGTTTGTCCTCGTGATATTGATTTCCCCACATTAACTATCAAATGGGCGGTTAGGGTGGACGTTACAAAAGTGCTGAAGAACACATTCATTGAATTACGTTCAGGAGTGATCGATTTTTCCGAGGATTCGCATCAGACATTAGCCACTTGAAACGAAGCATCTAACCTCGTATCAAAATTAGAAGAACTTTAAATATAAATACGCTATGTCATGTGTGCATATATTCTGAAATGTTTGAATGACAGCAGCAAGAGTCTTTGGAATCAATATTGTCATCACAACTTGCTTAAATGGGATATACCTTAATTCAACTACCATATGTCCCAGCTCCAGTTAACTTACCACAATATGAGTCAATAAAACCGGTAAAGTGGCTGCAATTATGCGATTTGATAATGGCTGCCCCCACAATCAACAAGCAACACAAGATCGTGTTGATTTCACGATCTCTTTTCTAGTACTTCTGGTCTGTTTCAAAATTTATTATTAAATAGCACGCGACCGGATGTTTGTGTGTGGTGATGGTGATGGAGGGGGAGGATTTCAAATGTACATTTATCAAGGAATATGAAAGGTTGGAGGTGAACAAGTTGCATGAGTTTTAGCTCACTTTGGTGATAGGGAGCAGTCCCCCGGCTTTCTATACCATTTGGGAGAAATATCACATGATAAATGTGCGAATTCTAAGGTTCGAGAACCCCATATTAAAAGAAATATTCGTGCGACACTGCCTGATCAAATTCGTCGATTACTAAAGATTGTGGGCCATGTAACTTTGTAGCAGTTGCTTAAGTGACTGACTTCAACTTTACCTAATTTTTTATTACATCTGAGGAGTGTGTTATTCAGCAACCCCTAACCCATTTTTTTTAATATCTTGTGGAGGTCCAGATCACAACCGAGATTCTGAACAACTGACAGAATGCAACAAGGTGGGGACTCCTCTATTGTCGGAACTTGCAATCACCATACTAGAGGAGATAAAACGCCAGCTTTTCAATCTACATTCGCAACAAGTGGACATGCATATGGACCAGCAAGGCTAACAAAAACATTACTGGAGGCGGAGTTCGTCACATATCCTAAGTGCTCTCAAAAACATACCTGATGCAACGGCTCACTTAATGTTAATATCAGGATGAGAAAAGAAATGGATATACGAGTTAGAATGGGTTTGTTTTCGGTACACAGTGAAGCTAAGCTTATCAATGACTCTAACAATTCCTTGAAAACCCCCTTGCAGGAGGGACAAAGGGCCACTATTCATCATAAGCTGGAGGAAGAAACAACTCGCTGAAACCCCTATCTGCCCAAACTCCTGGACTCTGGGTAGAACCGTTGCGATGCTTGAAAAAGAAGGAAGCGTCTACACTTAAAACTCTCTAAAAACGCTGGGACTCGGCCGAACGGAAACTTCTGAAGTGTGTGGCACCGCGAACGACTCTTCCTCGCAAGTAAGGTACTTGCCCGGGTTCTCTGGCTAAGGTAAGTTTTTATTCCCTCTTTCTCGCATTGGTTCTGTGAGTTCCCCACGAATTCCCATCAAACTCTCTCTCCCCCCTTTGCCCCGCTCTCTCGCATAAATTCTTTTAACCTTCAGTCCTTCAACTATTTCAACTATTAACCTTCTATCCATTTCGGAACCAACAAACTTCTCTCAAACTCTTAACCTACCGCAAACTAAACTCTAACTAACGAGGGCATTCGGAACTAAACATTGGTTCGAATAAGGTCTCTTGAGAGATCACTATACTTTCCAAATCAATTGGACACTAATGTCTCTCACTTAAGCGCTACCATTTTACTTAGCTCTGCCCTGCTTTCGGGGTAATAATTCTAACACCCTTGCTTTCTAGAAGACGAGATTATATATATAACATGCAGTTTTATTGAATTAAATTATTCCCCTACCGTCCATGGGATCAATGAAAGTTTATCTAAAGAAAAATCTACTCATTACCGTCCCAAAGGTAAAAACAAATTTAGTAATACGAATCGTCTATCTCTCCCTTTTTCTTCCCTCTTCAGGGGAGTGAACAAAGGTATTTCTCCAGGCCTAACCACATTTAAATACCCTTTTTCTATCCCTAAATCTTTCCCTTTGACCAAGCCCATGGATCAGCCAAATGAAGCAGGTGTATATCTAATCCCGTGTGGCTCCAAAAACTTTTCCTCATTCTACATAGGAGAGACCGGAAGAACCTTAACAAAACGAATTTATGAACATAAAGGTGATGTCAGACGAGGCAGTACCGCATCCAGTATTTTTAATCATATTAGCAGTTTCAACCACCAAATTGACTATTCAAAGGCGTAAATAATATATAATTGTAAAGGTTTCCGTAAAAGAAAAATAGTAGAATCTATATTAATAAGAGATATTCTCAATTTTAATTTGTGAGATGGGCAATTCAAATGCAGCCTCCATTCCCGTAACCTCATCGTAAACAGCTTAGTCAACGATCTTAGACTCACCCCCATTGATTAATGACCTTTTCCCCCCCTTTTGTGTTTCTTTGTGTTTTTTCTTCTTTTTTCCCTGATTTTTACGCTATTTATAGACTTGTGTAACAATCGCATTCTCAGTATACGACTAAACATAGTATAATAAACTACATACTGAAACTAGTCTCGTAAATTAAACTTTTGGCTCCTATACAATGGTTTCACTATCTGCTTACTTCTCGTGTCTCTCCTAACTTCCCTCTTTCAATTATCGCTTTATCTGTTAATCGTTTTAACCCTTTTGGCTCTGTTCTTGACTCTTTCTGCCTCTCGGTTTGACCTTGCTACCTGTTATAGCTTAATCTTAATATGAATTTACCCGTCCCTCTCCTACTTCCTCATTGGTGATTTCTTGTCTTATAGGCGGTCCTTTATCTTTTACTAGCTTATATATACCCTTATTATAATATTTTATCTTGTAGTTCGAAAGTACTTGAAAGCACCTTTTTCATTTTTCCAAGGTGGGAAATCATTAGATGTTCGTTTGTCCCAAACAAGTACAATATTAGGAGGGGTGAAAGCAATAATGCTTTCTCTGTTCACTTATCTGAATATGATCATCCTATCAATTGGAATTCGGTTAATTTTAGTTACAACTCACATGAATATGTTAAAGGAATTATTTTTTGAATGCTCCTTCATTAATTCCTCTCCTAACTTCAATATATCTCCCAGACTCTTTAAACTGGCTCCTGTCATTAAAAAGCTTACTTTAAACGAAAGTTTCCATTTAAAATCTTAGCCATCTGATTTATTAAATTTGTTATATTTCTTTTGTTTGTTAAACAATGTATTTATAATTGTATATGTATGTATTCGAAGTTATATGACTTATATTTCTACATTTCACACAGACTCTCTCACATGTGGATATTTTGGTAGAGACCTTATCTAATGACTTCACCAATGTAAGTTACTTTACCTTGGAACCGCTCAATGAGAGTTTAGCTTTCATGCAGGTAACAGCTGTAGCGGTCTATACCCTACAAATGTAAATATTTATTCCTAACTATATATATATATATATATATATATATATATATGGTGTGATAGAACGGGTTGAGGCCGCGTTAATTTCAACCCCTATCACGTGTTATTTAAAACCACGATGCTCCCACGTGCATCTTCGCTTTAAAGCTTATCGCCTTATCACAGCCATCTGAGTCAATGTTTAAACAAGGAGGTTTATCTTCCCCCCGTTCGCCCCCATACGCCGACCTCGCCAGATTGAGTTAGGCTTATGGGCAGATAAGGCATTGTTCCCAGGCTCGGCTGTGCATTCCCTCGAAGCTCCCACTCCATTGTCCCCCACGCCAAGGGAGTGTCTCGACTATTTAGATGGGAACTTTACCACTAAGATCAGATTGGAGATCCAAGATTTTCGTCGCGAAACATCACCACGACCCTCTCTCACTTTGTGCGCCAAGGGACCTCGACCTCAAGATTCACCATCACTTGTCCAGAAGAAGGACAATATCCCTTGAGTGCCAAGGTTCGAGCCTTTCGTGACGCCAAGTCCACGAGGCTTCCCCCTTGTTGTTCAGAAAGAGAACAACATTAGAAAAGCCATTGTTCGTTCGAGCCCGTTGACAAGAAACGGTTCTCACCCCTTCCCCTGTTGTTCAGAAGAGAACAACGTAGAACAGCCATTGTTCGTTTGAGCCCGTTCGCCAAGAAACGGTTCTCACCCTTCCCCCTTGTTGTTCAGAAGAGAACAACATTAGAACAGCCATTTTTCTTGAGCCCGTAGACAAGAGACGGTTCTCACCACCCTGTTGTTCAGAAGAGAACAACGTAGAACAGCCATTGTTCTTCAAGCAGTTCGTCGAGAAACGGTTCTCATTCCCAAGACGCCACGTCAGGATCATTTTATTCCCCCAACCTTTCGGCTGGAACTCGCCAGCAGACCGAAAATTCCTTCACGTCGACTTCCTCTGCACCACTAGTATAAAATTACGTAAGCCGAACGTTACCTTTGAGTATTTAACCCTTTTGTCAATTCTATCCTGGGCTTTAAATGGTTTAGCGAACCATCCCATCTCTTTAACTTTATTTTTGTTTTACCTTTTTAAATCTTTTAATCCTTGGATTAGCCCGAGCCCCCACGACCCTTTCCATTCTCTGTTTATGTCAATATTTTCCGTTTTGTGTATTGTTGATAGTTATTATTAATAAAACTCTATTTTATTAATGATAGCAATATTATTATCCTTGAGCTCAGTTCCACTTCTTAAGCATATCGAAGATACATAATATTGGCGTCCAGACATCCACGCACTCCAAAGATAATTAAAGAAGTTCCCTCAACGAATAGTTATATATGGTATATCGTCGAGAGTCCATTCTACGACACACACACACACATATATATATATATATATATATATATATATATATATATATATATATATATATATATATATATATATATATATATATATATATATATATATATATATATATATATATATATATATATATATATATATATATATATATATATATTTATATATATATATATATATAATTTCAAGTAGGGTTGGTAACCCTGACTTAAATCGGGAGATTGCTACACCCGCTCTCCCAGGCGTCTTAAAATGTAGCCATGAGGTTCATTCTCTTATATCGGCTGCTTCGGTAAACAGGTTTGTAAATATTTGAATTGTAATTGTTTAGCTAAATATTTCCCAAAAGAATCCCGAATTAATGCGGGATATTTTGGTCTCATTTACAGACCCATTTAGCTCCGTTATAATCCAATTAACTATAATCAAATTTATTATCTAATTTATAATCCAATTAATAATCCAATCTATAAATCAATTACTATTTATTATCTATTTATCAATCTATTTATCAAACTATTTACAAATATTTACCAATTACTTATCATCCAATTACTTATAATGTATTTAACAATTATCCAATCTATTTAACAATTACTATTTACAAATTACTTATAATACAATCTATTAGGTTGAGGAATAAGTTCTTGCAGTTTTTTTAATGTTGTATTGATTTGAGTTTTGTTGACGTGTTTGGGCACATATTAAGAAACAATAGTAAATAATGAGAGCAAAATTTGCAAAGGTCTCTTAACAGCGTAGACTATTAGGCTTTTCTTAGGCTACGTCTTGAAGTTGAGTAATAAGTCATTGCGGTTTATTTAAAAGTTGTGTTAATTTAATTTTTGTTTTGTCCCCTCAAAATGGAATGTCAAGTTGAAAGAAAGGCGCATTTTCGACACTTGTTGTTATTCATTTTCAATCGAGACGGGAACAATGCAAACGCAGCCAAAGCTCGTCGCGATATTTGTGCCTTGTACGAAGAAAATGCTTTATCAGAAAGGACAGCTCAATGTTGTTTTTCACGTTACAAAAACGGTAATTTCAATCTTAATGAGGAAGAACGTTCTGGTCGCCCCATTAAGTTGGATGAAGATCGATTGAACGACCTTCTTCATGAAAATCCTCGTCAATCAACGAGGAAAAACTGTAGTGAAAACTGTAGTGAATCACCTTCATTCGATGGGAAAAGTTCAAAAACTCGGTGCATGGGTTCCGCACGCTTTGAGCAAAAGCAACAAACTTCAACGCTCCACGATTGCCGCAGGTTTGCTTGCTCGTCACAAGGCTACTCGTAGATATAAGGACAGATTTCTTCACCGCATCATCACTGGCACGAAAAGTGGTGTGTTTATGTCAACATGAACCTTCGAAAAGAATGGCTTAGCCCCAATAAAAAAAACAACACTTTCACGATTAAAGCAAGACTGCATTCACGAAATACGATGTTGTGTATGTGCTGGGATTGTGAAGGCATCATTCTTTATGAGCTCCTTGCGAACAACGAGATTGTCAATGCAGAACTCTACGTTCAACAAATGTATCGACTCGCCAAAGCTATTCGTGAAAAGCGACCTCATCGACGTTATGGAGCCCTTCTGCAACATGACATTGCTCTTCCTCACATTGCCAATATTTCAGAAGACGCCATCCAAACACTTAATTGGGAAATCCTGGAGAATTAGACGAATTTTTCGAGTCAAAATCCAGAGATTTTTATTGCAGAGGCATCGAAAAACTAGTTGAACGTTGGGAAGAAGTCGTAAATAACAACAGAGAATACATTATTGATTAAATTGTATATTGTTATCCATTAAAAATGAAGTTTTTCTAAAATTGTTAATGGTAATGAATAAATTTGATAAAACCGCAATAACTTATTCCTCAACCCAATATTTAACAATTTTCCAATCACCAATTATAATCTAATTATTAATCATCAATTGTTATACTCAATTATCTAATTACTAATTATAATCCAATTATCAATCATTAATTGTTATATTCTAATTACCAAACCATAGTTATCAATTGTAAATCCATTCCCGTTAACTCACTCAAATTTAATTCACACGCGCAATTCTCAATACAATCATAAACTGTTACTGTCTAAATTCACCTTTAAATAATCTAACTGTTTATTCAATAATATATATTTTCCATAACTCTTTGTTTTTAATTTACGTATTCCCCCAACCTCGCACAGATTTTCAGTGGATATGCTTCCTCCGAGCATGAAAATGATGTACCTGATATGGCCACCCAAGAAATGGATTCAGAGTTTGCAGATTCATCATCAGATGATAAACAGTCATTAGCTCCTCACTGTTTCAATCAAGAGGATTTGAATGACTTGAAACGTGATTTGGCACTCTCCAAGAAAGCTGCAGAACTTTTAGCCTCCAGGTTGAGTGAAAGACATATGCTTGACAGGTTGGTACGGGTATCATATTACCGAACAAGGGAGAGTACATTTGTCAAGTATTTCTCCGAGGACAAACAATTTGTATACTGCCACGATGTTTCTGGTCTGTTTACCGAGTTGGGATTTGGCACCTATAGCCCTGCTGAGTAGAGACTGTTTTTGGATAGCTCCAAGCGTAGCCTCAAGTATGTCCTTTTGCATGATGGCAATGACTTTGGTGCAGTTCTTCTCGGTCACTCTGTCCATCTGCGAAAAACTTACGATGACATAAGAATGGTCATGGATTTACTTAAGTACCATGAACACAATTGGATCATATGTGTAGACCTTAAGATGGTCAACTTCCTCCTTGGCCAACAGAAGGGATATACAAAGTTTCCATGCTATATCTGTATGTGGGACAGTCGAGCCCGTGACAAACACTGGTCCCAAAAGGATTGGCCAGTTCAGGAAACTTTGGAAGCAGGAATGCCAAACATTGTTAATGAGCGAATCGTAAGTCGAGAGAAGATCGTTTTTCCTCTACTTCATCTCAAACTCGGGTTGATGAAGCAGTATGTCAAGGCGTTGAGCACTGACAATGATTGTTTTCAGTACATAGTATCGGCGTTTCTTGCTTTGTCATACGAAAAAATAAAAACAGGAGTATTGGATGTTCCCCAAATCCGAAGACTTCTGAATGATTCTAGATTTGTGAACACCATGAATAAAAAAGAGAAGGCAGCCTGGCTCTCATTTTCTGCCGTTGTTCGTAATTTCTTAGGAAACAAAAAAGCGCATAACTACGAGGATCTGGTTACTAATATGCTTTTAGCACATCGTGATCTGGGATGCAACGCGTAACCCCCGTGAGAAATATAAGGGGTCCTAAATCCTCATCACCCGTCGAGCGCAATACCAACGAGAACTCTTCAATACATGCCCTTGTAATTACCGATCACGCACCCACAAACAAGCAACCTGTACCACCGCATAAACAGGTATCCTACATCCCCGCCCCCATAAATTCTCTTATCAAGAAAAGACATCTGAAGACGATAACAAAGTTCCCGCCGAATAAGGAATATTGAATCCAGCTCCAAGTTTTCTTTTACCTTTGAGGAAATCTCCGATTACCTTTACCCAGCCTATAATCAAGCAAGAAGAGAAATTTCTACCCTTTTGGAGTCAGTGCCTTGTGAATACCAGACATTCACAGTAGAAGCAAACAGGCAGCCACCAAGCCGAATCAAGAAACCTATTTGGTTGCCCCAAGAGTGGTACCAAAACTTGGTGACAAATCACCCTTAGTAATCATACCACTCTGAAGAGGATTACCCAGACTACTCAACCTATTAGTGGCGGCTCGTGTATAGGCACTGCAGAACTGCAGCACCCCTATTTCCACTCGATATTATCAATAACATTCAATATAATGAGTCCTTCTTTCTTTAATTCTTTCTTTATAATTGTGCATTAATTAATTCTTAAATTTAATGTCAGTAGCTATCCCCTATTTTATGAAAAAAAATACAAAAGTTTTGTATTTTTGGCGGTTGTGCGCATGCTCATATGTCTAAGATAGGAAGCTGCTCGCTAGGGAGAGAGAGCACTATGGCTCACGCAGTGCCGACCCTGGTGTGTTGGTGAAAGGTAGTGTTTCTTTTTTACTCTTCTTGCGTTGTGCTTAAAATCGTGTTCATATTCTTGAATGTGTATAATTTTTTTTTTCAGTTCTTATATTTTATGAATTCTGAAAAACTAAATGCACTTGCAGTGCTTTCATTGAAGAAAAGATTCCTCAGTAGTCATCGAGAGATCAAGGAGAAAATAATTAATCTTTTTTGCGCTAATTCAAACAAGAATATTGGATTTCGTTTTTAAATGAATGGATCAAGCTTGAACTGTAACAATTTTCGCTATTAGTAATTAAAAACTTTTCATTTTGTTCTAGGTTAGGATTTTATCAAGTTTATCCATGAATTTTCCTTTATATTTTTATTTCCTTTTACACAATATTAAAACAATACTAAAAAAATTTTGATGCAACATTCCCACTAATTTTAGCTACGAGTCACCACTGCAACCTATAGTTTAAAACAAGATATCAATGACAAGATGTTAATCTGTACAATTACCACTATTTATTCGGCGCACAAAGCAATATTTTTTTTACTTATTAGTGCTTGAAAGTTAGTTACGGATGGAAAAGTTACACTTTTTAATGGTAATTATAAATATATGATCAAAAAGCATTAGCGCAGACTAAATAAATCATGCTTCCCTGTTGATGTTTTTTAATGTTTTTTTCCTATACCTACGCGTGAAAAAGACAAATGTTAGCACTTAGATAAAATATGGGCGTTAATTTGGGCTACCAAATTATCGCCTAAAATAGTCCAAAGAGAGTTGACAATTTAAAACCGTGACCATTTAAGTGTGTCCTTATCTCTCAAGTTTAGTCTGTATTGGTTGTTCGCTCTTGTTCATAAATTTTGGAACTATTTTATCCACTCAAACAAATTTCTTATCCTTTTTGGCTAAGTATACACCCATAAATGGGAAATGTATCTTCGGTGTGCGGCAGTGAGCTGGAAGTTAACAAAAATAACCTCCCCCAAACTATTGCCCCTTTTAGAGATCTACGTTACACGAAACCTTTTTTAAAAATGCTCGAATAAAGCCAGTTAAAGTGATTCATTTTGTATATTTTTTTCGTATTTAATAGAGCCACCCAGCATGAAATCGGGAAGCAAGTAGATTTAATACATCAAACAGTAGTCGACTAGTGTAGTTTTGCTCGGGAGATCGTCAGCCATTATTGCCAAATAAATTCGGAAAAAATTGGTGGGTATAAATGTTTAACTCAATTGTGTCACAAACTTAGCCTAACCTAACCTATTCCAAATTAACATAACCTAGTATAACCTAACTCAGCCGAACCTAACGTACCTCGTCATAAAAAAAGGTAGGCTTGGTTAGGTTGGGTAGGTCAGACTAGCGTAGGTTAGCGATTTATGATCGTCGTTATCTCAGCAAATCGCTAATTTTCGCCGAAAGTTGCTTAATTTTCTTGGTAGCTCACATAAACCTAAAAGTAACTGGAAAGTAATCTATTTACGGTGGTAATGAATATCATATTCGTGTTTCTGACGCTTAATACGTCAGAAAAATATATTTTGACCAAAAAATTCGTAGTGTGGATGTTTGTAAATTTTATCTAATTTAATGAAATAACACTGAAATAAACCTTTTATCCAGAAAGAAAATAAATAGAGGAAATAATTACAATCATATTCACATTCCTCGTCAGAAAAATAATTGTATGGCCAAAAAATCGTCGCGAAGATGTTGTGGAAATTTACCACGAAAATTTTATTGTCTACTGCAAGAATAATAATAAAAAACAATAGGAAATAATAATATAAGCAATATACAGTGGCACATAAAAAAATAACACTCCTCTCTTAATCTTTAAAATTCTGTGCAATTTTATAGAACAATTTTGTCGCCCAAATTATCACCTGCCTTTCAAGAGGGCGATACATACTGGCGCCAAATTATAGTCTTGTAATTATTTTCCGAAGCTACATTTTTTTCTATATATAAATTCGCCCATCTGGCGATTGTGTCCAAAGTCATTGGTCACCGTAAATAAAATTATAGCCTAGTACTGGGCTATTCTAAAATTCGCAACAATGAAGGGGGGGGGGGGCAACACAAAGAACAAAAAACGAAAAACAAAAGGACAAAAAAGAAAGAAGTACGTTACTGCATTGGGTTGAGGCCCGCCTCATTCGGTGCAGGAACATACAACCTACAACAAAAAGAGGCAAATAAAATTAAAGAAGCCAACCTCCTCCAAAAAGTCAGATAAGCCATAACTCTGTTTAGACAAACCCATCACGAGTACAAGGGAGAAACGGTAGTGACCTCACTCATCCAGATACTGGAACAGGTAACGTGCGCGAAGATCACCCGGCCTGGAACATTCAACAATAATGTGTTGAACAGTCTGGATGGCAACGCAGACGTCGCAATAAAGTGCTGTCGGGTGCTCCATCAAATGGCGTTGCGTCCCGCGTTTGTGCCCATTCGAAGACAGCAGAGAGTGAATTAAAGCAGTTAGAGCATTGAGTGGTAGGCCCAAGGAAACAGTCGCCGGGCAATGGCAGTCTTTAAGTACTCCTCAGCCCTCTCACATCTTATTTGTCAAAAGCCCGGAGGGCTGTCCTGATTCATACCATGTAGTTGATGTGAGGAAGAGCAAAACGTTAATCTGGTTACCCAGTCCTTGAGGACACTTTGGCGCTCTCTTCCGCGCGCTCATTCCCCGCAATTCCCACATGACCAGGAACGCAGGAGAAGATAATCTCAACATTTACCTGGTTCGTAAAAATTGTGGTATCACGGATACCGCGAACTATGGGGTGTGGAGATTCCAATACCCAAACTCCTATTCTTCCTCCTCATTTCTTTGTATACATTTGTGTGGATGGACTGCTCTACGAACATCAAGAACATGTCTTGGCGTACCATCTATCGACACATTATTCTGAGAGCTAATTATTGTAAGTAATCATTTTTGCCAATGAGATGTACAACGAGCATGTGCCGGTTTCATCCAAACTCCCTCTTCCATTCTTGCAGACGAAACCTCTCCTTTCCCAACCTTAAGTAGCAATGCTGCACGGTGTCTCCAATCGTATCGGAATACCGATTTCTCGGATACTGATTGTTCATCTTGTGCAGACCTAGGGGACATGTTATATCAAAAGACGGCCTTCAATAGGCTAATGCCGCCTCGTTTTGCCATCACATTAATCGATCTATGATGCCTCACTACTATCCCATTGCCGCCCGGTCGATATGCTGCTCTGAAAAACTGGTGAACATTCCACTTGCTGAGGAGCCTTTCTCGTGACTCTGATCAGAAAACTGTATCATTGTCCATCAAAAGCTCGTCTACTGGACCCCTCTATAAAAACAAGTTATTCACTACTGAAGTTATACTCTTAGCAGATTTACTCGTAAGCTCCTTCCAGATGGTAGGTCTTACTGGTCCACAATCTACGATGGACAGATATGCCACCTATATAGAGTGGTCGACATCTACAACTAGCCTCTTCCAATTCTCTGGTACCCCAAGTTCTCCTCTACGATGCACCACTAGAGCAGGGTCAATCGTTTGGCACATCCCACAGCTTTTCACCACCTGCTGCACTGCACTTTTGGTTACTGTGGGATCTATTTTCCTGGCTAAAACCAATGAACGGTCCACTCCTAAATGGTATATATCATGAATCTCTTCCAGGTCAACTGCTGCTGCACATATGGTTGAATCTCTCATCGTAGGATCTTCCTCTTTGGTTGCCAGCCACCCTTCGATCACTCTAGTTAATGCATCGGCTTTATTCTTCATTGTTGGGAGAATGGTGACTACTATCCTTAGGTTAAACTCCTCACTCAGATTTTTCAGAGTGCCCAGGCGTTTCTTGATTATCATTTCTGAAGCCCCTTTCGTTCGGATTCTCTTCTCTTCTGCCATAGCAGCGTTCACCCATCCGTGCACTGCTGTGAAATCTGTCATCAGATTTATCTATCTCAAGACCCATTCCAATGCTAAATTAAACCCTTTCAAAATTGCCTCCAAATTTGATACATTTATATGATTATAATTATTTTCCTTTCTTAGCCAGGAAGCATCCTCTACGTCACATCCATCGATCTCAAGTAACATCCCAAGAGCGATACTACTAGCATCGCACCAAACAACACCATTGTCTTTCTTCGGAACATTCCAGCTCCCATTTATTGAGTCTGTCCTTCTGACTTCTTCCAATATTTATATCATACGCATTGTGTCCTCTCCGACAAAGCCACCCCCCTTCTTTCCTTCTGCTCTTCTCTTAATATAGCTAAAAGCAACTCGCAACCATCCAGCTAGGGGGTAATGCCTGACCAACTTGCCACATATAGAGAACAACTCCCTCTTTGTAAGATTTTTCACTATGCCTGGCAGATCATTCGCATGAAAAAAATGAGTCCACCTTTTTCATTCCTTTGAAGTTTAAGTCCAACTGCTGCTCCTCCATCCAGAGGCTCTGGCGGCTTTGTAACCAGACCAAACCTATTTAGATGGTCAATTAATTCTTTAGTAGACACTTGTGAAAAATCTACCAAAATGTCATCAATGTATGAGCGTGTGGCCAGCTGTATCCTTTTTGATTTAAAGAGCACCGTTTAGGGAATTTTGCCATGATGCGTGGTGAACAGTTTAGCACAAAGCCTAATCGCGGCAAGCAAAATGTTCAGCCTTTATATTTGACTAGTCGGTATTTCCCTAATTTATTTGAAACTTTTATTTGCAGATAAGCGGATTTAAGATCAACAAGAGTCACATCTCACTCCACCATCCTCCCCTCACGCATAACCTCACTGCACACATCAGTCACCTCATCTCCAGTGTGACTCTTTACATATGCATTCGTCCAAAACAGAACGTGTTTTTCTCTTAGTCTGCTGCTCAACTGCCATTAGCGGCAGAAACCCACTTTCAACTCCCTCCTTCCAAGATAGAAGGATACCTTCATCTATCCAGCGTTCTACCTCTTTTTCAAACTCTTCTCTTTTCCTCTGAGTTAACTGTTTGTCGTAGCAAGAGATTGAGTTATTTATCACAGGTGGCCCATCCGCTTCCCAGTAACATTGTACAGTCCAATACCTGCCATCAAATCTCGCTTTAAAATCCTTATCTTCAATTAAACACTCACTGCCTTTCTCTTCATAGCTTCTCTGTTCTTCTACAGCAACTACCAAACAATGACCCACTCCGAATCTCACAGTCCCTTGACTGTTGATACGCCCCCCAGACGTTCACCAACGTCCATTCAGATTACTACATTAACAATTTCATCAATCATTACTGCTTGCACTCCCTGGTGTGTCCCACCCACCGCCAGCTCAATCCAACATTTGCCTTTGCATTTGACTTCTCTCCCGTTAACCGCAAACTGTAGTTGAACAGTCAAACAGCTGAGATTTCACCACTGTAGTTGAACACCCCGTGTCAACCAACGCACACACCACTACTCCCCTTAACAACACTTCAATAACTGGTAGTACATTTGAGGGCTTTATTCTTTTGAGAGGGTAGCTGCGGCACAAGAGCCCCTGCTTCTCATTTCCCTGCTCACACTGTATGGCTATGTGCCCTTATTTCCCACACCTAAAGCACAGGATTTGTCTTCGCTTCCCGCAGAACCTTGCCATGTGTCGTCCTTCACAGATAAAACGCTGTCCGCGTCTCACTTGCTATAACAGCTGTAGTGGCCGGCGTGTACGTCCAAAATAGGATACACGCAATAGTCGCTACACACATAAAGTACACACAGAGAGAAAAGTTTAGTTAGCGCCGTTTACGAGTATGTCACACCGTAGTAAACGGAGCACAGTTATCTCTGTTAGAGATGGTCGAGGCAATCCTAGGCAGACATTATAATCAAGGCAGAATCCAGAATAAACCGGGTAGCTATCACTATTAAACAAATAGTAACCAGATTAGGAAGCTGTCTCCATGGCAACATACCACCGCCCACAGAGAATTTTACCCAATAGTCGGAGTGCCTTTCTTATCAATATGTTCAGCAGTAGCCAATTAAAAGTCGAGTTATGTTAATACCGACAAATCAACAGGCCGGTACATAAAAGGGAGGTGTGGCTTAGTTGGACGAGTAACTTCTAGGATGTGGCCTAAATTGAAGATATAACAGTGTGAAGCCAGAAAAATGAGGATAATTAGATTACTGTTTTATATAGCAATATATCGCGTTATATATCGTTCAGTCCTATCTCTCGGATTCGCGTATATAGTCGTGTACATAACGCAGACATTAAAGTGTAACTCTTAAAAGCTCTATTCGTCCGCCTCCATTAGACCTTGCCCGCACTTGACCTCGAACTTAATTTATGTCATAACTTAGAATTTAAAACTTAATTAAAGAACTTTTGTAAAGTGCAATAAGATCTAGTTCAATAATAATTCTATTTTTGCTTTGGTGACTTCAATATCCTGACGTTCCTCAATCTTCCTGCTTCAAGGACTTATTAATCGGGAAACCTTGTTAATCGCAATTCCTCGCGATTACGTAACTCCCGAAATACCGGTGTTCTACCCTGGTGTGGTCTATCCCCATCTTCCAGGCTATTTTGACCCCGTCGCGAGAATAAGACCGCCCCTCGGCTTAGGGCACCCCATAGCAATCAATAAATACCCTTATGGGAATTTATAAAGGGCAACGCCAACCAATCGGGGCATCTGTCTCAACCGGAGTCCTTGCCAAAAGATTACGCGATAACTCGGTAATCTATCACCATTACTGGCAACCAGCGTCCCTCTTCCGAGGCTCTTGAGTTTTCCTCACGATTACTTGATAAACAGCTACTGTTGGTACTCGACTAGCTCTATGAGCAGTCAAGACTCTGGCCCTGGTGAGAATATCACTCACTGACATTTTTTCAATGTTTTCTGCCTGCTTAAACTCCATACAAATGTGGCCAGGAAACCCATTCACAAATACCAGCATTACAATGTGCTCAAGGCTATCCCCGGTAAACACTGCCAGGCTAGCCAATCTCCTTTATCTCATTGGCAGAAACATCCACCTGTTCAGCAGTACACCTCATATTCACTAACTTCCCATAAGCAAAAAAAGATCTATCAGTAAATGATTCATTTAGCCTGGGCTAAATCTTATCGACGCCTGCTTGCTAACTTTCTTTTATCTCTACATATATTTCTAAGGTAACACCCTACCAAATATAATGGCATGAAACTTGATAGGGCCATTATATTTTGCAGCTTGGTCACCAACTTTACTTTTTTCAACCACGCCATCACGTCACCCTCTCCAGTGAATGGCTTTATCACTTCCGACGATACTTTGAACTTCCCTTCTATTGTTCGGCAAAAAAAGATCTATCAGTAAATGCTTCATTTAGCCTAAGCTAAATCTTATCGACGCCTGCTTGCTAACTTTCTTTTATCTCTACATATATTTCTAAGGTAACACCCTACCAAATATAATGGCATGAAACTTGATAGGGCCATTATATTTTGCAGCTTGGTCACCAACTTTACTTTTTTCAACCACGCCATCACGTCACCCTCTCCAGTGAATGGCTTTATCACTTCCGACGATACTTTGAACTTCCCTTCTATTGTTCGGCCTAGATAGCTTGTGGCCAGATTATACAAAGTATAAATACACAGGAGAAAGTCTTACTTAGTTGAGCTGCAGCATGATAGACGATCGACGGTGTCAACGTAAACAAACCTTTTCCAGACAATAACTCTACTGACCTGCGCCGGTAAACCTCAATCTCCACTTCTTCCCAACACCTTAATCGACATTGGAGCAAATCAGGACCACCTACCCAACTTCAGGATCTGCCACAACAATACGACAAACGCGCTTGTCGCTAACCGCGGCAAACGGGCGTGGTTTCTCTCTTCTCAGCTAGGCCAGACAGCTCATTCCAACATTGACAAACCACAACATTCTTTGGTGTGCTTCCCTGTAACTACAGTATCCAAAAATAATACTTAAGCTAAATTAAATAAATTAATTCGTAAAGTGCTAAATAAATTTAGCCTATTATATATATTTAGAATTGTTTCCGTTTCTATTTTAACCTTTATTTACTCTTTTCCCGTCTTCATAGAAAACGTGTTCTTTTTCGCGTAGACAAAAGTAAAGTCAAAATATGAGAACATCAAATTTTTTCCAGTTATTTTATTACATCCTTTCAGCTTTATTTGCTTCTCCCAACTTTCCACATTATGATTTGTTTAAAATCGTACTTTCTGCCGAGTAGAATCATAATTAGATTTCAAACTTACACAGTGGAAATATCTAGACAAAATCATACCAAACATCTATAGAGGCTAAATAACGATTTCTCTCTCGTTGTTTGGTAGGCTGAGTCAAATGATCAAACGCTTCCTTAGGATAAAGGAAAATATTTAACTGGATTCTTTATTCCTTGATAAACAGCTGGAACAAGCCTCGAAATGGCGAACGGATATGACAACTTCTTTCTTCTTGCTAGCTCTATTTTTCCACAAAAATACACCTATATAAATAGTCATTCTATCTACTCATAATTCTACAAATTTCAACCAATCAGGATTGATATACATTTAAGTGTCATACACATGTTCATTTTTGAAATAACAGACCTTAGCGTTAACAAAATGACCAATCAGCTTTTAGACATAAGCACTTCAATAAATGTCCAATCAGTGTCACGATAGATTTAAAAAGTTAATAACGCTCATATCTAGCCCCTATACATTCACCACAAACTCCGGAGTGGCATTGCACATAACAAGCACAACGTCGATTCCGAATTCTAAGATGGCAATGTTGCAAAACCGGAATTGAAAACATCTCGGAGCCTCATTGTTAGGAGGATTATTTTGTTGGCCGTGCTGGTCCATATGCATGTCCGCTTGTTGCAAATGTAGATTGAAAAGCTGATGTTTTATCTCCTCTATTATGGTGGTTGCAAGTTCCGACAATAGAGGAGTCTCCACCTTGTTGCATTCTGTCAGTTTTGGGGGATCTCTGTTGTGATCTGGACCTCCACAAAATATTTTAAAAATTGGGATAGAAGTTGATAGAGAACAAACTCCTCAGATGTAGTAAAGATTTAGATAAAGCTAGTCAGTCACTTAAGCAATTTCTACAAAGTCACCTGGCCCACATAACATAACATAACATAATTTCACGGATGACAAAGGCCACAAGGGTCTATCAAAGGTCATCCGCATCCATCAAATCATACCCACATAATGCATCCATAGGATTTTGTTAGATTATGAATCTACAATTTAAACAATCCATAAGATTATGTCCAACCATGCATTTACAATATATAATTTAAAGCCTCCATAGGAGTCTGTCAAAAACAAAATCAAAGTCCCCCAAAAAAAACAATAAAAAGAAACTGCATCAACAGGAATGAGTCAAGAAACATACCCCCATACCAAGTAAGAAGTTAACTCTCTATCCCCATATAATCATCCAATCTGCGCTTGAAAACAAAACATTCAAGTTTGGGCTGTCTACAGTCTCAGGTGGCAAACTATTCCAATAATCCACCACTCTGTTAGTGAAAAAATATTTTCTAACATCCAGTCTGCACCTCTGTTTTTTAATCTTCAAGTGGTGGCCTCTAGTTCTATTACTACCTTCTAACTCAAATAACTTGCTGAAATCCAATTTATCCATCCCAGAAAAGATTTTAAAAAGCTCAATCATATCTCCCCTCACACACCTTCTTTCAAATGAAAACATATTTAATACCCTCAGTCTATCTTCATATTCAAGGTGCTTCAGGGATGCTATTATTTTTGTTGCCCTCCTTTGTACTGACTCTAGCAGGTTGATGTCATGTCTAAAATGTGGTGACCATGCTTGTATACAGTACTCCTTACTTTTGTAGCTAACATTCCTTTTAATGTAACCTATTACCCTATTTGCTCTATTTTTGCCTCAATACACTGCTTTGAAAACTTCAGTGACCTATCTACTACTTCTCCTAATTCCTTCTCATCTTCAACTGAATTAAGCCAATATCCATCCACCTCATAGCTAAATTCCCTATTATCTCTCCCCATGCTAATAACTTTGCATTTATTAAGGTTAAAAGTCATCTGCCACTTCTGAGCCCAAGCTAACAACATATTAAAGTCACCCTGCACTTTAAAGCTACCCTCAACCTATTTGACTACAGCTGCCAATTTAGTGTCATCAGCAAAAATTGACACTTTGCTATTTACACCTTGAGCAAGATCATTTACATAGATTATAAATAATAAAGGGCGTAAAACTGATCCCTGAGGTACACCGCTAATAACATTCCTCCACTCTGACCTCACTCCATTCAGTACAACTCTCTGTTTCCTATTTTTCAGCCATTCAGTTATCCAATTTAAAACTTTCCAACATATCCCATGCAACTTTAATCTATGAACTAATCTTCTATGTAGAACCTTATCAAAAGCTTTGCTGAAATCTAAGTAGATCACATCAACTCTCTATCCCCTATCTAATTCTTTAGATACATAATCCATAAAATCCAGTAAATTAGTTAAACACGATCTACCTTTTCTAAAACCATGCTGAGCATCATTAATTAACCTGCTACTCTCTAGATGATCAGAAATTCCCTTCTTAACTATCTTCTCAAGAATTTTACAGACTATAGAAGTTTAGCTTACCGGTCTAAAGTTATTTGGGTCCTCTTTGCTTCCCTTTTTAAAAGTTGGCACTACATTTGCCAATTTACAATCATTAGGTATTTCTCTAGACTCTAGTGATCTAATAAATATCTTCTCAATAGCTACCGCAATACTTTCTACGCCTTCTTTGAGTATCCTAGAATGAATGTGGTCGTTAGTAATCGACGAATTTGATCAGGCAGTGTCGCATGAATATTTCTTTTAATAGTGGGTTCTCGACCCTTAGAATTCGCATATTTTTCATGTGAAAATTCTCTCAAATGGTATAGAAAGTGGCGGCCTGTCCCCTATCACCTAAGTAAGCCAAAGCTCACCCAATTGTTCACCTCCAATCTTCCATATTCGTGGATAAATGCATCTTTGAATTTTTTTCCCTACCCCCGGTCGTGTGCTATTTAATAATAATTTTTGAAACAGACCAAAAGTAATTAGGGAAAGAGATCGTAAAATCAGCACGATCTTGTGTTGCTTGTTGATTGTGGTGGCAACCATTATCACATCCCATAACTGCAGCAACCCGATCGGTTTTGTTGATTCATATAGTGGTAAGTTAACTTGAGGTGGGGAATATGGTAGTTGAATGACGGTATATTCCAAGATTGCCATCGCACTGGATGATGTTGTGATGGATATTGTGAGTGTGATCGTGGTGAGTGTACGTGAGTAGAAATGTCATGGAAGGTGTAGCTGTATTGAAGGTGGTAGTACATAATGCATTTTCTTTCTTAATAAATTATCATTTTATTTTAAAATTGGGAAGGTGAACAAAATTCCTAAGTTTGTGCAAAGATTACAATTTCGTCAAAAATATTTTAATTAAATAATACTTTATTTTCATGAGTGGAGATTAGTGTATTAAATAATCCAAATAAATGATTTAAAATAGGAAGGATGCATAGTGTCATAGCAGGGAGTTTGGCCGCCCCTTTCCTTAAAAGGAATACACCTTTGACCGCTACAAGCACACTTATATGAAATATTTACATCTCATTTATTGATTGAACAATGTAATAATTATAAAGATTTACACCTGCAATGACAGACAGTAATATAAAATAGTAATTCAATTTAAAACATGGAAAGCAATAATCAGGGCCAGCCCTATGGTTGAGAGCGCATGGGCAAGTAGATGTTTGGCACCCTTTTTAAGTAAAGTTCTAAAAAAATTCACCAGGAAAAAAACTAAACATACAGAATAATAGAAATGAGTTTATTACCTAGGGTGTTTTTTTTATCAAATAATGAACAATAATATTGTTTTTCTTAACCAAGATTTTGGACAATATGAACAATTAGCCTACCTGAAACATTTTTCCTAGCCTTTAGATCATAAAATCTTTTGATGGCACTTTCTATATTTATATTCTTTGCAATATCATTTTCTATAGACGAAATTGCCAAAGAATTATTTCTGTATTGAGCAACTATAGTATATGGTTATTCATGTGATTTATTTCTGTTAATAAATCAGACTAAATAGCGTTTCGAAAACCATAACCATAAATTTGTTTGATCGAAGTTGTCGCCTGATAGTTTTTAGGGCTAAGACGACAGCGATATAAATTTTGAAATAATGAACTGGGTTTTAAGAAGAACAATTAACCAAATATACATATATTCATAGAATCAACGAATGTACAATGAGATAAGTTGGATTAGGTATACAATGTAAAATATTGTAAAATATGATTTACAGTAACAAGATGCGAAGAGAATTGAAGTCTGTGAAATAAATATGAAATAATATGGTAGAATAATATGGTGAATATGATGGACTGTGAATTAGGGGCTGCAATATGAGAAGTAAATATAATTAAGACCTACTCTCGTATGGTCGTTTGCAAAGAATTGTGAGAGAAAGTGGATTTAACTAAGTATGATTTGTTTGGAGGTAAAGGACTAATTGTAGATGGAATGATTACCGACCTTTATACGAAGAATGGTGAGAGTCAAATGGGAAGGAATATTGTTCCAGAAGGTCGAACTGAAAGCGTGTGTTTGTTTGTTTGCGTGTGAAATTTTAAGAGATGTTATTTGAAACAGTAGTACGTTAAATGAATTGACAAGTAAGATAAATGAATTAATTAATTATTAAGTTGTACATCAAATATGATTTAATTTACAAAAGTTAAGTAAATTAATTGAACGATTAAATTGACAAAGTTAAGTAAAATAATTGAACAATTAAATTGACAAAGTCAAAGTATTGCATAATATGAATTTTACATAATAATTGATGTATATATATATATATATATATATATATATATATATATATATATATATATATATATATATATATATATATATATATATATATGTGTGTGTGTGTGTGTGTTTGTGTGTGTGTTTCCCTTTCGTCTGCATGAAATCAAAGAACAATTCCACCACATTAACTTCACACTGGACCCTTCAATCAAAACATACCAAAGTACCTGACTGGTTTGTTCATGTGAGATAAATCTGGTGTGCTCTCAAATATTGTTGCAAAATATTTTGTCCGTTTAACTTAATCAACTATAATATTTTTTACATTTTCTCCAAGAACGGTAGTAAACTCATTTTGAATATGAGGCGATAAATAGGTGTTCTTTCAATACGGGGTCATATTTGGAAAGCAATTGCACTAGCTCTAAAAGGTTCCCTATGTTTTTTTTTAATTTTACGTTCAGCGTCGGCTTTGTCATCCACTTCTTCACGATGTCCTTTTAAGGGCAAATTTGGTTTTTCCAGAAATCTGATAATATCCACTAATCTCGTAAGAACGTCCCTACACTTTATTATATTCTCTTTGACAGTTGTCGGTTCTTTCTTGTTAATCGTTTCACTCAGACAAACTTCGACTTCCATTTTTTTCAATTGTGTGAACGCCATGCAATGAGCTTGACTCGATTCATGTTCTTCGACTTTGGGATTTAATCTCCAATTATGAGAAGCAAAACTTTATTTTCTCCCTTGTCCAAATAACCAACAGCAAAAGCAGTACAATGATTTCTTGGGAGGAGATTAAATCATCCACGCCCTAAGCATTTTTCTCCTTGCGGTAAAGTTTGAAAACAAAATTCACGATATATCTTTTTATTTCTCATCTGCATTTTTAAACAAAGTACCACAATTCATAGTCAATATAACCTCAGAAAAAGCACTATGCAGATGCTGAACAATGGAGCTACCTTGTTGTACCAAGATCTGCCAAAATACCTGCATCTGTCAAGTCCACCTACTGAGGTTCGGTTTTTGCCCAATCTGATTGTGATGTTCAAGGCTCATACTGATCTTTATCGTCTGGAGTAGTTGATGAAAGATTTTAATTGTCTTCATCTAAATCAGACTCATAGGTACTTTGACATTCAGGATTTCGATGGAACTTAGTTTTACTTTGAGCAACTTGAAGTATGTAAGCATCTCGATTAATTTGTTTCACACTACTCACGGAAATTTCACTTTCAGCAGTCTGATTTAGACCATCGGTACTTCGTGGGGGAATTTCACTTGGATTTTCACCTCGCGTTACACATTTCAACAAATATCCTTCATTCTGCTTCAATAATTCATCATTTTCTTTCTTTATCCTCCTATATGCAGCTCCACATTCTCTAACTTGAATCTGCTTCATTTGTGTGTAGAAATAAAACTTTTAAACATTTAGAATTTTTTTGTCAGTTACTGAAAGCATAATGCTCTTCATTACAATTCAAGATTAAGTATTGTAAAAGCAATAAAAAAACAAGCAGAATATGTTCCTGGAAGATCGGGTTTCGTCTAATCAACCCGGGGAGTTTCTCAAATGCCGACCCAAAGAGAGCTAGGTGAGGGTTGATTTGATAATCGTTCACTCAATGTACATTGATTTCACAATAAACTAGTCACAAATGACCACCAACTTTATTTTCTTTTTGCATATTACTATATTAGACATCTTATTTATTTCATCACACGTGGATACTATAATCATAATGATTAACATTGATACTTGCGCTGTCAAAGTGCACGTAATATCTCTGTTAACCGCTGAGCAACGCGTTAACGCTGGTTTACATGCGTTTGTTTAAAGCCAAATTTGCAATCAAATCAAGATGACTACGAATCGGTGATTATCGTATATGTCACAATTTATAATAACGTAAAATATGATTTAATGGCCGTGTGTACATAAATGTTCTTCGAACACTTACCCGGGTTCTTTGGAATTGTTATGAGTTGCGTGAAAATGTTGCAGAATGCAAAGAACAATTAAAATTCAGCACCAAACATAAAGAACTTTTGCCATATCACATGCGGGAGATTGTCTACAAACTGTTGAACTAATACTTAGCACATGGTTGCTAAGGGGACAGCGCAACTACAAAACGGTGCCAACTTCAAAATTCAGGCATTTGGGAAAATAATCATTACCAAAAGTACCTCAAAATCAAAACAAAGTTAAAAAAAAAGTATTGGCCGCACTGTCCGGTCAGCACATCCCGCACACACTACCCTATATCACTAAGGATGCACTTTAAGGAAGAAAAGTGAGTAAGGCGGCGGAGTTACCATTGGGATTATGGCTTCTCTCGACCGAGATATCCGACGTTCTTATGCCAGTGTGTCACAAAAGGTATGAAGAAACCGCAACCAGAAGCATAGAAAACAGAAGGAAACTGAACACGATATGGGTAAACATGAAGTCGATATGGGTAAACATGAAGTCGATATGGGTAAACATGAAACTAAATCGACTATTGCTTCCAAAACCAAACACGCTTCAACGATCGCTTCAGCCTCAAAAATTATATTGAAAGGCCCGCATACATGGCCGATGCTGATTACGACATCGGTACCTTTCCCTCAAACTTTTATTGCTGAAAACTACAACTAGTCGCTGTGTATAGATTTAAACAAAAGAGAGAAGAGATATGATGACGGTAGCACACGCTATTTGAGTACGTCCATGTTTTTTAAGAAACTGCCGAACTCCGAGACCGTCAAATGTAATTGGATGATATACTCCTAAACTTCCTGGAGTGTGTACTCTTGAAGTTGCAAACTGTTTTCCAACAAAGAGGATGATTTTGCCCATGGATTCAACGACTAGAAGAACTTACATTGAATTGAAAAGCATGAAAATAGTGTTAACCATGGAACCTGTCTTATTTCCAGCACATCTTTTGCACGTAAATAATGTCATATTAATAAAAATTTGGATGTCCAACTTTAAAAAGACGGCAACTATTTGAGAAATGTACTTGAGTGAGTTATCGATGTTTTGAAAGACCTGGCTGAACGAAATTGTCGGAGGTAACAAAAATGGAAGCTTTAGGGGCATTATTAAGTTGTTGACGCAGTTTGACCCATTGATAACAGAGCGATTGTCACGTTTCGGCCAGGTTGATCATGGTAATTTTTCATATATGCCATCCACGACTTGTAAAGAATTAATAGTGATGACGACGTAAAAAGGTGTCTCCCTTATTGCATTTGAATTTAATGCTGCCAAGTATATACTACCTGTTAAGTATCAATTCAACATCGCATGTATTATATGTAGTTCAAATGGCCTTCATCTTCTGTTAAGCTAACCTATGTATTACGGATTGCCGTGGTCAGAGTTGCGACGTTGCAAGCAAAATGTCTGAAAAATATTACGGATTACAAGCTTTATTCAAGCCTCTAAAAAAACAGGCTGCATTTGTGACATGTTCGGCTTATTCGTTGAGCCTCATTGGTGCATGTGGTGCAGATGGTTGCGCAGACGCAATCTCATTCTTCGGATATATACATAAAATTTTCAACTGCTTCTCTGCATCAAGTAAACGATGAAGTATTCGCAAATCTTAAGCATATGGATGTGTTGTCCGCTCAGTGCCCGCTGTCGTGGTATACGGCAGAGTATGTATGTACGTTTGTTCCGTACATGAATAACTCCGTCCCCGTTTTCTCTAAGAGTGCTTTATTTATTACTTTTAATTCTTTAACCTAGGAGGATTCGTAATACTATATATATATTGCCATTTGCAGCGTTTCGAGGATTTAATTAAACAACTAGGACAAAAATATACTTTTAATTGGATAAAAACTGAAATATTAAAACTTTAAATATACTAAGGCTATAATAAGAGGATCTAAATAAAAATTAATACTACCAATGAGTACTACGCGATGGTTGACACAAAAATTCACGTTGTATGGAATGGCATCTAACGAACATCAATAACTTTTAGATTCATTTCACATTTAACTAAGAGGGAGTCTGGCGTTGGATGACCTTGAACGAGAACCTCTTTTATGCGATGATTCGAGAGGAGTTGTACGGGAACCTTCTTGCAGACGTGAGACTGACTCTGTAAAACAGCTGGCGGTCTCTCTGAGCAAGGGAGACGGTGGTTGAGGCCTTTTGGGAATACCAGCTGATGCTTATCCCGAGATAAGTGGGGCGCGTGCCGATGCTTCTTGACTTAAAGATATAAGCGAGGGGATTGTGGATGTACGGTTATTCTAATCCCTGGGTTACACTTGCAGGCTTCTCGATGATGATACGTGACCAAGAGGTGAATCTTTTCTCTAGTGGAACTTCGCATTGGTATTCCTTAATGGTGAGGAATATCTCTGTTTTTATTTAGAAAACTGAGATAGAAGGTTTCTCTGAAAAACGAGGTTGGTATGAGAGTGGTTCTCGATACCGCTGGTCTACTCTTCGATGTCACCAAAGGAACAGTCTCGGGAAGGAAAATCCCACTCGGTTCCACTTTCTTCTTGATTCCCGGTTTGACTCCGGGATTAGTCTTCTTCTCCTGATTGCTACTCCGATTCTTCTTTTCATTTCTGCAGATCGAACTATATATACGTCGATTATCTCCTGAGGGAAAGGGAGGAGAGATGAGGGCCCACCTTTAAGCCTCTCTCCTGGGGCATCACTTTTCAACGTTGTGCCCATTCGCCCTTCTGGTTTACGTCGGAGAAAGTGAAATTTCGTCTATTTGGCGAAAATAGGCATCACTAATTGGAGGGGACAGTGAGACTGTTCATGGATTTTTATTCTAAAGGCTATCCCATTCTCATGTGTTTATATTAACGGACTACGAAATCTGTTGAGGGCAATGCTTCCTTGCAAGCGATCTCGAGGATTTTGGGGACATCGAGGCAAAGGGAGGGTGGGAGGGTAAAGTATCTAACCATATGGAACGTAACTGTTGACGCTGTGTAAACAAACTAGCGTCTGTTTGTCCTCGTGATATTGATTTCCCCACATTAACTATCAAATGGGCGGTTAGGGTGGACGTTACAAAAGTGCTGAAGAACACATTCATTGAATTACGTTCAGGAGTGATCGATTTTTCCGAGGATTCGCATCAGACATTAGCCACTTGAAACGAAGCATCTAACCTCGTATCAAAATTAGAAGAACTTTAAATATAAATACGCTATGTCATGTGTGCATATATTCTGAAATGTTTGAATGACAGCAGCAAGAGTCTTTGGAATCAATATTGTCATCACAACTTGCTTAAATGGGATATACCTTAATTCAACTACCATATGTCCCAGCTCCAGTTAACTTACCACAATATGAGTCAATAAAACCGGTAAAGTGGCTGCAATTATGCGATTTGATAATGGCTGCCCCCACAATCAACAAGCAACACAAGATCGTGTTGATTTCACGATCTCTTTTCTAGTACTTCTGGTCTGTTTCAAAATTTATTATTAAATAGCACGCGACCGGATGTTTGTGTGTGGTGATGGTGATGGAGGGGGAGGATTTCAAATGTACATTTATCAAGGAATATGAAAGGTTGGAGGTGAACAAGTTGCATGAGTTTTAGCTCACTTTGGTGATAGGGAGCAGTCCCCCGGCTTTCTATACCATTTGGGAGAAATATCACATGATAAATGTGCGAATTCTAAGGTTCGAGAACCCCATATTAAAAGAAATATTCGTGCGACACTGCCTGATCAAATTCGTCGATTACTAAAGATTGTGGGCCATGTAACTTTGTAGCAGTTGCTTAAGTGACTGACTTCAACTTTACCTAATTTTTTATTACATCTGAGGAGTGTGTTATTCAGCAACCCCTAACCCATTTTTTTTAATATCTTGTGGAGGTCCAGATCACAACCGAGATTCTGAACAACTGACAGAATGCAACAAGGTGGGGACTCCTCTATTGTCGGAACTTGCAATCACCATACTAGAGGAGATAAAACGCCAGCTTTTCAATCTACATTCGCAACAAGTGGACATGCATATGGACCAGCAAGGCTAACAAAAACATTACTGGAGGCGGAGTTCGTCACATATCCTAAGTGCTCTCAAAAACATACCTGATGCAACGGCTCACTTAATGTTAATATCAGGATGAGAAAAGAAATGGATATACGAGTTAGAATGGGTTTGTTTTCGGTACACAGTGAAGCTAAGCTTATCAATGACTCTAACAATTCCTTGAAAACCCCCTTGCAGGAGGGACAAAGGGCCACTATTCATCATAAGCTGGAGGAAGAAACAACTCGCTGAAACCCCTATCTGCCCAAACTCCTGGACTCTGGGTAGAACCGTTGCGATGCTTGAAAAAGAAGGAAGCGTCTACACTTAAAACTCTCTAAAAACGCTGGGACTCGGCCGAACGGAAACTTCTGAAGTGTGTGGCACCGCGAACGACTCTTCCTCGCAAGTAAGGTACTTGCCCGGGTTCTCTGGCTAAGGTAAGTTTTTATTCCCTCTTTCTCGCATTGGTTCTGTGAGTTCCCCACGAATTCCCATCAAACTCTCTCTCCCCCCTTTGCCCCGCTCTCTCGCATAAATTCTTTTAACCTTCAGTCCTTCAACTATTTCAACTATTAACCTTCTATCCATTTCGGAACCAACAAACTTCTCTCAAACTCTTAACCTACCGCAAACTAAACTCTAACTAACGAGGGCATTCGGAACTAAACATTGGTTCGAATAAGGTCTCTTGAGAGATCACTATACTTTCCAAATCAATTGGACACTAATGTCTCTCACTTAAGCGCTACCATTTTACTTAGCTCTGCCCTGCTTTCGGGGTAATAATTCTAACACCCTTGCTTTCTAGAAGACGAGATTATATATATAACATGCAGTTTTATTGAATTAAATTATTCCCCTACCGTCCATGGGATCAATGAAAGTTTATCTAAAGAAAAATCTACTCATTACCGTCCCAAAGGTAAAAACAAATTTAGTAATACGAATCGTCTATCTCTCCCTTTTTCTTCCCTCTTCAGGGGAGTGAACAAAGGTATTTCTCCAGGCCTAACCACATTTAAATACCCTTTTTCTATCCCTAAATCTTTCCCTTTGACCAAGCCCATGGATCAGCCAAATGAAGCAGGTGTATATCTAATCCCGTGTGGCTCCAAAAACTTTTCCTCATTCTACATAGGAGAGACCGGAAGAACCTTAACAAAACGAATTTATGAACATAAAGGTGATGTCAGACGAGGCAGTACCGCATCCAGTATTTTTAATCATATTAGCAGTTTCAACCACCAAATTGACTATTCAAAGGCGTAAATAATATATAATTGTAAAGGTTTCCGTAAAAGAAAAATAGTAGAATCTATATTAATAAGAGATATTCTCAATTTTAATTTGTGAGATGGGCAATTCAAATGCAGCCTCCATTCCCGTAACCTCATCGTAAACAGCTTAGTCAACGATCTTAGACTCACCCCCATTGATTAATGACCTTTTCCCCCCCTTTTGTGTTTCTTTGTGTTTTTTCTTCTTTTTTCCCTGATTTTTACGCTATTTATAGACTTGTGTAACAATCGCATTCTCAGTATACGACTAAACATAGTATAATAAACTACATACTGAAACTAGTCTCGTAAATTAAACTTTTGGCTCCTATACAATGGTTTCACTATCTGCTTACTTCTCGTGTCTCTCCTAACTTCCCTCTTTCAATTATCGCTTTATCTGTTAATCGTTTTAACCCTTTTGGCTCTGTTCTTGACTCTTTCTGCCTCTCGGTTTGACCTTGCTACCTGTTATAGCTTAATCTTAATATGAATTTACCCGTCCCTCTCCTACTTCCTCATTGGTGATTTCTTGTCTTATAGGCGGTCCTTTATCTTTTACTAGCTTATATATACCCTTATTATAATATTTTATCTTGTAGTTCGAAAGTACTTGAAAGCACCTTTTTCATTTTTCCAAGGTGGGAAATCATTAGATGTTCGTTTGTCCCAAACAAGTACAATATTAGGAGGGGTGAAAGCAATAATGCTTTCTCTGTTCACTTATCTGAATATGATCATCCTATCAATTGGAATTCGGTTAATTTTAGTTACAACTCACATGAATATGTTAAAGGAATTATTTTTTGAATGCTCCTTCATTAATTCCTCTCCTAACTTCAATATATCTCCCAGACTCTTTAAACTGGCTCCTGTCATTAAAAAGCTTACTTTAAACGAAAGTTTCCATTTAAAATCTTAGCCATCTGATTTATTAAATTTGTTATATTTCTTTTGTTTGTTAAACAATGTATTTATAATTGTATATGTATGTATTCGAAGTTATATGACTTATATTTCTACATTTCACACAGACTCTCTCACATGTGGATATTTTGGTAGAGACCTTATCTAATGACTTCACCAATGTAAGTTACTTTACCTTGGAACCGCTCAATGAGAGTTTAGCTTTCATGCAGGTAACAGCTGTAGCGGTCTATACCCTACAAATGTAAATATTTATTCCTAACTATATATATATATATATATATATATATATATATGGTGTGATAGAACGGGTTGAGGCCGCGTTAATTTCAACCCCTATCACGTGTTATTTAAAACCACGATGCTCCCACGTGCATCTTCGCTTTAAAGCTTATCGCCTTATCACAGCCATCTGAGTCAATGTTTAAACAAGGAGGTTTATCTTCCCCCCGTTCGCCCCCATACGCCGACCTCGCCAGATTGAGTTAGGCTTATGGGCAGATAAGGCATTGTTCCCAGGCTCGGCTGTGCATTCCCTCGAAGCTCCCACTCCATTGTCCCCCACGCCAAGGGAGTGTCTCGACTATTTAGATGGGAACTTTACCACTAAGATCAGATTGGAGATCCAAGATTTTCGTCGCGAAACATCACCACGACCCTCTCTCACTTTGTGCGCCAAGGGACCTCGACCTCAAGATTCACCATCACTTGTCCAGAAGAAGGACAATATCCCTTGAGTGCCAAGGTTCGAGCCTTTCGTGACGCCAAGTCCACGAGGCTTCCCCCTTGTTGTTCAGAAAGAGAACAACATTAGAAAAGCCATTGTTCGTTCGAGCCCGTTGACAAGAAACGGTTCTCACCCCTTCCCCTGTTGTTCAGAAGAGAACAACGTAGAACAGCCATTGTTCGTTTGAGCCCGTTCGCCAAGAAACGGTTCTCACCCTTCCCCCTTGTTGTTCAGAAGAGAACAACATTAGAACAGCCATTTTTCTTGAGCCCGTAGACAAGAGACGGTTCTCACCACCCTGTTGTTCAGAAGAGAACAACGTAGAACAGCCATTGTTCTTCAAGCAGTTCGTCGAGAAACGGTTCTCATTCCCAAGACGCCACGTCAGGATCATTTTATTCCCCCAACCTTTCGGCTGGAACTCGCCAGCAGACCGAAAATTCCTTCACGTCGACTTCCTCTGCACCACTAGTATAAAATTACGTAAGCCGAACGTTACCTTTGAGTATTTAACCCTTTTGTCAATTCTATCCTGGGCTTTAAATGGTTTAGCGAACCATCCCATCTCTTTAACTTTATTTTTGTTTTACCTTTTTAAATCTTTTAATCCTTGGATTAGCCCGAGCCCCCACGACCCTTTCCATTCTCTGTTTATGTCAATATTTTCCGTTTTGTGTATTGTTGATAGTTATTATTAATAAAACTCTATTTTATTAATGATAGCAATATTATTATCCTTGAGCTCAGTTCCACTTCTTAAGCATATCGAAGATACATAATATTGGCGTCCAGACATCCACGCACTCCAAAGATAATTAAAGAAGTTCCCTCAACGAATAGTTATATATGGTATATCGTCGAGAGTCCATTCTACGACACACACACACACATATATATATATATATATATATATATATATATATATATATATATATATATATATATATATATATATATATATATATATATATATATATATATATATATTTATATATATATATATATATATATATATATATATATATATATATTTATATATATATATATATATAATTTCAAGTAGGGTTGGTAACCCTGACTTAAATCGGGAGATTGCTACACCCGCTCTCCCAGGCGTCTTAAAATGTAGCCATGAGGTTCATTCTCTTATATCGGCTGCTTCGGTAAACAGGTTTGTAAATATTTGAATTGTAATTGTTTAGCTAAATATTTCCCAAAAGAATCCCGAATTAATGCGGGATATTTTGGTCTCATTTACAGACCCATTTAGCTCCGTTATAATCCAATTAACTATAATCAAATTTATTATCTAATTTATAATCCAATTAATAATCCAATCTATAAATCAATTACTATTTATTATCTATTTATCAATCTATTTATCAAACTATTTACAAATATTTACCAATTACTTATCATCCAATTACTTATAATGTATTTAACAATTATCCAATCTATTTAACAATTACTATTTACAAATTACTTATAATACAATCTATTAGGTTGAGGAATAAGTTCTTGCAGTTTTTTTAATGTTGTATTGATTTGAGTTTTGTTGACGTGTTTGGGCACATATTAAGAAACAATAGTAAATAATGAGAGCAAAATTTGCAAAGGTCTCTTAACAGCGTAGACTATTAGGCTTTTCTTAGGCTACGTCTTGAAGTTGAGTAATAAGTCATTGCGGTTTATTTAAAAGTTGTGTTAATTTAATTTTTGTTTTGTCCCCTCAAAATGGAATGTCAAGTTGAAAGAAAGGCGCATTTTCGACACTTGTTGTTATTCATTTTCAATCGAGACGGGAACAATGCAAACGCAGCCAAAGCTCGTCGCGATATTTGTGCCTTGTACGAAGAAAATGCTTTATCAGAAAGGACAGCTCAATGTTGTTTTTCACGTTACAAAAACGGTAATTTCAATCTTAATGAGGAAGAACGTTCTGGTCGCCCCATTAAGTTGGATGAAGATCGATTGAACGACCTTCTTCATGAAAATCCTCGTCAATCAACGAGGAAAAACTGTAGTGAAAACTGTAGTGAATCACCTTCATTCGATGGGAAAAGTTCAAAAACTCGGTGCATGGGTTCCGCACGCTTTGAGCAAAAGCAACAAACTTCAACGCTCCACGATTGCCGCAGGTTTGCTTGCTCGTCACAAGGCTACTCGTAGATATAAGGACAGATTTCTTCACCGCATCATCACTGGCACGAAAAGTGGTGTGTTTATGTCAACATGAACCTTCGAAAAGAATGGCTTAGCCCCAATAAAAAAAACAACACTTTCACGATTAAAGCAAGACTGCATTCACGAAATACGATGTTGTGTATGTGCTGGGATTGTGAAGGCATCATTCTTTATGAGCTCCTTGCGAACAACGAGATTGTCAATGCAGAACTCTACGTTCAACAAATGTATCGACTCGCCAAAGCTATTCGTGAAAAGCGACCTCATCGACGTTATGGAGCCCTTCTGCAACATGACATTGCTCTTCCTCACATTGCCAATATTTCAGAAGACGCCATCCAAACACTTAATTGGGAAATCCTGGAGAATTAGACGAATTTTTCGAGTCAAAATCCAGAGATTTTTATTGCAGAGGCATCGAAAAACTAGTTGAACGTTGGGAAGAAGTCGTAAATAACAACAGAGAATACATTATTGATTAAATTGTATATTGTTATCCATTAAAAATGAAGTTTTTCTAAAATTGTTAATGGTAATGAATAAATTTGATAAAACCGCAATAACTTATTCCTCAACCCAATATTTAACAATTTTCCAATCACCAATTATAATCTAATTATTAATCATCAATTGTTATACTCAATTATCTAATTACTAATTATAATCCAATTATCAATCATTAATTGTTATATTCTAATTACCAAACCATAGTTATCAATTGTAAATCCATTCCCGTTAACTCACTCAAATTTAATTCACACGCGCAATTCTCAATACAATCATAAACTGTTACTGTCTAAATTCACCTTTAAATAATCTAACTGTTTATTCAATAATATATATTTTCCATAACTCTTTGTTTTTAATTTACGTATTCCCCCAACCTCGCACAGATTTTCAGTGGATATGCTTCCTCCGAGCATGAAAATGATGTACCTGATATGGCCACCCAAGAAATGGATTCAGAGTTTGCAGATTCATCATCAGATGATAAACAGTCATTAGCTCCTCACTGTTTCAATCAAGAGGATTTGAATGACTTGAAACGTGATTTGGCACTCTCCAAGAAAGCTGCAGAACTTTTAGCCTCCAGGTTGAGTGAAAGACATATGCTTGACAGGTTGGTACGGGTATCATATTACCGAACAAGGGAGAGTACATTTGTCAAGTATTTCTCCGAGGACAAACAATTTGTATACTGCCACGATGTTTCTGGTCTGTTTACCGAGTTGGGATTTGGCACCTATAGCCCTGCTGAGTAGAGACTGTTTTTGGATAGCTCCAAGCGTAGCCTCAAGTATGTCCTTTTGCATGATGGCAATGACTTTGGTGCAGTTCTTCTCGGTCACTCTGTCCATCTGCGAAAAACTTACGATGACATAAGAATGGTCATGGATTTACTTAAGTACCATGAACACAATTGGATCATATGTGTAGACCTTAAGATGGTCAACTTCCTCCTTGGCCAACAGAAGGGATATACAAAGTTTCCATGCTATATCTGTATGTGGGACAGTCGAGCCCGTGACAAACACTGGTCCCAAAAGGATTGGCCAGTTCAGGAAACTTTGGAAGCAGGAATGCCAAACATTGTTAATGAGCGAATCGTAAGTCGAGAGAAGATCGTTTTTCCTCTACTTCATCTCAAACTCGGGTTGATGAAGCAGTATGTCAAGGCGTTGAGCACTGACAATGATTGTTTTCAGTACATAGTATCGGCGTTTCTTGCTTTGTCATACGAAAAAATAAAAACAGGAGTATTGGATGTTCCCCAAATCCGAAGACTTCTGAATGATTCTAGATTTGTGAACACCATGAATAAAAAAGAGAAGGCAGCCTGGCTCTCATTTTCTGCCGTTGTTCGTAATTTCTTAGGAAACAAAAAAGCGCATAACTACGAGGATCTGGTTACTAATATGCTTTTAGCACATCGTGATCTGGGATGCAACGCGTAACCCCCGTGAGAAATATAAGGGGTCCTAAATCCTCATCACCCGTCGAGCGCAATACCAACGAGAACTCTTCAATACATGCCCTTGTAATTACCGATCACGCACCCACAAACAAGCAACCTGTACCACCGCATAAACAGGTATCCTACATCCCCGCCCCCATAAATTCTCTTATCAAGAAAAGACATCTGAAGACGATAACAAAGTTCCCGCCGAATAAGGAATATTGAATCCAGCTCCAAGTTTTCTTTTACCTTTGAGGAAATCTCCGATTACCTTTACCCAGCCTATAATCAAGCAAGAAGAGAAATTTCTACCCTTTTGGAGTCAGTGCCTTGTGAATACCAGACATTCACAGTAGAAGCAAACAGGCAGCCACCAAGCCGAATCAAGAAACCTATTTGGTTGCCCCAAGAGTGGTACCAAAACTTGGTGACAAATCACCCTTAGTAATCATACCACTCTGAAGAGGATTACCCAGACTACTCAACCTATTAGTGGCGGCTCGTGTATAGGCACTGCAGAACTGCAGCACCCCTATTTCCACTCGATATTATCAATAACATTCAATATAATGAGTCCTTCTTTCTTTAATTCTTTCTTTATAATTGTGCATTAATTAATTCTTAAATTTAATGTCAGTAGCTATCCCCTATTTTATGAAAAAAAATACAAAAGTTTTGTATTTTTGGCGGTTGTGCGCATGCTCATATGTCTAAGATAGGAAGCTGCTCGCTAGGGAGAGAGAGCACTATGGCTCACGCAGTGCCGACCCTGGTGTGTTGGTGAAAGGTAGTGTTTCTTTTTTACTCTTCTTGCGTTGTGCTTAAAATCGTGTTCATATTCTTGAATGTGTATAATTTTTTTTTTCAGTTCTTATATTTTATGAATTCTGAAAAACTAAATGCACTTGCAGTGCTTTCATTGAAGAAAAGATTCCTCAGTAGTCATCGAGAGATCAAGGAGAAAATAATTAATCTTTTTTGCGCTAATTCAAACAAGAATATTGGATTTCGTTTTTAAATGAATGGATCAAGCTTGAACTGTAACAATTTTCGCTATTAGTAATTAAAAACTTTTCATTTTGTTCTAGGTTAGGATTTTATCAAGTTTATCCATGAATTTTCCTTTATATTTTTATTTCCTTTTACACAATATTAAAACAATACTAAAAAAATTTTGATGCAACATTCCCACTAATTTTAGCTACGAGTCACCACTGCAACCTATAGTTTAAAACAAGATATCAATGACAAGATGTTAATCTGTACAATTACCACTATTTATTCGGCGCACAAAGCAATATTTTTTTTACTTATTAGTGCTTGAAAGTTAGTTACGGATGGAAAAGTTACACTTTTTAATGGTAATTATAAATATATGATCAAAAAGCATTAGCGCAGACTAAATAAATCATGCTTCCCTGTTGATGTTTTTTAATGTTTTTTTCCTATACCTACGCGTGAAAAAGACAAATGTTAGCACTTAGATAAAATATGGGCGTTAATTTGGGCTACCAAATTATCGCCTAAAATAGTCCAAAGAGAGTTGACAATTTAAAACCGTGACCATTTAAGTGTGTCCTTATCTCTCAAGTTTAGTCTGTATTGGTTGTTCGCTCTTGTTCATAAATTTTGGAACTATTTTATCCACTCAAACAAATTTCTTATCCTTTTTGGCTAAGTATACACCCATAAATGGGAAATGTATCTTCGGTGTGCGGCAGTGAGCTGGAAGTTAACAAAAATAACCTCCCCCAAACTATTGCCCCTTTTAGAGATCTACGTTACACGAAACCTTTTTTAAAAATGCTCGAATAAAGCCAGTTAAAGTGATTCATTTTGTATATTTTTTTCGTATTTAATAGAGCCACCCAGCATGAAATCGGGAAGCAAGTAGATTTAATACATCAAACAGTAGTCGACTAGTGTAGTTTTGCTCGGGAGATCGTCAGCCATTATTGCCAAATAAATTCGGAAAAAATTGGTGGGTATAAATGTTTAACTCAATTGTGTCACAAACTTAGCCTAACCTAACCTATTCCAAATTAACATAACCTAGTATAACCTAACTCAGCCGAACCTAACGTACCTCGTCATAAAAAAAGGTAGGCTTGGTTAGGTTGGGTAGGTCAGACTAGCGTAGGTTAGCGATTTATGATCGTCGTTATCTCAGCAAATCGCTAATTTTCGCCGAAAGTTGCTTAATTTTCTTGGTAGCTCACATAAACCTAAAAGTAACTGGAAAGTAATCTATTTACGGTGGTAATGAATATCATATTCGTGTTTCTGACGCTTAATACGTCAGAAAAATATATTTTGACCAAAAAATTCGTAGTGTGGATGTTTGTAAATTTTATCTAATTTAATGAAATAACACTGAAATAAACCTTTTATCCAGAAAGAAAATAAATAGAGGAAATAATTACAATCATATTCACATTCCTCGTCAGAAAAATAATTGTATGGCCAAAAAATCGTCGCGAAGATGTTGTGGAAATTTACCACGAAAATTTTATTGTCTACTGCAAGAATAATAATAAAAAACAATAGGAAATAATAATATAAGCAATATACAGTGGCACATAAAAAAATAACACTCCTCTCTTAATCTTTAAAATTCTGTGCAATTTTATAGAACAATTTTGTCGCCCAAATTATCACCTGCCTTTCAAGAGGGCGATACATACTGGCGCCAAATTATAGTCTTGTAATTATTTTCCGAAGCTACATTTTTTTCTATATATAAATTCGCCCATCTGGCGATTGTGTCCAAAGTCATTGGTCACCGTAAATAAAATTATAGCCTAGTACTGGGCTATTCTAAAATTCGCAACAATGAAGGGGGGGGGGGGCAACACAAAGAACAAAAAACGAAAAACAAAAGGACAAAAAAGAAAGAAGTACGTTACTGCATTGGGTTGAGGCCCGCCTCATTCGGTGCAGGAACATACAACCTACAACAAAAAGAGGCAAATAAAATTAAAGAAGCCAACCTCCTCCAAAAAGTCAGATAAGCCATAACTCTGTTTAGACAAACCCATCACGAGTACAAGGGAGAAACGGTAGTGACCTCACTCATCCAGATACTGGAACAGGTAACGTGCGCGAAGATCACCCGGCCTGGAACATTCAACAATAATGTGTTGAACAGTCTGGATGGCAACGCAGACGTCGCAATAAAGTGCTGTCGGGTGCTCCATCAAATGGCGTTGCGTCCCGCGTTTGTGCCCATTCGAAGACAGCAGAGAGTGAATTAAAGCAGTTAGAGCATTGAGTGGTAGGCCCAAGGAAACAGTCGCCGGGCAATGGCAGTCTTTAAGTACTCCTCAGCCCTCTCACATCTTATTTGTCAAAAGCCCGGAGGGCTGTCCTGATTCATACCATGTAGTTGATGTGAGGAAGAGCAAAACGTTAATCTGGTTACCCAGTCCTTGAGGACACTTTGGCGCTCTCTTCCGCGCGCTCATTCCCCGCAATTCCCACATGACCAGGAACGCAGGAGAAGATAATCTCAACATTTACCTGGTTCGTAAAAATTGTGGTATCACGGATACCGCGAACTATGGGGTGTGGAGATTCCAATACCCAAACTCCTATTCTTCCTCCTCATTTCTTTGTATACATTTGTGTGGATGGACTGCTCTACGAACATCAAGAACATGTCTTGGCGTACCATCTATCGACACATTATTCTGAGAGCTAATTATTGTAAGTAATCATTTTTGCCAATGAGATGTACAACGAGCATGTGCCGGTTTCATCCAAACTCCCTCTTCCATTCTTGCAGACGAAACCTCTCCTTTCCCAACCTTAAGTAGCAATGCTGCACGGTGTCTCCAATCGTATCGGAATACCGATTTCTCGGATACTGATTGTTCATCTTGTGCAGACCTAGGGGACATGTTATATCAAAAGACGGCCTTCAATAGGCTAATGCCGCCTCGTTTTGCCATCACATTAATCGATCTATGATGCCTCACTACTATCCCATTGCCGCCCGGTCGATATGCTGCTCTGAAAAACTGGTGAACATTCCACTTGCTGAGGAGCCTTTCTCGTGACTCTGATCAGAAAACTGTATCATTGTCCATCAAAAGCTCGTCTACTGGACCCCTCTATAAAAACAAGTTATTCACTACTGAAGTTATACTCTTAGCAGATTTACTCGTAAGCTCCTTCCAGATGGTAGGTCTTACTGGTCCACAATCTACGATGGACAGATATGCCACCTATATAGAGTGGTCGACATCTACAACTAGCCTCTTCCAATTCTCTGGTACCCCAAGTTCTCCTCTACGATGCACCACTAGAGCAGGGTCAATCGTTTGGCACATCCCACAGCTTTTCACCACCTGCTGCACTGCACTTTTGGTTACTGTGGGATCTATTTTCCTGGCTAAAACCAATGAACGGTCCACTCCTAAATGGTATATATCATGAATCTCTTCCAGGTCAACTGCTGCTGCACATATGGTTGAATCTCTCATCGTAGGATCTTCCTCTTTGGTTGCCAGCCACCCTTCGATCACTCTAGTTAATGCATCGGCTTTATTCTTCATTGTTGGGAGAATGGTGACTACTATCCTTAGGTTAAACTCCTCACTCAGATTTTTCAGAGTGCCCAGGCGTTTCTTGATTATCATTTCTGAAGCCCCTTTCGTTCGGATTCTCTTCTCTTCTGCCATAGCAGCGTTCACCCATCCGTGCACTGCTGTGAAATCTGTCATCAGATTTATCTATCTCAAGACCCATTCCAATGCTAAATTAAACCCTTTCAAAATTGCCTCCAAATTTGATACATTTATATGATTATAATTATTTTCCTTTCTTAGCCAGGAAGCATCCTCTACGTCACATCCATCGATCTCAAGTAACATCCCAAGAGCGATACTACTAGCATCGCACCAAACAACACCATTGTCTTTCTTCGGAACATTCCAGCTCCCATTTATTGAGTCTGTCCTTCTGACTTCTTCCAATATTTATATCATACGCATTGTGTCCTCTCCGACAAAGCCACCCCCCTTCTTTCCTTCTGCTCTTCTCTTAATATAGCTAAAAGCAACTCGCAACCATCCAGCTAGGGGGTAATGCCTGACCAACTTGCCACATATAGAGAACAACTCCCTCTTTGTAAGATTTTTCACTATGCCTGGCAGATCATTCGCATGAAAAAAATGAGTCCACCTTTTTCATTCCTTTGAAGTTTAAGTCCAACTGCTGCTCCTCCATCCAGAGGCTCTGGCGGCTTTGTAACCAGACCAAACCTATTTAGATGGTCAATTAATTCTTTAGTAGACACTTGTGAAAAATCTACCAAAATGTCATCAATGTATGAGCGTGTGGCCAGCTGTATCCTTTTTGATTTAAAGAGCACCGTTTAGGGAATTTTGCCATGATGCGTGGTGAACAGTTTAGCACAAAGCCTAATCGCGGCAAGCAAAATGTTCAGCCTTTATATTTGACTAGTCGGTATTTCCCTAATTTATTTGAAACTTTTATTTGCAGATAAGCGGATTTAAGATCAACAAGAGTCACATCTCACTCCACCATCCTCCCCTCACGCATAACCTCACTGCACACATCAGTCACCTCATCTCCAGTGTGACTCTTTACATATGCATTCGTCCAAAACAGAACGTGTTTTTCTCTTAGTCTGCTGCTCAACTGCCATTAGCGGCAGAAACCCACTTTCAACTCCCTCCTTCCAAGATAGAAGGATACCTTCATCTATCCAGCGTTCTACCTCTTTTTCAAACTCTTCTCTTTTCCTCTGAGTTAACTGTTTGTCGTAGCAAGAGATTGAGTTATTTATCACAGGTGGCCCATCCGCTTCCCAGTAACATTGTACAGTCCAATACCTGCCATCAAATCTCGCTTTAAAATCCTTATCTTCAATTAAACACTCACTGCCTTTCTCTTCATAGCTTCTCTGTTCTTCTACAGCAACTACCAAACAATGACCCACTCCGAATCTCACAGTCCCTTGACTGTTGATACGCCCCCCAGACGTTCACCAACGTCCATTCAGATTACTACATTAACAATTTCATCAATCATTACTGCTTGCACTCCCTGGTGTGTCCCACCCACCGCCAGCTCAATCCAACATTTGCCTTTGCATTTGACTTCTCTCCCGTTAACCGCAAACTGTAGTTGAACAGTCAAACAGCTGAGATTTCACCACTGTAGTTGAACACCCCGTGTCAACCAACGCACACACCACTACTCCCCTTAACAACACTTCAATAACTGGTAGTACATTTGAGGGCTTTATTCTTTTGAGAGGGTAGCTGCGGCACAAGAGCCCCTGCTTCTCATTTCCCTGCTCACACTGTATGGCTATGTGCCCTTATTTCCCACACCTAAAGCACAGGATTTGTCTTCGCTTCCCGCAGAACCTTGCCATGTGTCGTCCTTCACAGATAAAACGCTGTCCGCGTCTCACTTGCTATAACAGCTGTAGTGGCCGGCGTGTACGTCCAAAATAGGATACACGCAATAGTCGCTACACACATAAAGTACACACAGAGAGAAAAGTTTAGTTAGCGCCGTTTACGAGTATGTCACACCGTAGTAAACGGAGCACAGTTATCTCTGTTAGAGATGGTCGAGGCAATCCTAGGCAGACATTATAATCAAGGCAGAATCCAGAATAAACCGGGTAGCTATCACTATTAAACAAATAGTAACCAGATTAGGAAGCTGTCTCCATGGCAACATACCACCGCCCACAGAGAATTTTACCCAATAGTCGGAGTGCCTTTCTTATCAATATGTTCAGCAGTAGCCAATTAAAAGTCGAGTTATGTTAATACCGACAAATCAACAGGCCGGTACATAAAAGGGAGGTGTGGCTTAGTTGGACGAGTAACTTCTAGGATGTGGCCTAAATTGAAGATATAACAGTGTGAAGCCAGAAAAATGAGGATAATTAGATTACTGTTTTATATAGCAATATATCGCGTTATATATCGTTCAGTCCTATCTCTCGGATTCGCGTATATAGTCGTGTACATAACGCAGACATTAAAGTGTAACTCTTAAAAGCTCTATTCGTCCGCCTCCATTAGACCTTGCCCGCACTTGACCTCGAACTTAATTTATGTCATAACTTAGAATTTAAAACTTAATTAAAGAACTTTTGTAAAGTGCAATAAGATCTAGTTCAATAATAATTCTATTTTTGCTTTGGTGACTTCAATATCCTGACGTTCCTCAATCTTCCTGCTTCAAGGACTTATTAATCGGGAAACCTTGTTAATCGCAATTCCTCGCGATTACGTAACTCCCGAAATACCGGTGTTCTACCCTGGTGTGGTCTATCCCCATCTTCCAGGCTATTTTGACCCCGTCGCGAGAATAAGACCGCCCCTCGGCTTAGGGCACCCCATAGCAATCAATAAATACCCTTATGGGAATTTATAAAGGGCAACGCCAACCAATCGGGGCATCTGTCTCAACCGGAGTCCTTGCCAAAAGATTACGCGATAACTCGGTAATCTATCACCATTACTGGCAACCAGCGTCCCTCTTCCGAGGCTCTTGAGTTTTCCTCACGATTACTTGATAAACAGCTACTGTTGGTACTCGACTAGCTCTATGAGCAGTCAAGACTCTGGCCCTGGTGAGAATATCACTCACTGACATTTTTTCAATGTTTTCTGCCTGCTTAAACTCCATACAAATGTGGCCAGGAAACCCATTCACAAATACCAGCATTACAATGTGCTCAAGGCTATCCCCGGTAAACACTGCCAGGCTAGCCAATCTCCTTTATCTCATTGGCAGAAACATCCACCTGTTCAGCAGTACACCTCATATTCACTAACTTCCCATAAGCAAAAAAAGATCTATCAGTAAATGATTCATTTAGCCTGGGCTAAATCTTATCGACGCCTGCTTGCTAACTTTCTTTTATCTCTACATATATTTCTAAGGTAACACCCTACCAAATATAATGGCATGAAACTTGATAGGGCCATTATATTTTGCAGCTTGGTCACCAACTTTACTTTTTTCAACCACGCCATCACGTCACCCTCTCCAGTGAATGGCTTTATCACTTCCGACGATACTTTGAACTTCCCTTCTATTGTTCGGCAAAAAAAGATCTATCAGTAAATGCTTCATTTAGCCTAAGCTAAATCTTATCGACGCCTGCTTGCTAACTTTCTTTTATCTCTACATATATTTCTAAGGTAACACCCTACCAAATATAATGGCATGAAACTTGATAGGGCCATTATATTTTGCAGCTTGGTCACCAACTTTACTTTTTTCAACCACGCCATCACGTCACCCTCTCCAGTGAATGGCTTTATCACTTCCGACGATACTTTGAACTTCCCTTCTATTGTTCGGCCTAGATAGCTTGTGGCCAGATTATACAAAGTATAAATACACAGGAGAAAGTCTTACTTAGTTGAGCTGCAGCATGATAGACGATCGACGGTGTCAACGTAAACAAACCTTTTCCAGACAATAACTCTACTGACCTGCGCCGGTAAACCTCAATCTCCACTTCTTCCCAACACCTTAATCGACATTGGAGCAAATCAGGACCACCTACCCAACTTCAGGATCTGCCACAACAATACGACAAACGCGCTTGTCGCTAACCGCGGCAAACGGGCGTGGTTTCTCTCTTCTCAGCTAGGCCAGACAGCTCATTCCAACATTGACAAACCACAACATTCTTTGGTGTGCTTCCCTGTAACTACAGTATCCAAAAATAATACTTAAGCTAAATTAAATAAATTAATTCGTAAAGTGCTAAATAAATTTAGCCTATTATATATATTTAGAATTGTTTCCGTTTCTATTTTAACCTTTATTTACTCTTTTCCCGTCTTCATAGAAAACGTGTTCTTTTTCGCGTAGACAAAAGTAAAGTCAAAATATGAGAACATCAAATTTTTTCCAGTTATTTTATTACATCCTTTCAGCTTTATTTGCTTCTCCCAACTTTCCACATTATGATTTGTTTAAAATCGTACTTTCTGCCGAGTAGAATCATAATTAGATTTCAAACTTACACAGTGGAAATATCTAGACAAAATCATACCAAACATCTATAGAGGCTAAATAACGATTTCTCTCTCGTTGTTTGGTAGGCTGAGTCAAATGATCAAACGCTTCCTTAGGATAAAGGAAAATATTTAACTGGATTCTTTATTCCTTGATAAACAGCTGGAACAAGCCTCGAAATGGCGAACGGATATGACAACTTCTTTCTTCTTGCTAGCTCTATTTTTCCACAAAAATACACCTATATAAATAGTCATTCTATCTACTCATAATTCTACAAATTTCAACCAATCAGGATTGATATACATTTAAGTGTCATACACATGTTCATTTTTGAAATAACAGACCTTAGCGTTAACAAAATGACCAATCAGCTTTTAGACATAAGCACTTCAATAAATGTCCAATCAGTGTCACGATAGATTTAAAAAGTTAATAACGCTCATATCTAGCCCCTATACATTCACCACAAACTCCGGAGTGGCATTGCACATAACAAGCACAACGTCGATTCCGAATTCTAAGATGGCAATGTTGCAAAACCGGAATTGAAAACATCTCGGAGCCTCATTGTTAGGAGGATTATTTTGTTGGCCGTGCTGGTCCATATGCATGTCCGCTTGTTGCAAATGTAGATTGAAAAGCTGATGTTTTATCTCCTCTATTATGGTGGTTGCAAGTTCCGACAATAGAGGAGTCTCCACCTTGTTGCATTCTGTCAGTTTTGGGGGATCTCTGTTGTGATCTGGACCTCCACAAAATATTTTAAAAATTGGGATAGAAGTTGATAGAGAACAAACTCCTCAGATGTAGTAAAGATTTAGATAAAGCTAGTCAGTCACTTAAGCAATTTCTACAAAGTCACCTGGCCCACATAACATAACATAACATAATTTCACGGATGACAAAGGCCACAAGGGTCTATCAAAGGTCATCCGCATCCATCAAATCATACCCACATAATGCATCCATAGGATTTTGTTAGATTATGAATCTACAATTTAAACAATCCATAAGATTATGTCCAACCATGCATTTACAATATATAATTTAAAGCCTCCATAGGAGTCTGTCAAAAACAAAATCAAAGTCCCCCAAAAAAAACAATAAAAAGAAACTGCATCAACAGGAATGAGTCAAGAAACATACCCCCATACCAAGTAAGAAGTTAACTCTCTATCCCCATATAATCATCCAATCTGCGCTTGAAAACAAAACATTCAAGTTTGGGCTGTCTACAGTCTCAGGTGGCAAACTATTCCAATAATCCACCACTCTGTTAGTGAAAAAATATTTTCTAACATCCAGTCTGCACCTCTGTTTTTTAATCTTCAAGTGGTGGCCTCTAGTTCTATTACTACCTTCTAACTCAAATAACTTGCTGAAATCCAATTTATCCATCCCAGAAAAGATTTTAAAAAGCTCAATCATATCTCCCCTCACACACCTTCTTTCAAATGAAAACATATTTAATACCCTCAGTCTATCTTCATATTCAAGGTGCTTCAGGGATGCTATTATTTTTGTTGCCCTCCTTTGTACTGACTCTAGCAGGTTGATGTCATGTCTAAAATGTGGTGACCATGCTTGTATACAGTACTCCTTACTTTTGTAGCTAACATTCCTTTTAATGTAACCTATTACCCTATTTGCTCTATTTTTGCCTCAATACACTGCTTTGAAAACTTCAGTGACCTATCTACTACTTCTCCTAATTCCTTCTCATCTTCAACTGAATTAAGCCAATATCCATCCACCTCATAGCTAAATTCCCTATTATCTCTCCCCATGCTAATAACTTTGCATTTATTAAGGTTAAAAGTCATCTGCCACTTCTGAGCCCAAGCTAACAACATATTAAAGTCACCCTGCACTTTAAAGCTACCCTCAACCTATTTGACTACAGCTGCCAATTTAGTGTCATCAGCAAAAATTGACACTTTGCTATTTACACCTTGAGCAAGATCATTTACATAGATTATAAATAATAAAGGGCGTAAAACTGATCCCTGAGGTACACCGCTAATAACATTCCTCCACTCTGACCTCACTCCATTCAGTACAACTCTCTGTTTCCTATTTTTCAGCCATTCAGTTATCCAATTTAAAACTTTCCAACATATCCCATGCAACTTTAATCTATGAACTAATCTTCTATGTAGAACCTTATCAAAAGCTTTGCTGAAATCTAAGTAGATCACATCAACTCTCTATCCCCTATCTAATTCTTTAGATACATAATCCATAAAATCCAGTAAATTAGTTAAACACGATCTACCTTTTCTAAAACCATGCTGAGCATCATTAATTAACCTGCTACTCTCTAGATGATCAGAAATTCCCTTCTTAACTATCTTCTCAAGAATTTTACAGACTATAGAAGTTTAGCTTACCGGTCTAAAGTTATTTGGGTCCTCTTTGCTTCCCTTTTTAAAAGTTGGCACTACATTTGCCAATTTACAATCATTAGGTATTTCTCTAGACTCTAGTGATCTAATAAATATCTTCTCAATAGCTACCGCAATACTTTCTACGCCTTCTTTGAGTATCCTAGAATGAATGTGGTCGTTAGTAATCGACGAATTTGATCAGGCAGTGTCGCATGAATATTTCTTTTAATAGTGGGTTCTCGACCCTTAGAATTCGCATATTTTTCATGTGAAAATTCTCTCAAATGGTATAGAAAGTGGCGGCCTGTCCCCTATCACCTAAGTAAGCCAAAGCTCACCCAATTGTTCACCTCCAATCTTCCATATTCGTGGATAAATGCATCTTTGAATTTTTTTCCCTACCCCCGGTCGTGTGCTATTTAATAATAATTTTTGAAACAGACCAAAAGTAATTAGGGAAAGAGATCGTAAAATCAGCACGATCTTGTGTTGCTTGTTGATTGTGGTGGCAACCATTATCACATCCCATAACTGCAGCAACCCGATCGGTTTTGTTGATTCATATAGTGGTAAGTTAACTTGAGGTGGGGAATATGGTAGTTGAATGACGGTATATTCCAAGATTGCCATCGCACTGGATGATGTTGTGATGGATATTGTGAGTGTGATCGTGGTGAGTGTACGTGAGTAGAAATGTCATGGAAGGTGTAGCTGTATTGAAGGTGGTAGTACATAATGCATTTTCTTTCTTAATAAATTATCATTTTATTTTAAAATTGGGAAGGTGAACAAAATTCCTAAGTTTGTGCAAAGATTACAATTTCGTCAAAAATATTTTAATTAAATAATACTTTATTTTCATGAGTGGAGATTAGTGTATTAAATAATCCAAATAAATGATTTAAAATAGGAAGGATGCATAGTGTCATAGCAGGGAGTTTGGCCGCCCCTTTCCTTAAAAGGAATACACCTTTGACCGCTACAAGCACACTTATATGAAATATTTACATCTCATTTATTGATTGAACAATGTAATAATTATAAAGATTTACACCTGCAATGACAGACAGTAATATAAAATAGTAATTCAATTTAAAACATGGAAAGCAATAATCAGGGCCAGCCCTATGGTTGAGAGCGCATGGGCAAGTAGATGTTTGGCACCCTTTTTAAGTAAAGTTCTAAAAAAATTCACCAGGAAAAAAACTAAACATACAGAATAATAGAAATGAGTTTATTACCTAGGGTGTTTTTTTTATCAAATAATGAACAATAATATTGTTTTTCTTAACCAAGATTTTGGACAATATGAACAATTAGCCTACCTGAAACATTTTTCCTAGCCTTTAGATCATAAAATCTTTTGATGGCACTTTCTATATTTATATTCTTTGCAATATCATTTTCTATAGACGAAATTGCCAAAGAATTATTTCTGTATTGAGCAACTATAGTATATGGTTATTCATGTGATTTATTTCTGTTAATAAATCAGACTAAATAGCGTTTCGAAAACCATAACCATAAATTTGTTTGATCGAAGTTGTCGCCTGATAGTTTTTAGGGCTAAGACGACAGCGATATAAATTTTGAAATAATGAACTGGGTTTTAAGAAGAACAATTAACCAAATATACATATATTCATAGAATCAACGAATGTACAATGAGATAAGTTGGATTAGGTATACAATGTAAAATATTGTAAAATATGATTTACAGTAACAAGATGCGAAGAGAATTGAAGTCTGTGAAATAAATATGAAATAATATGGTAGAATAATATGGTGAATATGATGGACTGTGAATTAGGGGCTGCAATATGAGAAGTAAATATAATTAAGACCTACTCTCGTATGGTCGTTTGCAAAGAATTGTGAGAGAAAGTGGATTTAACTAAGTATGATTTGTTTGGAGGTAAAGGACTAATTGTAGATGGAATGATTACCGACCTTTATACGAAGAATGGTGAGAGTCAAATGGGAAGGAATATTGTTCCAGAAGGTCGAACTGAAAGCGTGTGTTTGTTTGTTTGCGTGTGAAATTTTAAGAGATGTTATTTGAAACAGTAGTACGTTAAATGAATTGACAAGTAAGATAAATGAATTAATTAATTATTAAGTTGTACATCAAATATGATTTAATTTACAAAAGTTAAGTAAATTAATTGAACGATTAAATTGACAAAGTTAAGTAAAATAATTGAACAATTAAATTGACAAAGTCAAAGTATTGCATAATATGAATTTTACATAATAATTGATGTATATATATATATATATATATATATATATATATATATATATATATATATATATATATATATATATATGTGTGTGTGTGTGTGTTTGTGTGTGTGTTTCCCTTTCGTCTGCATGAAATCAAAGAACAATTCCACCACATTAACTTCACACTGGACCCTTCAATCAAAACATACCAAAGTACCTGACTGGTTTGTTCATGTGAGATAAATCTGGTGTGCTCTCAAATATTGTTGCAAAATATTTTGTCCGTTTAACTTAATCAACTATAATATTTTTTACATTTTCTCCAAGAACGGTAGTAAACTCATTTTGAATATGAGGCGATAAATAGGTGTTCTTTCAATACGGGGTCATATTTGGAAAGCAATTGCACTAGCTCTAAAAGGTTCCCTATGTTTTTTTTTAATTTTACGTTCAGCGTCGGCTTTGTCATCCACTTCTTCACGATGTCCTTTTAAGGGCAAATTTGGTTTTTCCAGAAATCTGATAATATCCACTAATCTCGTAAGAACGTCCCTACACTTTATTATATTCTCTTTGACAGTTGTCGGTTCTTTCTTGTTAATCGTTTCACTCAGACAAACTTCGACTTCCATTTTTTTCAATTGTGTGAACGCCATGCAATGAGCTTGACTCGATTCATGTTCTTCGACTTTGGGATTTAATCTCCAATTATGAGAAGCAAAACTTTATTTTCTCCCTTGTCCAAATAACCAACAGCAAAAGCAGTACAATGATTTCTTGGGAGGAGATTAAATCATCCACGCCCTAAGCATTTTTCTCCTTGCGGTAAAGTTTGAAAACAAAATTCACGATATATCTTTTTATTTCTCATCTGCATTTTTAAACAAAGTACCACAATTCATAGTCAATATAACCTCAGAAAAAGCACTATGCAGATGCTGAACAATGGAGCTACCTTGTTGTACCAAGATCTGCCAAAATACCTGCATCTGTCAAGTCCACCTACTGAGGTTCGGTTTTTGCCCAATCTGATTGTGATGTTCAAGGCTCATACTGATCTTTATCGTCTGGAGTAGTTGATGAAAGATTTTAATTGTCTTCATCTAAATCAGACTCATAGGTACTTTGACATTCAGGATTTCGATGGAACTTAGTTTTACTTTGAGCAACTTGAAGTATGTAAGCATCTCGATTAATTTGTTTCACACTACTCACGGAAATTTCACTTTCAGCAGTCTGATTTAGACCATCGGTACTTCGTGGGGGAATTTCACTTGGATTTTCACCTCGCGTTACACATTTCAACAAATATCCTTCATTCTGCTTCAATAATTCATCATTTTCTTTCTTTATCCTCCTATATGCAGCTCCACATTCTCTAACTTGAATCTGCTTCATTTGTGTGTAGAAATAAAACTTTTAAACATTTAGAATTTTTTTGTCAGTTACTGAAAGCATAATGCTCTTCATTACAATTCAAGATTAAGTATTGTAAAAGCAATAAAAAAACAAGCAGAATATGTTCCTGGAAGATCGGGTTTCGTCTAATCAACCCGGGGAGTTTCTCAAATGCCGACCCAAAGAGAGCTAGGTGAGGGTTGATTTGATAATCGTTCACTCAATGTACATTGATTTCACAATAAACTAGTCACAAATGACCACCAACTTTATTTTCTTTTTGCATATTACTATATTAGACATCTTATTTATTTCATCACACGTGGATACTATAATCATAATGATTAACATTGATACTTGCGCTGTCAAAGTGCACGTAATATCTCTGTTAACCGCTGAGCAACGCGTTAACGCTGGTTTACATGCGTTTGTTTAAAGCCAAATTTGCAATCAAATCAAGATGACTACGAATCGGTGATTATCGTATATGTCACAATTTATAATAACGTAAAATATGATTTAATGGCCGTGTGTACATAAATGTTCTTCGAACACTTACCCGGGTTCTTTGGAATTGTTATGAGTTGCGTGAAAATGTTGCAGAATGCAAAGAACAATTAAAATTCAGCACCAAACATAAAGAACTTTTGCCATATCACATGCGGGAGATTGTCTACAAACTGTTGAACTAATACTTAGCACATGGTTGCTAAGGGGACAGCGCAACTACAAAACGGTGCCAACTTCAAAATTCAGGCATTTGAGAAAATAATCATTACCAAAAGTACCTCAAAATCAAAACAAAGTTAAAAAAAAAGTATTGGCCGCACTGTCCGGTCAGCACATCCCGCACACACTACCCTATATCACTAAGGATGCACTTTAAGGAAGAAAAGTGAGTAAGGCGGCGGAGTTACCATTGGGATTATGGCTTCTCTCGACCGAGATATCCGACGTTCTTATGCCAGTGTGTCACAAAAGGTATGAAGAAACCGCAACCAGAAGCATAGAAAACAGAAGGAAACTGAACACGATATGGGTAAACATGAAGTCGATATGGGTAAACATGAAGTCGATATGGGTAAACATGAAACTAAATCGACTATTGCTTCCAAAACCAAACACGCTTCAACGATCGCTTCAGCCTCAAAAATTATATTGAAAGGCCCGCATACATGGCCGATGCTGATTACGACATCGGTACCTTTCCCTCAAACTTTTATTGCTGAAAACTACAACTAGTCGCTGTGTATAGATTTAAACAAAAGAGAGAAGAGATATGATGACGGTAGCACACGCTATTTGAGTACGTCCATGTTTTTTAAGAAACTGCCGAACTCCGAGACCGTCAAATGTAATTGGATGATATACTCCTAAACTTCCTGGAGTGTGTACTCTTGAAGTTGCAAACTGTTTTCCAACAAAGAGGATGATTTTGCCCATGGATTCAACGACTAGAAGAACTTACATTGAATTGAAAAGCATGAAAATAGTGTTAACCATGGAACCTGTCTCATTTCCAGCACATCTTTTGCACGTAAATAATGTCATATTAATAAAAATTTGGATGTCCAACTTTAAAAAGACGGCAACTATTTGAGAAATGTACTTGAGTGAGTTATCGATGTTTTGAAAGACCTGGCTGAACGAAATTGTCGGAGGTAACAAAAATGGAAGCTTTAGGGGCATTATTAAGTTGTTGACGCAGTTTGACCCATTGATAACAGAGCGATTGTCACGTTTCGGCCAGGTTGATCATGGTAATTTTTCATATATGCCATCCACGACTTGTAAAGAATTAATAGTGATGACGACGTAAAAAGGTGTCTCCCTTATTGCATTTGAATTTAATGCTGCCAAGTATATACTACCTGTTAAGTATCAATTCAACATCGCATGTATTATATGTAGTTCAAATGGCCTTCATCTTCTGTTAAGCTAACCTATGTATTACGGATTGCCGTGGTCAGAGTTGCGACGTTGCAAGCAAAATGTCTGAAAAATATTACGGATTACAAGCTTTATTCAAGCCTCTAAAAAAACAGGCTGCATTTGTGACATGTTCGGCTTATTCGTTGAGCCTCATTGGTGCATGTGGTGCAGATGGTTGCGCAGACGCAATCTCATTCTTCGGATATATACATAAAATTTTCAACTGCTTCTCTGCATCAAGTAAACGATGAAGTATTCGCAAATCTTAAGCATATGGATGTGTTGTCCGCTCAGTGCCCGCTGTCGTGGTATACGGCAGAGTATGTATGTACGTTTGTTCCGTACATGAATAACTCCGTCCCCGTTTTCTCTAAGAGTGCTTTATTTATTACTTTTAATTCTTTAACCTAGGAGGATTCGTAATACTATATATATATTGCCATTTGCAGCGTTTCGAGGATTTAATTAAACAACTAGGACAAAAATATACTTTTAATTGGATAAAAACTGAAATATTAAAACTTTAAATATACTAAGGCTATAATAAGAGGATCTAAATAAAAATTAATACTACCAATGAGTACTACGCGATGGTTGACACAAAAATTCACGTTGTATGGAATGGCATCTAACGAACATCAATAACTTTTAGATTCATTTCACATTTAACTAAGAGGGAGTCTGGCGTTGGATGACCTTGAACGAGAACCTCTTTTATGCGATGATTCGAGAGGAGTTGTACGGGAACCTTCTTGCAGACGTGAGACTGACTCTGTAAAACAGCTGGCGGTCTCTCTGAGCAAGGGAGACGGTGGTTGAGGCCTTTTGGGAATACCAGCTGATGCTTATCCCGAGATAAGTGGGGCGCGTGCCGATGCTTCTTGACTTAAAGATATAAGCGAGGGGATTGTGGATGTACGGTTATTCTAATCCCTGGGTTACACTTGCAGGCTTCTCGATGATGATACGTGACCAAGAGGTGAATCTTTTCTCTAGTGGAACTTCGCATTGGTATTCCTTAATGGTGAGGAATATCTCTGTTTTTATTTAGAAAACTGAGATAGAAGGTTTCTCTGAAAAACGAGGTTGGTATGAGAGTGGTTCTCGATACCGCTGGTCTACTCTTCGATGTCACCAAAGGAACAGTCTCGGGAAGGAAAATCCCACTCGGTTCCACTTTCTTCTTGATTCCCGGTTTGACTCCGGGATTAGTCTTCTTCTCCTGATTGCTACTCCGATTCTTCTTTTCATTTCTGCAGATCGAACTATATATACGTCGATTATCTCCTGAGGGAAAGGGAGGAGAGATGAGGGCCCACCTTTAAGCCTCTCTCCTGGGGCATCACTTTTCAACGTTGTGCCCATTCGCCCTTCTGGTTTACGTCGGAGAAAGTGAAATTTCGTCTATTTGGCGAAAATAGGCATCACTAATTGGAGGGGACAGTGAGACTGTTCATGGATTTTTATTCTAAAGGCTATCCCATTCTCATGTGTTTATATTAACGGACTACGAAATCTGTTGAGGGCAATGCTTCCTTGCAAGCGATCTCGAGGATTTTGGGGACATCGAGGCAAAGGGAGGGTGGGAGGGTAAAGTATCTAACCATATGGAACGTAACTGTTGACGCTGTGTAAACAAACTAGCGTCTGTTTGTCCTCGTGATATTGATTTCCCCACATTAACTATCAAATGGGCGGTTAGGGTGGACGTTACAAAAGTGCTGAAGAACACATTCATTGAATTACGTTCAGGAGTGATCGATTTTTCCGAGGATTCGCATCAGACATTAGCCACTTGAAACGAAGCATCTAACCTCGTATCAAAATTAGAAGAACTTTAAATATAAATACGCTATGTCATGTGTGCATATATTCTGAAATGTTTGAATGACAGCAGCAAGAGTCTTTGGAATCAATATTGTCATCACAACTTGCTTAAATGGGATATACCTTAATTCAACTACCATATGTCCCAGCTCCAGTTAACTTACCACAATATGAGTCAATAAAACCGGTAAAGTGGCTGCAATTATGCGATTTGATAATGGCTGCCCCCACAATCAACAAGCAACACAAGATCGTGTTGATTTCACGATCTCTTTTCTAGTACTTCTGGTCTGTTTCAAAATTTATTATTAAATAGCACGCGACCGGATGTTTGTGTGTGGTGATGGTGATGGAGGGGGAGGATTTCAAATGTACATTTATCAAGGAATATGAAAGGTTGGAGGTGAACAAGTTGCATGAGTTTTAGCTCACTTTGGTGATAGGGAGCAGTCCCCCGGCTTTCTATACCATTTGGGAGAAATATCACATGATAAATGTGCGAATTCTAAGGTTCGAGAACCCCATATTAAAAGAAATATTCGTGCGACACTGCCTGATCAAATTCGTCGATTACTAAAGATTGTGGGCCATGTAACTTTGTAGCAGTTGCTTAAGTGACTGACTTCAACTTTACCTAATTTTTTATTACATCTGAGGAGTGTGTTATTCAGCAACCCCTAACCCATTTTTTTTAATATCTTGTGGAGGTCCAGATCACAACCGAGATTCTGAACAACTGACAGAATGCAACAAGGTGGGGACTCCTCTATTGTCGGAACTTGCAATCACCATACTAGAGGAGATAAAACGCCAGCTTTTCAATCTACATTCGCAACAAGTGGACATGCATATGGACCAGCAAGGCTAACAAAAACATTACTGGAGGCGGAGTTCGTCACATATCCTAAGTGCTCTCAAAAACATACCTGATGCAACGGCTCACTTAATGTTAATATCAGGATGAGAAAAGAAATGGATATACGAGTTAGAATGGGTTTGTTTTCGGTACACAGTGAAGCTAAGCTTATCAATGACTCTAACAATTCCTTGAAAACCCCCTTGCAGGAGGGACAAAGGGCCACTATTCATCATAAGCTGGAGGAAGAAACAACTCGCTGAAACCCCTATCTGCCCAAACTCCTGGACTCTGGGTAGAACCGTTGCGATGCTTGAAAAAGAAGGAAGCGTCTACACTTAAAACTCTCTAAAAACGCTGGGACTCGGCCGAACGGAAACTTCTGAAGTGTGTGGCACCGCGAACGACTCTTCCTCGCAAGTAAGGTACTTGCCCGGGTTCTCTGGCTAAGGTAAGTTTTTATTCCCTCTTTCTCGCATTGGTTCTGTGAGTTCCCCACGAATTCCCATCAAACTCTCTCTCCCCCCTTTGCCCCGCTCTCTCGCATAAATTCTTTTAACCTTCAGTCCTTCAACTATTTCAACTATTAACCTTCTATCCATTTCGGAACCAACAAACTTCTCTCAAACTCTTAACCTACCGCAAACTAAACTCTAACTAACGAGGGCATTCGGAACTAAACATTGGTTCGAATAAGGTCTCTTGAGAGATCACTATACTTTCCAAATCAATTGGACACTAATGTCTCTCACTTAAGCGCTACCATTTTACTTAGCTCTGCCCTGCTTTCGGGGTAATAATTCTAACACCCTTGCTTTCTAGAAGACGAGATTATATATATAACATGCAGTTTTATTGAATTAAATTATTCCCCTACCGTCCATGGGATCAATGAAAGTTTATCTAAAGAAAAATCTACTCATTACCGTCCCAAAGGTAAAAACAAATTTAGTAATACGAATCGTCTATCTCTCCCTTTTTCTTCCCTCTTCAGGGGAGTGAACAAAGGTATTTCTCCAGGCCTAACCACATTTAAATACCCTTTTTCTATCCCTAAATCTTTCCCTTTGACCAAGCCCATGGATCAGCCAAATGAAGCAGGTGTATATCTAATCCCGTGTGGCTCCAAAAACTTTTCCTCATTCTACATAGGAGAGACCGGAAGAACCTTAACAAAACGAATTTATGAACATAAAGGTGATGTCAGACGAGGCAGTACCGCATCCAGTATTTTTAATCATATTAGCAGTTTCAACCACCAAATTGACTATTCAAAGGCGTAAATAATATATAATTGTAAAGGTTTCCGTAAAAGAAAAATAGTAGAATCTATATTAATAAGAGATATTCTCAATTTTAATTTGTGAGATGGGCAATTCAAATGCAGCCTCCATTCCCGTAACCTCATCGTAAACAGCTTAGTCAACGATCTTAGACTCACCCCCATTGATTAATGACCTTTTCCCCCCCTTTTGTGTTTCTTTGTGTTTTTTCTTCTTTTTTCCCTGATTTTTACGCTATTTATAGACTTGTGTAACAATCGCATTCTCAGTATACGACTAAACATAGTATAATAAACTACATACTGAAACTAGTCTCGTAAATTAAACTTTTGGCTCCTATACAATGGTTTCACTATCTGCTTACTTCTCGTGTCTCTCCTAACTTCCCTCTTTCAATTATCGCTTTATCTGTTAATCGTTTTAACCCTTTTGGCTCTGTTCTTGACTCTTTCTGCCTCTCGGTTTGACCTTGCTACCTGTTATAGCTTAATCTTAATATGAATTTACCCGTCCCTCTCCTACTTCCTCATTGGTGATTTCTTGTCTTATAGGCGGTCCTTTATCTTTTACTAGCTTATATATACCCTTATTATAATATTTTATCTTGTAGTTCGAAAGTACTTGAAAGCACCTTTTTCATTTTTCCAAGGTGGGAAATCATTAGATGTTCGTTTGTCCCAAACAAGTACAATATTAGGAGGGGTGAAAGCAATAATGCTTTCTCTGTTCACTTATCTGAATATGATCATCCTATCAATTGGAATTCGGTTAATTTTAGTTACAACTCACATGAATATGTTAAAGGAATTATTTTTTGAATGCTCCTTCATTAATTCCTCTCCTAACTTCAATATATCTCCCAGACTCTTTAAACTGGCTCCTGTCATTAAAAAGCTTACTTTAAACGAAAGTTTCCATTTAAAATCTTAGCCATCTGATTTATTAAATTTGTTATATTTCTTTTGTTTGTTAAACAATGTATTTATAATTGTATATGTATGTATTCGAAGTTATATGACTTATATTTCTACATTTCACACAGACTCTCTCACATGTGGATATTTTGGTAGAGACCTTATCTAATGACTTCACCAATGTAAGTTACTTTACCTTGGAACCGCTCAATGAGAGTTTAGCTTTCATGCAGGTAACAGCTGTAGCGGTCTATACCCTACAAATGTAAATATTTATTCCTAACTATATATATATATATATATATATATATATATATATGGTGTGATAGAACGGGTTGAGGCCGCGTTAATTTCAACCCCTATCACGTGTTATTTAAAACCACGATGCTCCCACGTGCATCTTCGCTTTAAAGCTTATCGCCTTATCACAGCCATCTGAGTCAATGTTTAAACAAGGAGGTTTATCTTCCCCCCGTTCGCCCCCATACGCCGACCTCGCCAGATTGAGTTAGGCTTATGGGCAGATAAGGCATTGTTCCCAGGCTCGGCTGTGCATTCCCTCGAAGCTCCCACTCCATTGTCCCCCACGCCAAGGGAGTGTCTCGACTATTTAGATGGGAACTTTACCACTAAGATCAGATTGGAGATCCAAGATTTTCGTCGCGAAACATCACCACGACCCTCTCTCACTTTGTGCGCCAAGGGACCTCGACCTCAAGATTCACCATCACTTGTCCAGAAGAAGGACAATATCCCTTGAGTGCCAAGGTTCGAGCCTTTCGTGACGCCAAGTCCACGAGGCTTCCCCCTTGTTGTTCAGAAAGAGAACAACATTAGAAAAGCCATTGTTCGTTCGAGCCCGTTGACAAGAAACGGTTCTCACCCCTTCCCCTGTTGTTCAGAAGAGAACAACGTAGAACAGCCATTGTTCGTTTGAGCCCGTTCGCCAAGAAACGGTTCTCACCCTTCCCCCTTGTTGTTCAGAAGAGAACAACATTAGAACAGCCATTTTTCTTGAGCCCGTAGACAAGAGACGGTTCTCACCACCCTGTTGTTCAGAAGAGAACAACGTAGAACAGCCATTGTTCTTCAAGCAGTTCGTCGAGAAACGGTTCTCATTCCCAAGACGCCACGTCAGGATCATTTTATTCCCCCAACCTTTCGGCTGGAACTCGCCAGCAGACCGAAAATTCCTTCACGTCGACTTCCTCTGCACCACTAGTATAAAATTACGTAAGCCGAACGTTACCTTTGAGTATTTAACCCTTTTGTCAATTCTATCCTGGGCTTTAAATGGTTTAGCGAACCATCCCATCTCTTTAACTTTATTTTTGTTTTACCTTTTTAAATCTTTTAATCCTTGGATTAGCCCGAGCCCCCACGACCCTTTCCATTCTCTGTTTATGTCAATATTTTCCGTTTTGTGTATTGTTGATAGTTATTATTAATAAAACTCTATTTTATTAATGATAGCAATATTATTATCCTTGAGCTCAGTTCCACTTCTTAAGCATATCGAAGATACATAATATTGGCGTCCAGACATCCACGCACTCCAAAGATAATTAAAGAAGTTCCCTCAACGAATAGTTATATATGGTATATCGTCGAGAGTCCATTCTACGACACACACACACACATATATATATATATATATATATATATATATATATATATATATATATATATATATATATATATATATATATATATATATATATATATATATATATATATATATATATATATTTATATATATATATATATATATATATATATATATATTTATATATATATATATATATATATATAATTTCAAGTAGGGTTGGTAACCCTGACTTAAATCGGGAGATTGCTACACCCGCTCTCCCAGGCGTCTTAAAATGTAGCCATGAGGTTCATTCTCTTATATCGGCTGCTTCGGTAAACAGGTTTGTAAATATTTAAATTGTAATTGTTTAGCTAAATATTTCCCAAAAGAATCCCGAATTAATGCGGGATATTTTGGTCTCATTTACAGACCCATTTAGCTCCGTTATAATCCAATTAACTATAATCAAATTTATTATCTAATTTATAATCCAATTAATAATCCAATCTATAAATCAATTACTATTTATTATCTATTTATCAATCTATTTATCAAACTATTTACAAATATTTACCAATTACTTATCATCCAATTACTTATAATGTATTTAACAATTATCCAATCTATTTAACAATTACTATTTACAAATTACTTATAATACAATCTATTAGGTTGAGGAATAAGTTCTTGCAGTTTTTTTAATGTTGTATTGATTTGAGTTTTGTTGACGTGTTTGGGCACATATTAAGAAACAATAGTAAATAATGAGAGCAAAATTTGCAAAGGTCTCTTAACAGCGTAGACTATTAGGCTTTTCTTAGGCTACGTCTTGAAGTTGAGTAATAAGTCATTGCGGTTTATTTAAAAGTTGTGTTAATTTAATTTTTGTTTTGTCCCCTCAAAATGGAATGTCAAGTTGAAAGAAAGGCGCATTTTCGACACTTGTTGTTATTCATTTTCAATCGAGACGGGAACAATGCAAACGCAGCCAAAGCTCGTCGCGATATTTGTGCCTTGTACGAAGAAAATGCTTTATCAGAAAGGACAGCTCAATGTTGTTTTTCACGTTACAAAAACGGTAATTTCAATCTTAATGAGGAAGAACGTTCTGGTCGCCCCATTAAGTTGGATGAAGATCGATTGAACGACCTTCTTCATGAAAATCCTCGTCAATCAACGAGGAAAAACTGTAGTGAAAACTGTAGTGAATCACCTTCATTCGATGGGAAAAGTTCAAAAACTCGGTGCATGGGTTCCGCACGCTTTGAGCAAAAGCAACAAACTTCAACGCTCCACGATTGCCGCAGGTTTGCTTGCTCGTCACAAGGCTACTCGTAGATATAAGGACAGATTTCTTCACCGCATCATCACTGGCACGAAAAGTGGTGTGTTTATGTCAACATGAACCTTCGAAAAGAATGGCTTAGCCCCAATAAAAAAAACAACACTTTCACGATTAAAGCAAGACTGCATTCACGAAATACGATGTTGTGTATGTGCTGGGATTGTGAAGGCATCATTCTTTATGAGCTCCTTGCGAACAACGAGATTGTCAATGCAGAACTCTACGTTCAACAAATGTATCGACTCGCCAAAGCTATTCGTGAAAAGCGACCTCATCGACGTTATGGAGCCCTTCTGCAACATGACATTGCTCTTCCTCACATTGCCAATATTTCAGAAGACGCCATCCAAACACTTAATTGGGAAATCCTGGAGAATTAGACGAATTTTTCGAGTCAAAATCCAGAGATTTTTATTGCAGAGGCATCGAAAAACTAGTTGAACGTTGGGAAGAAGTCGTAAATAACAACAGAGAATACATTATTGATTAAATTGTATATTGTTATCCATTAAAAATGAAGTTTTTCTAAAATTGTTAATGGTAATGAATAAATTTGATAAAACCGCAATAACTTATTCCTCAACCCAATATTTAACAATTTTCCAATCACCAATTATAATCTAATTATTAATCATCAATTGTTATACTCAATTATCTAATTACTAATTATAATCCAATTATCAATCATTAATTGTTATATTCTAATTACCAAACCATAGTTATCAATTGTAAATCCATTCCCGTTAACTCACTCAAATTTAATTCACACGCGCAATTCTCAATACAATCATAAACTGTTACTGTCTAAATTCACCTTTAAATAATCTAACTGTTTATTCAATAATATATATTTTCCATAACTCTTTGTTTTTAATTTACGTATTCCCCCAACCTCGCACAGATTTAGGTCTAAGGAATTCGACTGCAAAATTTAACCTTTGCGTTAGCATTTAACTTCATTCCCTTGAATAATGAAATATAGGTTTTAATGTTTATTGCGATCTGAGATTTATCTAGGATATTGCGGCAATATTCAGTTAAAACCTATACAGCATACCCGTTTCTTCTGAGATTGCAAGCTGAAATAAAAGAATTCTACGCAATACTCTAAGCCCTCTGCGTCGGGCGTAGTTTCAAGTATTTTGTGAATTGTTTTAACTACTCGAGCTGCCTTATGTACAAAGTGCAACGGAAGTATTATAAGGCTGAAAATACGCACGAAGTTATCGCGGAACGACAGTGTCACAGGCGTCGCTCTGATACTACCAGGAACGAGAAATTCGTCAGCAATGTCAGGCAGAAGATCTCCGAGATCCCTGGTCATACCATGGCCAAACTTGCCTTGGAAATTTGTCTCAGCAAAGTAACCATCTACAAAGCACTTCATCAGGACCTTGGTTATGCTTCCTGCGTGCTGAAGAGACGCCAGCCTTTCATGCAGGCTACCAAAGAAAGTCTCAAAGTGAAAGCACAGGCATTCATCAACGAAGGTAAGTACGATAGCGACGGCCTTCTTTGTTTCGTCTCCAACGAGGAAAAATTCGTGCAGGGCAGTAAGGCAATTCGGCAGAATGATGGCTAGTTGTGCAAAAACCTATCAGTATCACCTACGTTCATACACAGCAATTTTCCCGCCTCTTTGATAGTTCTGGGAGTAGTCAGCAGTGAGGGCCACTTTATGCCGCCTCACATATCCCTCTTGGGGTTCAAGGTCATCGTGGATGTTTACATAGAGGTGCTGGAAAGTGTAGTCAAGCGTATAATGGATCAAATAGCCGCGGAAATGCCTTACATCTTCTAGCAGGACTCTTCTAACGCACATAAGGCAAGGAAGACACAGGCGTGGTTGTTCAACAACGGTCCGCAGCAGTGGTCCCCAGACTTGTGGCCACCCAGCTCTCCCAACTACAACCCTTTTAGGATCTCTTTGGCCCACCGGAGTGGAGGTAATGTAATCCATTGACAAGGACTCCCTAGCCAGGGCATTCAACTAGTTCAGCTGCCGGTCTGAGAAGGTAGGGAGGGCAGATGGAGGCTATTTCAAATGATTTTGCTACTTTATATATTGTTCAATCGTATACATTTGAGTGAGAATATATTGCTTCGTTTGGTACATAACTTTTTTTCCCCCCTTGTAGAATTTGTATCGATTTACCCTATATATATATATATATATATATATATATATATATATATATATATATATATATATATATATATATATATATATATATATATATATATATATATATATATATATATATGATGAAAATTAATGCAATATCGCAAGAAAGGATGAGGAATTAAACCACATTCTCCGAAGACAAATTTAATTCAGAACAGTTTCGGTGTATCTCACACCCTTTTTCAACTGACACTGGATAGAAAATATAAGAAAAGTGCTTACAAACATAACACAGGGTCAGGTCGTGAAAGATCCCTTCTTTTTTCCCCCAATCCCCTACTTGTGGCTAATCAGGTGGGGGGGCTTAGGCCTAAACATATTGAAGGGCTGACATTTTACTATTTTGTTTATTTGCTTTCGTATTACAGGATTAAAAGAAAATTGACCCTCAGATAGATTTAAATTAGGAACTGACGATATCAAGCTTAATTCTACGATTCTTCTCTTAACATGGTTAGCCGATTTAAATACCATTTTACTTCCATTGAAATCGATCGAATGATTCAAAATATGGCAAAATATTCCACTGCTTTGGCTGCCCACTCTAATATCTCTTTTGTGTTCATACAATCTCTTGTCTAGATTTCTCCCCGTTTTCCCTATATAAACTTTATGGCAATCGTTGGATGGTATTGCATATACTCCTATGTTATGATGTTCTTTGGGTTTCCTCGCAATCATCAATTGGTTTAAAGAATTATTATATTCAAAGGCTAGATTAATACCCGCTTTTCCAAATATGTCCTTTAAACTATTTAATTTATTATTAAATAGCAATGTTATACATTTGTTGAAGTCGTTAGTGCGGGAAGGCTTATTACCATAGAATGTTTTCCTAGCTGCAAAATGGGCAGACGATATGAACCAATCGGGGTAATACAAATTAGAAAAAATGGTCCTGATAATGACAATTTCCTCATCTAAATAGGAAGGATGACATATTTTATATGCTCTAAGGAAAAGATTAGAAATTACCGATTTTTTAACAGTATTATCGTGAAACGAAAAATAATGTATATAGGCATTCGAGTGGGTTGGTTTCCTATAAACGTCAAGTTTTAATTCATGGTGATCTTTATTAATGAGGACATCTAAAAAGGGTAATCTATTATCATATTCCCATTCATATTTAAATTTGATGGAGACATGCAAATTATTCAAATTATTAAAAAAGTTATCAAAATCATGGCCATTAGGCCATACAGAAAATACATCGTCAATTTACCTTAACCATATAAAGTTAGGGGAAGAAATTGTGGGAAGGAGTTCAGTCTCAAAATATTCCATGAAGAGACATGCCAATATCGAAGATAAACTATTTCCCATGCTAAGGCCAAATATTTGTCTATAAAACTCATTATTTACTCGAAACACATTGTCAGAGAGACATAATTCAACTAAATCGATAAATTTACTCGTAGAAATGGGAATATCCAAATTAAGTCTAGGCATGATTTCCCGCAGAAGGCCCATGGTTTGGTCAACCGGAACTTTGGTAAACAAAGAGTTTACATCAAAGCTCACAAGTTTTCCATCCGGTAATTGCAGGTGGATGAGGCGGTCAACGAAATCTTGAGTGTTCATAATGTGTGCAGATGAGATTCTTCCAACTGCTGGAGATAAATGCTTGGCGAGCCATTTGGAGAGCATATAAGTTGGAGAATTAATATTGGAAATGATTGGGCGTAAGGGACATCCCTCTGTGTGGGTCTTTGGGAGCCCATAAATATAGGGAAGTGAAGGGTTCGTACTTCTGAATTGTTTGATTAAATCTGCGCTTTTCAATATTCTCTTCAATTTGTTGTTGAAATTGCTTGTTTTGTTATTGAGCAGTTCATTTTGTAGCTTTTCATATGTGTTCACATCGTTAAGAAGTTCGTTAAGTTTATCATTATAACTATGTTTGTCCAAAATGACTAACTGATTCGTTTTGTCGGATTTGGTTATAACAATGTTGTTATTAAATTTAAGTTTATTTAACGCAATCTGAAATCTTTTGGGAAAACCAATTTGGTCAGATTTTTCAAAATTTAGGGCACTAAGCATACAACCACTAAGAAATTCACCACTTATTTTCTCATGTTATAACCAAATCCGACAAAAGTTTATATAGGGGAAACGGGGAGAAATCTAGACAAGAGATTGTACGAACACAACAGAGATATTAGAGTGGGCAGCCAAAGCAGTGGAATATTTTGCCATATTTTGAATCATTCGATCGATTTCAATGGAAGTAAAATGGTATTTAAATCGGCTAACCATGTTAAGAGAAGAATCGTAGAATCGAGCTTGATATCGTCAGTTCCTAATTTAAATCTATCTGAGGGTCAATTTTCTTTTAATCCTGTAATACGAAAGCAAATAAACAAAATAGTGAAATGTCAGCCCTTCAATATGTTTAGGCCTAACCCCCCCCCCCCCGATTAGCCTCAAGTAGGGGATTTGGGGAAAATGAGAGGATCTTTCACGACCTGACCCTGTGTTATGTATGTAAGCACTTTTCTTATATTTTCTATCCAGTGTCAGTTGAAAAAGGGTGTGAGATACACCGAAACTGTTCTGAATTAAATTGTCTTTGAAGAATGTGGTTTAATTCCTCATACACACACATATATATATATATATATATATATATATATATATATATATATATATATATATATATATATATATATATATATATATATATATATATATATATATATATATATATATATATATATATATATATATATATATATATATATATATATATATATATATATATATATATATATATGTTTTTTTATTAAGAAAATTATTGCAGCAAAAGGCTAGTTTTGGCAAACACAGTCTTCCTTAAAGTCCTCGGAAGGAGCTTTTCTCACATACAGGAGAAGGTAATACTTAAAATAAGCGTTCTCTCAGATAGCCAAAAAACTATCTTTCGATTGGTCTTTTCAAGTGTCACCCCTGCTTATCGAAGAGAATGGAAAATTTATTATTCCCCATTTTCGCCACGCCTCATAAATTAAGAAAAATTATTGTAGTACCGCAATTAATTATGCGGTTCAAAGGCTATTTTTGGCAAACACAGTCTCTCACATACACGAGAAGGTAAAACTTAAAATAAGCTTTCTCTAAGATAGCCATAAAACTATCTTTCGATTGGCCTTTTCGAGTGTCACACCTGCTTATTAAAGTGAATGGAAAATGTATTATTATCCCTTTTCGCCACGCCTTATAAATTAAGAAAAATTATTGCAGTAACGCAATTAATTATAATGCGGTTAAAAGAATATTTTTTGGCAAACACCGTCTTCCTCAAAGCCCTCGGAAGGAGTTGTTCTCACATACACGAGAAGGTAACACTTAAAATAAGCGATCTCTCAGATAGCCAAAAAAGCTATCTTTCGATTGGCCTTTTCAAGTGTCACCCCTGCTTATCGAAGATAATGGAAAATTTATTATTCTCCATTTTCGCCACGCCTCATGAATTAAGAAAAATTATTGCAGTAACATAATTAATTATGCGGTTAAAAGGCTATTTTGGGCAAACAGTCTTCTTCAAAGCCCTCGGAAGGAGCTCTTCTCACATAATGAGAAGGTAAAACTTAAAATAAGCGTTCTCTCAGATAGCCCCCAAACTATCTTTCGATTGGCATTTTCAAGTGTCAAGGTTAGCCCGGGAATTATTTTGCTTTGGCAATAACATCATAACTATTCGGTATATTCTAACGAAATTTGAAACACTTATCTTCTTTTACATTTTCTTTCGAACGATATAATTGCCAAAGTCCTCCCAAGGCTACCTAGAAAATTATTTGCAATAACATCATAACTATTCCACTGATTCTAACGAAATTTGAAAACCTTATGTTGTTTTACATTCTCTCTCGAATGACATAAATGACAAGGTTAGTCCGGGAATGATTAAAATTTTAATAGTCGTAAGGTCATAAATCCGAATAAGTGATATACGCGACTTTGGTCAGCAGACCTTGTTTGTTCCATTCTTGCTCAATTTTCGTCCATAAATCTGTCACAGTTGAAGGTTGTTAGTCTCGAACTCTCCAATGATCGTACAGAGGTTTCAATTGAGTTCAGGGCCTGCATATATATATATATATATATATATATATATATATATATATATATATATATATATATATATATATATATATATATATAAGTGTAGATCGATAGCAATCTTTTTGGATGCAAATTTTGTTGAAGACTATGGTATATTTCGCCTTGATAAATTTCCTTTAGCAACATTCTATTTTTCTTACTGTCTTTTTTAGTCCAACTTGTAGATGGTGGATAACTTTATTTCCTTCCTTTCTTATAATTGTGGTGTTTTCAACTAGAATATCTCTAGTTATTTTGATGTTATGTGCGCTTTCCATATAATTTTGGGGCCCTCCGCTTTGCAGATGCATGGTTAAACGCCTCGAAAAGGTGGTGGTTGCCATGCCAACACATTTTGAGTTATTATGAAGCTTGCAGTTTTCATTGGAGCGGTTAAACTCGTAAACTATGTTGGTTGACTTTAGATTCGAGGATTTTTGGTAGCTGTTGTTTTTCATAAGGAAATTGTTAACTTTTGTCGTTTTATAGTATATAATAAGTTGAATTTTGTCCATTTGATTCTTAACCTTGATGTTCCGGTTAACAATATCCTTGATGTTTTTTTCGTCTATTTTATAAGCCGTAGACATCTGATTTCTGTAATACAGTTTGGTGTTATTTACTGCTTCCTGATTACCTTTAGTTTTATCCGTATCTTTGAATTGCATACTTAAAAATAATTGAAGTTGTTTTTCAACCATGCTGTTGGGGAAACCGTTATTCACGAGGTTCTGTTTTACGCGGGAGATCTCTTGATGGAAAAGTTCCCACGTAGAGCAGCATTTGTATGCTCGGCGGATGTATGAACCGATTACACTATTTTTTGTACCTTTCGGGACATTCACTATCCGCGTTGAAGTATCTACCCATGTCCGTACCTTTTCTCTATATTTTTGTCTTATAGCTTCCATTAATGTTTTGTACCCCAACGTCCAGAGAAGAGAGTTTATTGCCTCTGCTCACTTCATAAGTGAATTTTAACTCGGAGTTTACCTCAAATTGATGTTTGATGTTCTTCGTTTTGGACGTTGATGTAGATGTAGTCTACGTATCGGCAATATGTGTGTGGCTTATTTTCGCTGTTGTCAAATAGCCTCTCTTTACGTTGACCCTTATAGTACTCGTAGTTGGCGAAGGTCGGCCCCAGGGGTGATCTCATAGCCACTCCACCCACCTGCTGCCCTCTGAATCCAAGTTAATTTAAGCGTGTTCACCAAATAATTTCGTATTAAGATTTATGAACAAATTGATAAAAATCACTTTATTTTGAACTTGACATTTAATAAGATGGATGGCTGGAGTTGTTGAGCTTAAATCCCTATTTAGTCGCATGCATGCGACTCTACAAGTTACTATGTCATGTCAGTTGGTCGGATCGTAGCCATTTTACTTTCCAATGAGTTTTTAGAGTTTTAAAGGTCGTGAGATAGATGATATGGTTGTTAATTGATAATAAGTTTGTTAATTAAATCAATTTTTTTCAAAAAATTTGAAATAATTGAGAGGACGCGACTTAGGTCTGTTAACCTTTTTTTAGTGGAGGGAGTAAATGCGAATACGGATGGGAAGACTTGTGAATCCTCTTTACTGAGGACTGGTTGAGGAAGAGAGTTAAAATTCCTTCCTCGGTGGATGGAGCACAACGTGAAGATGGGTGGAAGAGACTTGTGCTTCCTGAATTTATTTGATCGACTATGTGGTATAATGGCCGATTGTTTTATATGTGTAGAGAAAGTGGGCGTAACCAATGGGGTTTCTGGGTTGGAGCTTTGTCTGAAGTGAATGTTGATTGATGTGTGTTCGAGAGAGAGAGAGAGAGCGAGCTACAAGGAAGCTACAAGGAGCTACAAGGAAAATAAGTACGCTAGAAGACCTTTCAGTCCATAAAAGGGGGGTACTTTTGGCGCAATCCTCGAAGGTGCCCGTTGGAAACCTCGAAGATCACTCGCGAGGATCTTAACGGTGATTTCGCAAGACTTTATCCAGTCTTGACTTGAACTGGACAACAGATTCACTGTTGACAACTTCCGTCGCAAGTGCGTTCCAACTATCACAGATACTGTATGTGAAGAATTTCCCATACAGATCACAGTGGTATCGCTTTAGTTCAAGTTTGTAGCCATTGTTTCTTGTTCTCCCCTCACTGAGCTGGAAAATATCCCCGTAGTCCAATCTGTCGAAGCCTCGAAGTATTTTAAACACTTCGATAAGCTGACCACGTAGTATCCGGGTCTCCAGCGAGAACATATCTAATTCCCTTAATCTATCTTCATAACTTTTATGTCTGATAGAGGGAATCAGTTTGGTGGCCCTGGCTTGCATGCGTTCCAATCTCGCGATGTCTTTTCGGAATGAAGGACTCCAAAATTGTACGGCATACTCCAAGTGCGGTCGGACGAAGGAGTTGTACAGACACAGTACTATCTCCTTGTTCCGATATCCGAACTGTCGCTCTTTCTACCTTAACATCCTTTGGACTTTCTACTCCACCTCAATACACTGTTTCGAGAACTTAAGGCCACTGGTGATAGTTTCACCCAAGTCCTTCTCAGTGTCGGTGGATTCAAGAGCAGTGCCCTTAAGCATATAGGGTGATTGGGGATTTGGTGGCCGATATGCATCACTTTGCAATTGTTTACGTTGAAAGGCAAGTTCCATTCGAATTTCACACTTTTTGGTTTCTTAAACCACCACCTGGTTCTAGGATACATTAGGGGGTTCTTTAGACTTATTGCCAGTTTCTCAGATCCGAGCGAGTTTCTTACAAACCCAATGGTTTCTCGGAGGTTTCTTAAACCCTCAGGGGAGGAGGATATGAAGGAGAGGAGAGTTTGGGGGCATTTGAGAGAGAGGTTGGAAAGACGAGATATGTAGAGGAAGAGGGAGGAGAGAAGGAATGACCTCAAGTGGCTGTGGAGCAGATGATGATGTCTTATTCTTTGAATTCCTCTTATTTCAAATGATCTACCATTTGTTCCCAAACGACTGAAGTTTCCATTGAAGCCATGCTTTGCAATGACTATCAAGAAATCGCAACGTCAAACTCTCAGAGTTGCTGGGCTCCAGTTGGAAGAACCGCGCTTCTAATATGAACAACTGTACCTGGCATGCTCCAGGGTTGGTAGCGCAAGAAAAATATACTTTAACGCATCAGGAGGAAAAACTAAAAATATGGTTTACATTGAACTTCTTAAATGTCTTTAGAGTATTGTTTTATAACATGCTCCTACGTCAATAAATGATCATTTGCTAGAAATACAACCTATGTTAATTGAACGATTTGGCAGTTCCTGTTCATTGCCATAAAAAAAATAGCAGGGAAGAGAGGAGGGAGGGGGGTAAGATGAAAGAGAGGGCGAGATGCGTGATAGGTGGAGAGAGGAAATGGCGTGGGGGGGGGGGGTGACGGAGAGAAAGGAAGAAAGAGAGCTATTTTGGCAGGTAGTGGTACGTTTTGAGAAAATTATTGCCCCCGCCCCCTGGGCTGATAATTTCAGCTAGTACTTTATATTTCCTAAATGCCTTCAAGAATGGTAGATAAATAACCTTTGCAATGGTATAAAAATTTTGCTCAAAAATGGTAGGTAACGTTTAAAAATTAAGAACTCTGCATCTAATCACTTACTACGACTTCCCCCCCCCCCTCCCTTTTGTGAATGCCTCTCCGTGTTCGTATGTATGATATGTAATTCAAATTTACTCTTATTGTTCAATTATAATTATTTGTAAGTTTAAGCAATAATCATATGAAAAGCTTTTATCAATCGTTTTGCGAAAAATGGGAAATTCTAGCGATCTTGCAGCTACTTTTCTGCCATCTTTCAACGACTTTATAATTAATATTGATGGCAACATAGAGTATAGACATCACTCAATCACTGCCATCTTTCACCCTTAGTCTGGTCTATCTCAACATGGGGAAGAGTTAGGGGAAACGGATAAAACAAATATAAAAAGTTAAGGACCTTAAACAAATAATGATAAAAAAGATTAAGCATAGACGGAACAACTACGCAAACATTAGATGTTGCGACATCGACAACAAATGTGTGCAAATCATTCAAAATTACATATGTATATGGACCCATGTGATTATGTATAAACACTCAAGTGCGCTGATTATTGCTTCACATCGATCCAAGTCTGTATAACTCTACTGCAACTTTAATTTAAATTTGACAAATACGGAAGTGGGTCACTGGGCCAACTTTTATGTTTGATTGACCACTGATTAATTAAATTCCAGTTTTGTATTTTTAAAATTTTATAAATTGATTATTTTGGCGGGTTTCTTTCTCCCCTCTTGTCCAGCAGTTAATAAAATAGTTGACATTTTTTAAATCTCCCGCTACGTCGTTTTTTTTTAGCTGAGCAGACGACGGGCTATATTGGCTTTGTAGACAACCTGCCCAGACTAAAGTGTATGTTAATTAGTGTCGTTATAATTGTTATGAACTTGATTTGCAGTCAGAATGTAGTATGATGAAAGTAATTAGAGTTGAATTAAATATAAAGTTTTCATTTTTTATAGAATATGCTAATGAAAAATTGTTTTAACTGTTGAGATGGAATAAATCACATATAAGGTATGTATGCTATTTCCAGATTCATTCTTTTAAAAAACAATTTCAATTTTGGGAGAACAATTTTGTCATTTTACTGTCCAAAGGTCGATCTTGATCTTGATCCACAAGCGGGCACTACCTCCGAGGACATGGAAGCAGTATTGTCTTAATGTTACCTGCCTACAAACACATTCTGACCCTCCATCGCTCTCCAGGAAATCTTTCACTGCTACAATCATTCGTCCATTCATCTGGTCACAGCCCCAACAGAATAAGCAGTCATTCTCTTCCATTCACTCTTCTATCACCTCGGAGATAGTGACAAAGGAAATTTGGAGATAGTGACAAAGGAAATTGATAAAATCAAAAGTAGTAAAGCACCCGGTCCTGATGAGCTCTTTCCTAGAATTTTGAAAGAATGTAAGGATGTGTTAAGTGAGCCCCTAGCATGCATCTTTAGGAAATCATTGGAGAGTGGCACTGTGCCAGTGGCATGGAAGAAAGCCAATGTGATACCTATATTTAAGAAAGGGGATAAAACAAATATGTCTAATTACAGACCAGTAAGTTTGACATCAGTGGTAGAGAAAATGATGGAATCTATTATAGCAAAGAATATTAGAGATCACTTGGATAAGCATAAGTTGATAAAAGAATCACAGCATGGCTTTAGTAAGGGTAAATCCTGTCTGACTAATTTGCTGTCTTTTTATAGTAAGGTGTATGAAGCTGCAGATAATGATGAAAACTATGATATTTTATACTTGGACTTTAGTAAGGCTTTTGATCGAGTGCCACACTTACGACTTGTGAGCAAAGTTAAAGCACACGGGATCGATGGCAGTATATTTAGGTGGATTCAGTCATGGCTTGGTGACAGACAGCAAAGAGTTAGTATAGATGGAGTTAAATCTGAGTGGGGTTGTGTTAGCAGTGGAGTTCCTCAAGGATCTGTTTTGGGTCCCTTGCTATTCTTAATTTATATTAATGATCTTGACATAGGTATAAGTAGTGACCTGAGTAAATTTGCTGATGATACTAAGCTAGGTAGGGCCATTAGGGCTGATTCTGATGCTGTTGTAATGCAGGAGGAATTGACCATTCTGTCCAATTGGGCCGAGAAATGGCAAATGAAGTTTAACATAGACAAATGTAGTGTACTTAGTATAGGTAGAAATAATCCATTGAATAGTTATAAATTAAATGGCAGAATTTTAGGGAGGACTGATTGTGAGAGAGACTTGGGTATTTTGGTAAGTTCAGACCTTCGTCCTAGAAAGCAATGTCTAAATGCTAAGAATAAAGCTAATAGGATATTGGGATTCATTAGGAGGAGTGTAAGCAATAAGAGTGCTGAAGTCATTCTAAAACTAGGAATATTTATTATAAACCTTAAAAAATATAGTATCTGGCGCTAGTTAGGCCTCATCTAGACTATGCAGTACAATTTTGGTCACCATATTATAGGAAGGATATTGATTTGCTTGAGTCTGTGCAGAGAAGGATGACAAAGATGATTGGTGGGCTAAGGAACTTACCTTATGGTGAAAGGCTCAGAAAACTAAATCTACATACATTGGAAAGGAGAAGAGTCAGAGGGGAATTGATTGAAGTCTTCAAATGGGTAAAAGGATATAATAAAGGGGATCTGGGTAAGGTTCTTATACTTAGTGAACATGACAGGACACGTAGCAATGGGTTTAAGCTTGATAAGTATAGGTTTAGGAAGGAGATTGGGAGGAATTGGTTTACAAATCGTGTGGTAGATGAATGGAATAGGCTCACTAGGCATGTGATAGAAGCCTCCTCTCTGGGTAGTTTTAAGAATAGATTAGATAAATATATGGATGAAGCTGCTAGATGGGACTGACTTTTTTTTATGTACATATGTATATATTTTTCTAAGGAGTGGGAAGATTATATTTTGCGGTTGCATGAATGGACATAATCCTCTGGATGCATTTTATGTATATTGTAGATTAGATCTGACGAACTCCTGTGAAGGGTGACAATGTTGATGACTTTTCTCTGGTAAGAAATCTTTTGTGTGTTGAATGGAACAGGAGCTGCCAAGTGTAGGCCATGAATGGTCTTTTGCAGTCTCCTTCTTTTCTTATGTTCTTATCACCTCATTCATTTCACATCCCCTTTCATTCAGATTGACCCTCATCATTTCCATTCTCTCACAAACATACTTGTGGTATTCCAACATGACATGCTCTACTGTTTCATTCTCACCTATGTCACACATTTTACTGCCAGACTCTGACCATCTGTAAATTCTTGCATTCACATCCATACATTGTGTCCTAGCCCCGAAGAGAAGATCACCACCCAAGCTTCCATCATACCAGCTTTCATACCTCAGTGCCTTTTTCTCCTTATATAGCTCTAGTGTCTTCTTTCTCGCCATCTCATCCATCCACTTTCTTTGAGCCACATCTTTCACCACTTTGTCTATTTCATTTTTCCACCTTCTCACAATCCAGTTACATCCCTCCCCATTTACATTCAACATTGTCCACTGTGAGAGCCCATGTAAAATAGATATTAGTAGCCAAGTCTACCATTTGGGTTCGTAAGCACGTTCCGAGCTTCACAAATAACAGTGGACATGAACAACAGACACATGATAATTACAATTCAATAGACGAGTACAACTCACCTTAGATAATGATGAACTCAAACCTCACACACTTTACTGAATCAGTAAGTCCAAAGTTCACATCAATAGAGTCAGGTAGGTAAGTTACTTTAGTATGTGTCACGCAGGCCTATGTCCAGTTGGTTAGTATGAAATAGTAACTAGGTAGTAGGAGTAGTTGCAGATCCAAACTTGGTGACGGTTAAGTCAGAACCCCTAACATACGCAACTCGACTATGCACTAAAACTCGGAATAGGAACATTGAAAACAAGGCAAACACACAAACATATATACATAATAAAAGAAGTAACTAATTGGAATTACAAGTTACTATACCCTTTCCCCTCAAAGATGAGACCCTACAAATTCATATGGTCCACAGGATGTGGCTCTGGTAGACCGACGGATTGGCTAAGCTGGCATAGTAGGCTCAGGTATAGGGTCAGGAGGTTCAACCGAAGGTGAGACATCAACCTTCGGCAATGGGCTGGGTGTTAACTCGGTTGTAACAGGAGGTGGTTGAGGGTCATTGCTCACATGAGAGGGATTAGAAGGCTGGCTGGAGGTGAAGAGAGGTCCAATATTAGCAGGATATAGTTGGTCCAGATGCCGCTTAAGTAGCTGTCCTTCTGGAAGTCGGCACTTGTAAGACACTGGACCAGTCTGCTTAGAGACTTCAGCCTACAACCATGCTGGTCCTGAGGCATAGTTGTGAACAATGACACCATCCCCAGGAGACAACTCTATAGACCTCTTAGACTGTCGACTACCACGCTGAATATTCTGCTTGGTAGTGACCCTCTGCTTTACTTGCTCTGTAGAAAAAAGCAAGTCTAGGCAACAGCACAGTCATCGCTTAAATAGTAGCTCTACAGGAGACACCCCTGTACTAGCATGTGGAGTCATCCTATACTTGAAAAGAAATTTGTCTAAAAAAATGTCCATTGGATCATCTGAAGTATCTAGTGCATCCTTGAATGTTCTCACCATCCTTTCTGCAAGTCCATTGGTAGATGACTTATATATGGCAGAAGTTGTGTGTCGGATGCCATTATTCCTTAAGTTCTGGAACTACACTGGTGAAGCAGGTACCATTGTCAGATACTATGGACACTGGCAATCCAAACTGAGAAAAACAATGCCTTAGACATTTCACAGTCTCAGCTGTAGAAGGGCCTTTGGTAGGCAAATTTCTACCCATTTGGTGTAAGCATCCACCAGTATAATGAAATACTTTGAGTTGACAGGTCCAGCGTAGTCAAAATGCACTCTGTGGCCACGGATGTTTTGGCCACTCCCATAGATGAATCTCACTCTTAGGAGGCATAGGTCTGTGAGCCAAGCGGTGGGGACAAGAATGAACAAGCTCTTCAAGGTCCTTATCCAGCCCAGGCCACCAGAAATAGCTGCGTGCCAACTCCTTCATCTGAGAGGCCCCAACATGTCCTGACTGTAGTTCTTGGAGCATAGCAGAGTGAAGTTTAACTGGCACAATCACCCTGTAGCCCCACAGGACACATCCTCCCTCCATGCTGAGCTCATCATGATGGGGAAAAATAAGGACTCATAGTAGCATCCAAGATTGACACTGGCCATCCTAGCTCAGAGTAACGCAGGACTTTAGATAGTAGAGGGTCTAGTTTGGTCTGGTTAGAAATAGTGGTAGCAGTGACAGGAGACCTCTAAAAAATTAACAAGGTTGCCATTCTCCCAAGACAGGAACCACATCGCAATGCATAGATGGCAATGGGAGCCGGCTTAAAGCATCCGCAGTGCCCAAGATAGCTCCTGAGCGATGCACAAGTTGAAACTTATAGGCCTGCAGAATTAAAGCCCACCTTTGGATCCGCCCTGAAGCCATTGCAGTGATAGACTTGGTAGGAGAGAAGATTCCAAGCAATGGCTTGTGGTCAGTCACTAGTGTAAACTGCTGACCCCATAAGTAGTTATGAAATTTGTTGAGTGCAAAAATCATGGCAAGTGCCTCCTTCTCCAGCTGTGAATAGTTGCGCTCAGCTGGAGTAAGAGTTCTGGAGACAAAGCAGATAGGTCGCTCTTACTTATCAACCTTGTGGTACAGTACAGCTCCTATGCCATAGGCACTGCTGTCTGCCACCACCACCAGAGGCAACTTAGGGTAAAATAGGATGAGAGCCTCAGAGTTGACTAGTAGATGCTTGGCTTGGTGAAAGGCTCTCTCTTGCTCCTGGCCCCAAGTCCATTTAGAGTTTGAGTGAAGTAGCAGGTTTAGTGGTTCAACAATGGTGGAAAAGTTAGGAAGAAATCTTCTGTAGAAACCGATACTTACCAGAAAAGCTTGTAGTTGCTTCACTGAAGTAGGTTGAGGAGCATCACTGATGGCTTGGACCTTAGATGGGTCTGTTCTAATACCTGTATCAGAGATTATGTAGCCAAGGTAAGTCATCTCCTTGATACAAAATAAGCATTTATTAGGTTGTAACTTAAGACCCTTAGCTTGTATTCGACTTAGGACACCTCAAACTCGGTCATTGTGCTACTGCTTTGATGACCCCCATATGAGGATGTCATCCAAGTAACACAGCACACCTGGCAGATCTCCCAGCAGCCCTTTCATAGTCCTCTGGAAAACACCTGTAGCTGAGGAGACACCATAGGGCAGACAGTTTTACTGGAATAGTCCTCTGTTAATAGTAGTGTAAGGTTTGGAACATTCATCCAATTGGAGCTGCACATAGGCTTGCGACATGTCCAACTTGGAGGTAGGATGTGATAGTTCTAGTGATAGTGAAGTTAGCCCCCTTAGATTAGTTAGAAATAGGCCTAGTGAGGATGGGGGACAGTGGAGAGTGGTTAGGAAACATGAAGCTAGGGAGGCTTCTCCTGTTCTTTGTGAGAATAGGGTTGCCTCTTTTGAGGTGGTTAGCCAGGGGGAGAATAGGTGTGTGAGTCAGAGGGACACAGATCCTATTAGCTTGACTAATAGATTCAGTGCCCTAAGAGAGGAAGTAACTGGAAGTGATATGACTGATGGGGGTGGGGGTGGAGTTCGAGTGACTGGTAGTTTGAATGAGAATAGGAGTGGGGATGGAGTTAGGTCTGTGGGGGTTAGGAATAGGAGTCTGACTGAAGTGCTTGTGATGGGTGATTCGCGAGTTAGATATTTAGATAGGAAGTTGAATGCAAGTAGATTGAATGGTTTGAGGGTGTGTTTGCCGGGTGCTGGAGTGAGAGATCTGTCTGATAGGTATGAGGAACTGGTGTCTGGCTGTGCAAGGGATGCGGTTGTGATTACACATGTAGGAGTGAATGATGTGAAGAAAGTGGGTGCATGTGAGTTACGTGAGAGGTACAAGAGGTTGATTGAAAAGGTGAAAGAAAGTAGAATGAAAGGTGTTGTGACAGGTGTGCTTCCAAGAATGGATGTTGGGGTAGAATGGATGTCTCGTGCAATTGGGCTGAATGATTATGTGAGGAGGATGTGTGAGATGGAAGGTGTCATGTTTGTGGATGTGTGGGATAGGTTTGTTGGAATGAAAGAAATGTATGCGATGGATGGACTGCATTTGAGTAGGAGGGGGGTAGATGTGTTGTGGGAGGAGTATGATCGTGTTATTAGGTCTTTGCGGGCGGGAAACTAGATACTAATAGTGGTCAGGGAATTATGAGAGGACATTATAGTACTGAAAGTAGAATGGACTTGGCAGATAACAGAAATAGGTTCCAAGGCGATAGAGGTGAGGTCATTCAAGTTTCAAGAGGTGCTTCAGGGATAGGGGGGTTAAATTGTTTCTATACAAATGCTCGTAGTCTTAGAAACAAGAAGGATGAGCTATTTAGTTATATTAGCAATGAGGATATAGATATATTATGCGTTACTGAATCATGGGTTAATGAAATAGAATTTAGTGACACTATAAGTGAATTTGATTTTCAGGGCTATAATATGTACATTAGTCAAAGGACAGGTAGGATTGGTGGAGGAATAATTATCTATATAAAAAACAACATTGTTTCAAGTTTAAATACTTCAATAAAGCAGGATGGAGTTGAGTCACTTTGGATAGATATTAGGTTCAGTAAAAATAGAATGGTGCATTTGGGAGCTTTTTACAGGCCACCTGGGCAGACTGATGATATAGATGAACTAATGATAAGGGAAATAAGTAAGGGATGTGAAACAGATGCAGTTATTATTGGGGACTTCAACTTAAACTCTGTGGACTGGGAAAATATGATAGGTAGGGATAGAACAAGTGGCAGGTTCATAGAATGCTTTGAGGATAATTTTTTGAATCAATTTGTTAATGATTCAACGAGGGGGGACAATATATTAGATTTAGTACTTTCTAACAGTGATCATTTAGTTCAAGAATTGACTGTTGGGGAAGCATTGGGAAATAGTGACCATCAGATAGTTCGTTTTAACTTGGGAATTGAGAAGGGTAAAATAACTGAGAATGCTGAAAAAGTTCCAAATTTTCATAAGGGAGATTATGTAAAACTTCGAAGCTTGCTAAATTTGGTAGACTGGGATATAGAATTCAGAGGTAAAAATGCTTATGGGATGTGGGATACTTTCAAGCATATAATAAATGTAGTCCAAGAACAATGTATCCCAATGAAGGCCATTAGGAACAAAAGTAGGAAACCATTATGGTGGAATCAGGAGATAGCTAGAAAAATTTCAGAGAAGAAAAGGGCATATAAAAAATTACAGGTAGAAAATAATATTCAAAATTTAAGTGATTATAGAATGGCTAGGAATGAGTTAAATAAGATTATAAAGAAGAACAAAAGGGTGTCAGAAATTAAATTAGCTCAGGATAGCAACAAAGATCCTAGAAAGTTCTTTAGTTACTATAAAATTAATAACAAGTGTGGCAGAGTTAAAATAGGACCTATCAAATATGAAGGGTTTGTGAGAGAAACTGATGAGGAAATAGTTGAGGTACTAAATGGTCATTTTGCATCAGTATTTACAAAAGAGAAACTAAATAGTCCTATGTATAGTACTCATAGGTCAGGAAAAGAGGTGTTTACTAACATTTGTGTGGATCGGAGGATGATAAAAGGACTAATAGGTGATTTAGATACTACCAAGGCCTCCGGCCCTGATAATATTCATTCTAGGATACTTAAAGAAGGGGTAGAAAGTATCTCAATAGCTCTGGACAAGTTATATACTAGGTCATTGGAATATGGAGAAATACCCGATGATTGGAAGAGAGCGAATGTAGTCCCCATTTTCAAGAAGGGTAGTAAAGAGGATCCAAATAACTTTAGACCGGTTAGCCTAACTCCTGTAGTCTGTAAAATTCTTGAGAAAATAGTTAAAAAAGGGATTTGCCAACATCTAGAGAGGGAGGGGTTAATCAGCGATGCTCAGCATGGGTTTAGATCAGGTAGATCATGTTTGACTAACTTACTAGACTTTCTGCAGTTTGTAACAGATCAAGTAGATAAGGGAGAGAATGTAGATATAATTTACTTAGATTTTAGTAAAGCATTTGATAAGGTACCACACAGGAGACTAGTTCATAAATTAAAAATGATTGGGATATGTGGGGGTGTTTCAAATTGGATAGCTGAGTGGCTGAAAGACAGGAAGCAAAGGGTAGTGCTAAATGGTGTAAAGTCAGAGTGGAGGGATGTTATCAGTGGGGTTCCTCAGGGATCAGTTCTCGGTCCATTATTATTTGTCATCTATATAAACGATCTTGGGGAGGCAGTTAATAATAAAGTGTCAATTTTTGCGGATGATACCAAATTAGCAGCTGTAGTTAAAGATATTGATGATAATTTTAAAGTGCAGGGGGACTTAAATAAATTGTTATCCTGGGCACATAAGTGGCAAATGACTTTCAACCTTGATAAGTGCAAAGTTATTAACATGGGAAAAGATAATAGAGAATTTAACTATGAAATGGATGGGCATTGGCTGAGCTCAGTAGAGGATGAGAAAGATCTAGGAGTAGTAATAGATAAGTCATTAAGGTTTTCTAAGCAGTGTATTGAAGCAAGAAATAGGGCAAATAGAGTGCTGGGTTTTATTAAGAGAAATGTCAGTTACAAAAGTAAGGAGGTTATTCTTAAACTCTATAACTCTTATGTTAGGCCACATCTAGAGTACTGTATACAGGCATGGTCCCCACATTTTAGACACGATATTAACCTTCTTGAGTCAGTGCAACGGAGGGCAACAAAGATTATTCCTTCCCTGAGGCACCTTGAATATGAAGATAGACTGAGGGTATTAAATATGTTCTCGTTCGAAAGGAGGTGTGTGAGAGGGGATATGATTGAGCTGTTTAAAATTTTTTCCGGGATAGATAAATTGGATGTTAGCAAGTTTTTTGAGTTAGATGATGGAAATCGGACTAGAGGTCACCACTTGAAAATTAAAAAGCAAGGGTGTAGGTTGGATTTAAGAAAATATTTTTTCACCAATAGAGTGGTAGACTTCTGGAACAAATTGCCGCAGAGGGTAGTAGGTAGTCCAAATCTAAATGTATTTAAGAGTAGGTTGGATGAGTTTATGGGAAGGGAAGGTTGTGATGGTTCCTAAGTTTTGTATATATTAATATTGTTTGTATATATCTATAGCTGCATGATTTAGTTCTTGACAAGCCTTGATTGGTGATACCCTTGTTTCTGGATGCAATCCTCTGGATGTAGTTTTCCTGGGAGTTTGGGTGCCTTGAAAAAGAGGCCGCTTGACTCGGATGACCTATGATGAGCCCTTGTGGCTTTTGTCATCCGTTATATTATATTGTGGGGGACTTTGATTTTGTCTTCCCCTGGTGATGGTGCTTTTTGTGGGTGGGTTTTGATGGAGGCGGATGACCTTTGATAGGCCCTTGTGGCTTTTGTCATCCGTGTAATTATGTTATGTTAAAAAAAATTAGCGCCAGAGAGTGAACTCAGCAGATCCTCCAACCATGGAATAGGATAGGTATCCAGAGTCAGAGCACGATTGACAGTGAGCTTGTAGTCGCCGCAAATCCTGACAGTACCATTAAGTTTCAACACTGGCACAATTGCAGCTGCCCACTTAGAATAGGGAACAGGAGAAATGATGTCCTCCTCCTCCAACCTCTTGAGCTCTGCTTCCACCTTATCTCTTAGTGAAAAGGGCACTGTCCGTGGCTTGCAAAATTTAGGAGCCACATTCAGATTCACGGACAGAGAAACCTTCCTGTCTGAAAAACATCCTAACCCTGGTGCAAACAAATCAGGAAACAATTTGACAAAAGATGAAGCAATAGAAGTCTTGTTAATAGAAAAATTAGAAATATTGAGCAGGTTGAGCATATCACGACCCATAAGTGCGGGTCCATTGCCATCAACGACAATAAGGGCAGCTTCTCTGACTTTGACCTGGAGTCACAGCAACATTTACTTGTATCTCCCCTTGACTGCTAACGGTACATGCCCCATAAGCATGTAGCCTAGTTTTAGTGGTATGGTGAGTGGGGCGGCTGACCCAAACATAGATATGTAGATAGTTACTTATTAGATATCTAGCTGCTCCAGTGTCTAAATCCATAGTTAGAGGTACACCATTAATAAAAATCTTTCTAGTAATAGGAGCAGTAATAGTATTTGTACTCTCAGTTTTAAAAATATAATTGTTATAATCATTTGAAGGTATGTTATAGTTAGAAGTAGAGGCAAAGTTTTTATTTTGCATTTGCTCAGACTGGGGAGCCGAGACTACTAGTAGCTTGGGACTTTTTGTTAGATTTAACCTGAGGTTTTTTAGGTGAAGAGGAAGGATTCCTACAAAAATTTTTCAAGTGCCCCTTTTTCCCACACTTGAAGCATTCTTTGTCCTTCCATGGACAATCCCTCCTCCAATGCATCTTGCCACACCCTGAGCATGAAGTGCTAGGCAAAAAGTATTGTTAGCATTAGAACTGCCTGCACTAGTAGGTCTATCTCTGCCTCGATTAGTAGAATAGTCCGTAGCATAGGCAGGGGTAGCGTGTCCATGACCCATCTCCCTAACATCTCTGGCTGCAGTATCTCTAGCAGTGGCTATACTCACAGCTTTCTGAAAGTCTAAATCTGTCTCAGTTAGCAGAGCACGTTGGGTAGCTTCATCTTGTAAACCCACCACAAAATGGTCTCGCAACATATCAAGTGAGGTGCCAAACTCACATCTGCGGGCATAGCTCTTGAAACCAGCTACAAAGTCAGCCACAGACTGGCCCTGATCCTGAGATCTAGTGTGAAATTTGAACCTCTCATAGATTATGACAACTTTAGGTTTGAAATGGTTCGTGAGTGCAGTTACAATTTCATCATAGGTGGCTTCAGTTAGCTTGTTTGGTGCCACCAGGTTTTGAAGCAAAGAAAAGATTTTAGACCCCAGAAGTGTAATGAACACTGCCTTCTTCTGCTCATCTTTGATTTTATTGGCTATGAAGTAGAAATCAACACATGAGCAGTATGTGTCAAAATCTTCAATAGAGTCATCAAAAAGCGCTATGCTGCCTATTTGAGCCATAGTTAATACAAGCACAAGTACACAAATATAGAAAATGTACTTACAAGATAGAAAATAGGTAACCTAGGTCAAAGATGAATGAACAGCAAAACCTAGTTCACACGATGCACAGCTAAGAACAACAGAGACTGTCAACACATAAGTTTCAGGACATAAACACAATTATTCTAGCCATAAGAAAGAATACCTCATCGCTACTATGTGAGAGCCCATGTAAAATAGATATTAGTAGCCAAGTCTACCATTTGGGTTCAACAGACACATATGATAATTACAATTCAATAGACGAGTACAACTCACCTTAGATAACGATGAACTCAAACCTCACACACTACTGAATCAGTAAGTCCAGAGTTCACATCAGTAGAGTCAGGTAGGTAAGTTACTTTAGTATGTGCTATGTAGGCCTTTGTCCAGTTGGTAATTATGAAATAGTAACTAGGTAGTAGGAGTAGTAGTTGCAGATCCAAATGCGGTAACGGTGTAGCGGGCCGAAAATCTAGACTAACCCCAATCGATCCAACCCGCTTCCTACACTAATCCGTACGTGAGAAATTGAAGGAGAATGAAACAGATTGTATGTACAGTCCTTTACCAACAAAAAAAAAAAAATTACCCTAATATTTAAAATAGAGAGGGGTGATTAAATTGGAGATCTCGTTACTATTCACAAAAAAAATATACAGCTAAATTTCCTATATGTATGGAATCAAAAAAGATAAATAAATCCTATTTATAAATTTTAGCAATCAATCAATCCTAAGAAACAATTCTATGCAAAATCGAACAACCCCAAGAAATATCCGGACTACAACAGTCAATATATAAATAACAAAAAGAAAGGCCTCACATGGTACAAAGGGGGGGGGGAGACTTCCTGCCAGCCGCCACTCGAGCGAGAAAAATGCCTAGGACTTACAAACAAGTGGCGCCTCTGAGCTTGATGGAAGATAAGTGACCTTATGCTTGCGTGTGACTATTATAAGCCCTCCTTCATTAAAGCTATACTATTTTAAACTCAACAAGTAAGACAGAACACGGCCTTGAACCTTTGTCAAATACTATTGGCCTTTATTAATTAACAATAATAAATAGTTAGTTTTGAATACAGGGGTAATTTACAAGATTACTCTATCTTTCCAGAATATGGCGCCTGGAAAGAAAGAAAAAAACCCCATTTAATAATAACATGGAAATCAATTAAAAAAAAACAACAAACCCATTCACACACATTCTTACAGAGGGAGGGAGAGGGTATTGGGAAAAGGTTGGAGAATGGCCCTTCACACACACACTCACATTCGTTCCACCGGGTATTGGGAAAAGGTGGGAGAATGGCCCTTCACACACACACTCACATTCATTCCACCACACCCCTCCTTCCTTAAGCCATTCGACCACAGTCACTCACAATACACTCTCAATCCTTACTCACGGTACCTTTTATACTCAATCGCATCCTTCTGCATCCATTCACACTCGTCTAGTGGCCCATGGCTACGCATAGCAATCTTTCGTGGTTGTTCATCAGTTGTCCTGTCAGTCTCATTGTCACTTTTGATCATATCGTCCACCATACTCTTAGTCCCTTCATTAACAGTTCTCCCATCTCATGACAGAACTCTTTCATAATCTTCTGTTCAGAACCTTCACTCTTCATACCCCCATTCATCAGCTCCTCACTCACAGCTCTCATCCAACTCAAGGTACACTCTTGTGAAACAGACAAATCACTCACATCCCCTTTACTCTCAGCGGTTACACCGGAAACCCCTTCAAATGGTTCCCACCAGAAACCTGAAAAATCAGCCACTTCATCATTCACTGCATCAAACTCACCCCTACTATTACCATTCGTAAAACCCGAAAAATCAGCCAGACTAGCTTGATTCTGCCCAAACACACTATCATTCATACTCTACCCAAAATAAAAAAAAATCAGGCACAGGCAGCTCACTCACTCGTCTACTTACACCAGCCAAATCACTCACCTGCTTGTGCAAACACTCAATCTCTATCTCAAGCTCCCCCATACCAGAAAGACTCTGCTCAGACTTACTTTCATTCGTACTTGCATTCTTCCTTTCACTCTTCTTTGTACGCTTTCTACTCCTTGAGACCAAGACAAACTCTTTTCCATACAGATCCATACTATCACATTCAATCTCATCATCATGCACTTTACCTCTTTCTCTGCACAGTTCATACACTGGATGACTCACCAGGTAGTCAGGAGGTTCTCTCCATCTCCTCAACTGACTCTGATGAGCCCACACTCTCTCAGTCATACTGTCATTCAAACTCTCCAAAACATACATCACCCCATTTTCCCAAACTCTCACAACTCTATAAGGTTCATCAAACTTTTCACTCATCTTTGACACATTCAACCTACCCTTCACTTCTTTCCCCTTCAATACTTTTGCACCTAATTCAAATGAACGGAACTTTTCATGTGCCTCACGCCATACACTCTGCTCACTTTCACTCAAACGAAACCTATCTTTCACTCGCCTTTCAAAATTCATCACAAACTGACACAGGGACTTTCTAGTTGCACTATGCACAGTCAAATTATACGCCCACAACACTCTTCCCAGCCATACATCCCAGTCATTCAATGTCGTACTCATCATTCTCAGCATCTTACACAAGGTTCTTATCATACATTCGGCCAACCCATTTGAAGATGGTACATATGGAATCGTTCTCACATTCTCCACACCATTCTCTCTCAACATCCATTCAAACACTTCTACAAATTCAGGCCCATTATCACTCAGACATCTTCTACGTTTCCAATCACTACCAATTCAAATTGTTCTTTTGCATCAACTTTCAACATCGGTGGTTTCATAATGCACACCTTGCACCTTTCATTTCTGACACCTTTCACATGTAGTTGCAACATCATTCACAACAGTTCTCAGAAATGGATGGAACACATGCCCCTTCATATATTCCCACAGCTTAAACTTACCCATATACCCATAATTATCATGCACAACCTTCACCAGACCAATTATACCAACCAAGGACATCACAGGTATATACATATCATCACCACACTTCATATGCCTCACAAAATATACAACATCCATACAAACAACAAAATCCTTAGCATACCTTTCAAAATCACTCAAACACTCAGGCCATTTATTCAAATCAACACGCATCATTACACAACTCTTCAACTCACTGACAAAAGGACACATCTCTTGCATTTCCAGAATATCATCATCACTTAAAATCTCATTCTCATCATCCATGACCAATTCAATCATACCGCAAAATTTGACAACATTCTTCGCACACTCATTCAACCTCATCACCTCACATTCACCTTTCATAATACAATCCTTATCAGCATCCAAAGACAAATCATTCAATCTCATAAAGTCTACACCAAGCAAGAAACAACACGGCATTTGCTCATCTTTCAGAATCACAAAGTCATGCTTAATTCATGCTTAAGTCTTAATTCGCTCTACAGGAGCTGCCAAGTGTAGGCCATGAATGGTCTTTTGCAGTCTCCTTCTTTTCTTATGAACTTATGTTCTTATGCTTCACATTCACACCAATGCCCAAACTAACTCAGAATAACCTGTTCCCATGCTACTATTATTCCATTCCCCAATCTACTTATCCGTAACTTCACAGGCTAACGCTCGCAACATCTAAACTCATCATACTTACTCAGAATCCTTTCATTCACTAATGACACTTGTGCACCATTATCAATCAAACCACAGAAGAACCTTTCACCGACTTTCACTCTCGCTTCCATCATATCAGGTCCACCATGTTCGCAATACACAGAAGGAACAAGCACACCAACATCAGCACTGACATCTACACCATCATCAACTCCCACATCATCACTCATCTTCATCCAAACAATCATTCTTCTCTCTCATATATGAACACTTTTTAATCACCCAATTGTAGTGCACACTGCTCAAACACTGCAGATGCACCACACTAGCATTCAAACCCTTCATTTTCTCATCTTTGTACACAATCGACCTCTCACCACCAAAGTGCACATAAACAATCACTCCATACAAACGACTCACTACAATCAACACTTCCTGAAATGGCGGGACCCCTTGCATACACATCGCTCTCAATTCTTTCATGAAGTTCCGCACCCTTCCCATACCAATGCTTTCAGGCTTCCTACATACTTCACTCATTACCTCCTTTCTTAAGTCATCTACACTATCGGGCACTCTCACGTCTACTCCATCACTCTTCAAATCTTGCAAACCATTCCATACACTCAATCAAGGAATCACCACCACCCTTACTCTCCTTTCCATTCATAATCCCTTTCAGCAAATACTCAGGTTCACTCACTCCACACACATTTTCATCATTCGTACCAGGATACCTTGACATCAAATCAGCCACTCCATTCCGTTCACCAGGCACATACTCAATCACATAGTCAAAGTCACTCAAATCTTCCAAAGTCCTTGCAATCCTACTGTAGCGGGCCGAAAATAGATCTCTAATCCCAATCGATAATCGATCCAACCCACTTCCTACACTGTCCGGACGTGAGAAATCGAGGGAGAATAAAACGGATTGTATATACAGTCCCTTTACTTACAAAAAAAATACAATGATAGTTACAGTTTATATTTACAACAATTTTATATTTACTAGGGAAGTGTGCACACTTCAAAATGAGGCTAAATTCCCCAATCAAAATACGATACCAAACGAGAATCTTATAACCGGCGGATACAACAATTTACTTATATTCTACACAAAACAAAAAAACACAACCACAACCGAACGAAAAGGGGGCACGCGCTATCACTTGCTGGAGGTGGGTGGTAGTTGGCTAACTTAGAAGGAGGCAGGATTGTCAACGAAGGCGGGTATGGCGGTTCAGGTGGTTGGCGAGGCACGAAAGCCCTCCTCTCAGGGCTGGGTGGAGCACTCGTCTATAGAACCCCTCTTGCTACCAGTCCACACTTCCACTCTCTCTTTCCAGAATATGACGCTTTGATAAAAGTTTATTTTAAGCAAAGTACAATATTATTATAGTGATATCTCAAAATTAGCTACTATCTTTCCAGAATAACGCTTTGATAAAAGATTAATTTAAGCAAAGTACAATCTTATTATAGTGATATCTCAAAATTAGCTACTATCTTTCCAGAATAACGCCTGGAAAGAAAGAAAAACATGGTTATCATTTTATACATGAAATAAACAAAAATAAAACAAACTCATTCCCATTCACACACATTCTTACAGAGGGAGGGAGAGGGTACTGAGAAAAGGGGTGGGAGAATGGCCCTTTTACACACACTCACATTCGCCCCACCACACCCCTCCTTCCTTAAGCCATTCGACCAGCCACTCACTAAACCCTTTCAATCACTCTTCACGGTACCACTTGTGCTCAATCGCACCCTTCTGCACCCATTCACACTCTCCTACTGGTCCCTGGCTACGCGTAGCAATTAGTCGGGGTTGTTCGTCAGTCGTCCTGTCAGTCTCATCGTCACTATTTATCATCTCATCAACCATACTCTTAGCCCTCATTACCAGTTCTCCCATCTCACGACAGAATTCTTTCATACTCCTCCGTTCAGAACCCTCACTCTTCATACCCCCATTCATCAGCTCCTCACTCACAGCTCTCATCCAACTCAAGGTACATTCTTGCGAAACAGACAGGTCACTCACATCCCCTGTATTCTCAACAGGCATACCAGAAACCCCTTCGACTGGTTCCCACCAGAAACCTGAAAAATCAGCCACTTCATCATTCACTACATCAAACTCACCCCTACTATTACCATTCATAAAACCCGAAAAATCAGCCACACTAGGTTCATTCTGCCCAAACACACTATCATTCATACTGTTCCCAAAACCAGAAAAATCAGGCACAGGCAGCTCACTCACTCGTCTACTTATACCAGCCAAATCACTCACCTGTTTACGCAAAAACTCAATCTCCCTTTCAAGATCCCCCATACCAGAAAGACTCTGCTCAGACTTAGTTTCATTCGTACTTGCATTCTTCCTTTCACCCTTCTTTGTACGCTTTCTACTCCTCGAGACTAAGACTAGCTCTTTCCCAGACAGATCCATACTATCACATTCAATCTCATCATCATGCACTTTACCTCTCTCTCTACACAGTCCATACACTGGATGGCTCACCAGGTAGTCAGGAGGTTCTCTCCATCTCCTTAACTGACTCTGATGAGCCCGCACTCTCTCAGTCATGCCGTCATTCAAACTCTCCAAAACATACGTTACCCCATTTTCCCAAACTCTCACAACTCTATAAGGTCCATCAAACTTCTCACTCATCTTTGATACATTCAACCTACCCTTCACTTCTTTCACCTTCAATACTTTTGTACCTAATTCAAATGAACGGAACCTTTCATGCGCCTCACGCCATACACTCTGCTCACTTTCACTCAAACGAAACCTATCTTTCACTCGCCTTTCAAAATTCATCACAAACACATGGGGACATTCCAGTTGCACTATGCACAGTTGAATTATATGCCCACAACACTCTCCCCAGACACACATCCCAGTCATTCACTGTCGTACTCATCATTCTCAACATCTCACACAAGGTTCTTATAGTCCGTTCAGCCAATCCATTTAAAGACGGTACATACGGAGTTGTTCTCACATGCTCCACACCATTCTCTCTCAACATTTGCTCAAACACTTCCCCTACAAATTCAGGACCATTATCACTCAGACATCTTCTAGGCTTCCATACACACATAGGAAAAAACAACTGCTCAACCACACGCGCAACAGTCACACTCCTTTTATCTCTCACAGGCGCTGCATACACAAACTTACTTTTATGGTCAACCATCACAACCATACCAACATTCCCAGCTCTCGTACGCGGCAAAGACACACAATCAATCACTACCAATTCAAACGGTTCTTTCGCATCAACTTTCAACATCGGTGGTTTCACTTGCACACCTTGCACCTTTCGCTTCTGACACCTTTCACACGTAGTTGCAACATCATTCACAACAGTTCTCAGAAACGGGTGGAACACATGCTCCTTCATACACTCCCACAGCTTAAATTTACCCATATGCCCATAATTATCATGCACAACCTTCACCAGACCAATCATACCAACTAAGGACATCACAGGTACATACATATCATCACCACCCTTCACATGCCTCACAAAATATACAACATCCATACAAACAACAAAATCCTTAGCATACCTTTTAAAATCACTTAAACACTCTGGCCATTCATTCAAATCAACACGCATCATTACACACCTCTTCAACTCACTAACAAAAGGACACATCTCTTGCATCTCTAGAATATCATCATCACTTAAAATCTCATTCTCATCATCCATGACCAACTCTATCATACCGCAAAACTTGACAACATTCTTTGCACACTCATTCAACCTCATCACCTCACATTCACCTTTCATAAGACGATCCTTATCAGCATCCAAAGACAAATCATTCAATCTCATAAAGTCTACACCAAGCAAGAAACAACAAGGCATTTGCTCATCTTTCAGAATCACAAAGTCATGCTTCACATTCACACCATTACCCAAACTCACTTTCAGACTAACCTGTTCCCATGCCACTATCATGCCATTCCCTAATCCACTTATCCGTAACTTCACAGGTTTATGCTCGCAACATCTAAACTCTTCATACTTACTCAGAATATTCTCATTCACTAAAGACACTTGCGCTCCAGTATCAATCAAACCACAGAACAACCTTTCACCAACTTTCACTCTCGCTTCCATCATATCAGGTCCACCATGTTCGCAATACACAGAAGGAACAAGCACACCAACATCAGCACTGATATCCACACTGTCATTAACTCCCATATCATCACTCAACACACACTCATCTTCATCCAGACAATCATTCTTCTCTCTTATATATGAACACTTTTCAATTACCCAATTGTAGTGCACACCGCTCAAACATTGCAGATGTACCACATTAGGATTCAAACCCTTCATCTTCTCATCCTTGTACACAATCGGCCTCTCACCACCAAAGTGCACATAAACAATCACTCCATACAAACGACTCACTACAATCAACACTTCCTGAAATGGCGGGACCCCTTGCATACACATCGCTCTCAATTCTTTCATGAAGTTCCGCACCTTTGCCATACCAATGCTTTCAGGCTTCCTACACACTTCATTCATTACCTCCTTCCTTAAATCATCTACACTATCGGGCACTCTCACATCTACTCCATCACTCTTCAAATCTTGCAAACCATTCCATACACTCTCAAACAAGGAATCACCACCACCCTTACTCTCTTTTCCATTCATAATCCCTTTCGGCAAATACTCAGGATCACTCACTCCACACACATTTTCATCATTCGTACCAGGATACCTTGACATCAAATCAGCCACTCCATTCCGTTCACCAGGCACATACTCAATCACATAGTCAAAGTCACTCAAATCTTCCAAAGTCCTTGCAATCCTACTATCAGCCCACTTCATACGCTGCAGATACACAAGAGGTTGATGATCGGTTTTTATCACAAACCTCACACCATACAAAAATGGACGCAACACTTTCAAACAATATCTTATCGCAGCCAGCTCTCGTTCCGCAGTCGAATACTTTCGTTCTGCAACATTCATAGCCTTGGATACATACCCAATTATTCGCCTGACATTCTCTCCATTCAAACGCTGCTCTTGCATCAGAAAACCTCCCATACAATACCCACTCGCATCTGTATACAGTTCAAGCATTTTAGCATTTACACTATAATCTGGGTAAGCCAATTCAACATCTTTAGCCGCTGCCTCTTTCAGTCTCTCATACGCCTCATTCATCTTATCATTCCACTTGACAACCGTACTACCTTTCTTGCCCATCCACTCAGTCAGAGGCTTACTCACACCAGAACAATCACGTATAAACTTTCGCTGAAACTCAATCAAACCCAAAAATGACTTCAGTTGCTTCACAGTCACCAGTTTAGGAAACATTCGCACCTTCTCAACATACTTCGATGATTTTTGCAATCCATTCTCACTCACCATATGCCCAAGGAATTCCACTTCTTTCGCAAACCATTCACACTTCGCCACTTTCACCTTCACACCAACACTCTCCAACGTTCTCAACACATCATTCACCAATCTCATATGCTCCTCAAAAGTCTCAGTCATAATCAAAATATCATCTATAAATGCAATCACATTCTTACTCGCAAACTTACTCAACACAACATTCATTGCCCGCTGGAAGGCTCCGGGAGCATTAGCCAACCCAAAGCTGAGGTTCCGGAACTGGTAATGCCTCTTTGAGGAAGAGAAGGCAGTTACTGGCCGGCTCTCCTCAGCAATGGGCATCTGGTAATACCCCCGTACCAGATCCAGCTTCGTAAACCACTCCATCCCATGCATACTATACACACACTCAGATACCACACACATCGGAAACCTTTCTTTCACAGTCCTTTCATTCACCTTTCGATAATCCACACACAGACGCAATCTTCCATCCGGCTTACGTACAGGTACAATTGGACTATTCCATGCACTCTCGCTCTCTTCAATCACCCCCAATTGCTCCAATTCCAAGCACTGCTCCTCAATCTCATCAGCAACCGGACGTGGGAAATGCCTTGGCCGCTGATAGATTGGGGAATCCTCCTTCAGGACAATCTTGAATTCCGGGAGCTTTGCAACCCCGAAATCCAGATCACCCTTACTGAGGGCTCCCTTTCGTTCAAATATCATTCGATACACATCCTCCCTTTCATACTCAGTTAAACATCCATCCAATTCCACCATGCTCTTCACCTCATTATACATCCATTCGCATGTCTTTTCATTCGCAACATTCACCCTGATATCCGTACTATCGTCCATACCTACCTCATTGACAGTGGAGAGGTGGCCCAGTACATCTCCGACTTGGATTCCCCTCACCTGCCCTTTCACACTGGGGTCCGCCTGCACACATACAAAAGGATCATTCATTCTCATCAAGCCATCAAACACACAAGCAACACGCCTTACCTTATAACACGCATCTGTTCCATCCAATATCACAGTGTTCTCACTCACATTCAAACTAACATCCTTACTCCAACTCACTCTAACAGACACCCTTTCACCCTTCACAAGCCTTACATTCTCCATAGCAGTCACCTCAATACCAGTAAACACACTCCTCAAAACGCTACCATCTTTCCCTACATACAACTTATACACCCCATTTTTACCAATCTTTCTCTCAATCTGATCACTCGCAGGATGCACAACCATACGATTCATTTTCATAAAATCATAGCCCCAAATCACACCATACTCACTACTCACCTTATCAATCACAGAAAATTCACATTCATTCATCCTCATACCATGCATTCGAACAGCTGACCTTATCATTCCAATCACAGGCACTCTCCTATTACCAATACCTACCAAACTACCCTTGCACTCAGACAGGAGGGCTTTCTCGCTAAACTTGTCATACACATCTTTATACACCAAGCTTGCCTTGCATCCAGAATCTATTAAAGCCAAACACTCAATTCCATTCAACTCCACCTTCACACTCAGACACTCATACTTCCTACCAGACAGCACTTTCACACTAGACAGACTTACCAACACATTACTCACACTCATGCACCCAGAGGATACTTCAGCAGGTACCCTCTTACCATTCAGTTTCCCGCTTCAGACTTTCCATTCACACCTTGCGCTCTCAGTCTAATCCAACACTTTTCACTTGAATGTCCTTCCATCGCACAATAGCTACATACATTCCTCTGGTCACGACACATCCTTGCATAATGACCAGCCTTTCCACAATTACCACATGCATATTTCATACTTTCCCCACCAGTTGCTCCACCATTCAACCTCGGACAATCTTTCTTCAAATGGCCTATTTCTTTACACTCAAAGCACTCTTTCACACTTTCCTGGCAATCCTTTATCATATGCCCTTTCTTACCACACCCAAAACATGCACCAGATGTCCACCTACATTCTGCCAACATATGACCTTTCCTTCCACACCGACGACATTCCTCAATCTTTCTCCCACCACTCAGTCTCTCATTTGCTGGGACATACCTCGGTTTCTCTCTCATATATCCGTTCCCACGCTTGAAATTCATCTGCCCCCTTCCATTGGACCACCCTCCATTTGCCCATCCATTCTGCCGGCCCAGGAAGTTTGACATCACTCCAGCTGGTGCAGTCTTTAGGGCATCCCTGTAGCTGACAAACTGCTGGGGTGGATGAAAGCTCCTGGGCTTCTTACCTCCAACATTCACACTGTACCATCCATCCTCTTCTAGATCGCTTTCATCATCAAATCGTCCATCTTCTAACAGTTCCAACACATCCTCCCACATCAACCGTTCACCTGTCAGTCTCACTCTCTCTTTCCTCTTTCCACTCAGCCATTCACTCACCTTTCGCGGGATCGTGTCCAAAAACTTCCTCATGAGTTGTTTACATTCATTTACATCATCATCACCATACCTCGTTCTTGCCATACTCTCAAGCCTATGTGCATACATATTCACACTTTCACTCTTCCCCATTCGAGCCTTCTCAAATTCATTCACCCTTTTATACTTCACACTCTCTTTCATTCGTTTCACCTGCCCAATCAATCTCTTCTTCACTACATCGTACTTTGGCTCTCCCACACTCGTTATCACTCGCAAGAACTCCAACACTTTCCCATCCAAACAATCTCCCAGAACACTCACCCAGTGACCCTTGTTCTGCGGGTACTTGAGCTTGCAGTACCGCTCAAAATCCCCGAAGAACTCATCCATACTCTTTCCCCCATGCAATCTAAACTTATCAATCCTTGGCACTTCCCTAATCAAAATTCCTTTCCCCACATTCACTTCACTCTCCGAAGAGCTACTCTCGGTCTCACTCATTCCAATCATATTGTCACTCTCTCCCTCATCTGAGTATAGCAAATCCACACTCTTCCCTCTCGCCTTCCTATCCTTAACCTTAGAACCATGCTTACTTCCTCTCTTACTTTCCACTCTCTTCCATTCACCCCCTTTCCTACCACTTACAGTATCTTCTTTAGACTCAATCATACTGCCATCCATTCCATTTAGCGGAGTCCCTTCAGTAGGAGCAGGGGTCAGGGTTGTAGGTCCTGGGGCTGATCCAGCCCCTATCATCATGTTATACAGGTCCTGCATCCGTCGGTCCGTCTGATCCTGTCGGTCTCCCATTTCCTTCTTCATCCTATCAGTCTTTTCATTCATCCCTTTTATTTTATTCTCCATTCCCTCCATCATTCCCCGCAACATTTCACACTCCTCTTCTTTCTTTCTCAACTCCAGTCTCAATGGCACTACTTCTTCATTCAATGTTTCCGCTACAGCCATTGTTCCCAAGTTAGTAAAAAGATAGGAGAAGGGAAAAATCAATCAAACTACTTGTCACACTAATTGGGTATGGACTGCAATCCAATCCAGTCACGCTCCCAGTTTCGAAGTCTCACGTCCCTATTCAGGCGCCAAATGTAGCGGGCCGAAAATAGATCTCTAATCCCAATCGATAATCGATCCAACCCGCTTCCTACACTGTCCGGATGTGAGAAATCGAGGGAGAATAAAACGGATTGTATATACAGTCCCTTTACTTACAAAAAAAATACAATGATAGTTACAGTTTATATTTACAACAATTTTATATTTACTAGGGAAGTGTGCACACTTCAAATTGAGGCTAAATTCCCCAATCAAAATACGATACCAAACGAGAATCTTATAACCGGCGGATACAACAATTTACTTATATTCTACACAAAACAAAAAAACACAACCACAACCGAACGAAAAGGGGGCACGCGCTATCACTTGCTGGAGGTGGGTGGTAGTTGGCTAACTTAGAAGGAGGCAGGATTGTCAACGAAGGCGGGTATGGCGGTTCAGGTGGTTGGCGAGGCACGAAAGCCCTCCTCTCAGGGCTGGGTGGAGCACTCGTCTATAGAACCCCTCTTGCTACCAGTCCACACTTCCACTCTCTCTTTCCAGAATATGACGCTTTGATAAAAGTTTATTTTAAGCAAAGTACAATATTATTATAGTGATATCTCAAAATTAGCTACTATCTTTCCAGAATAATGCTTTGATAAAAGATTAATTTAAGCAAAGTACAATCTTATTATAGTGATATCTCAAAATTAGCTACTATCTTTCCAGAATAACGCCTGGAAAGAAAGAAAAACATGGTAATCATTTTATACATGAAATAAACAAAAATAAAACAAACCCATTCCCATTCACACACATTCTTACAGAGGGAGGGAGAGGGTACTGAGAAAAGGGGTGGGAGAATGGCCCTTTTACACACACTCACATTCGCCCCACCACACTACTATCAGCCCACTTCATACACTGCAGATACACAAGAGGTTGGTGGTCAGTCTTAATCACAAACCTCACACCATACAAAAATGGATGCAACACTTTCAAACAATATCTTATCGCAGTCAACTCTCGTTCCACAGTCGAATACTTTCGCTCTGCCGCATTCATAGCCTTGGATACATACCCAATTATTCGCCTGACATTCTCTCCATTCAAACGCTGATCTTGCATCAGAAAACCTCCCATACAATACCCACTTGCATCTGTATACAATTCAAGCATTTTAGCATTCACACTGTAATCCGGGTACGCCAATTCAACATCTTCAGCCGCTGCCTCTTTCAGTTTCTCATTCATCTTATCATTCCACCTGACAACCGTAATACCTTTCTTGCCCATCCACTCAGTCAGAGGCTTACTCACACCAGAACAATCACATATAACTTTCGCTGAAACTCAATCAAACCCAGAAACGACTTCAGTTGCTTCACAGTCACCGGTTTCAGAAACATTCACACCTTCTCAACATACTTTGGCGACTTTCGCAATCCATTCTCACTCACCATATGTCCAAGGAATACCACTTCTTTTGCGAACCATTCACACTTCGCTACTTTCACCTTCTACCACCAACACTCTCCAATGTTCTCAACACATTCACCAATCTCATATGCTCCTCAAAACTCTGTCATAATCCAAATATCATTTATAAATGCAATCACATTCTTACTCGCAAACTTACTCAACACAACATTCATTGCCCACTGGAAGGCTCCGGGAGCATTATCCAACCCAAAGCTGAGGTTTCGGAATGGGTAATGCCTCTTTGTGGAAGAGAAGGCAGTTACTGGCTGGCTCTCCTCAGCAATGGGCATCTGGTAATACCCCTGTATCAGATCCAGCTTCGTAAACCACTCCATCCCATGTATACTATACACACACTCAAATACCACACACATCAGAAACCTTTCTTTCACAGTCTTTTCATTCACCTTTCAATAATCCACACACAGATGCAATCTTCCATCCGGCTTACGTACAGGCACAATTGGACTATTCTATGCTGTCTCACTTTCTTCAATCATCCCAATTGTTCTAATTCCACACACTGCTCCTCAATCTCAGCAGCAATCGGACGTCCTGGGGAGTCCTCCTACAGGACAATCTTGAATTCCGGGAGCTTTGCAACCCCGAAATCCAGATCACCCTTACTGAGGGCTCCCTTTCGTTCAAATATCATTCGATACACATCCTCCCTTTCATACTCAGTTAAACATCCATCCAATTCCACCATGCTCTTCACCTCATTATACATCCATTCGCATGTCTTTTCATTCGCAACATTCACCCTGATATCCGTACTATCGTCCATACCTACCTCATTGACAGTGGAGAGGTGGCCCAGTACATCTCCGACTTGGATTCCCCGCACCTGCCCTTTCACACATACAAAAGGATCACTCATTCTCATCAAGCCATCAAACACACAAGCAACACACCTTACCTTATAACATGCATCCTTTCCATCCAATATCACAGTGTTCTCACCCACATTCAAACTAACATCCTTACTCCAACTCACTCTAACAGACACCCTTTCACCCTTTATAAGCTTTACACTCTCCATAGCAGTCACCTCAATACCACTAAACCCACTCCTCAAAACACTACCATCTTTCCCCACATACAACTTATACACCCCATTTTTACCAATCTTTCAATCTGATCTCTCGCAGGATGCACAACCATACGGTTCACTTTCATAAAATCATACCCCCAAATCACACCATACTCACTACTCACCTTATCAATCACAGAGAATTCACATTCATTCATCAACATACCATGCATTTGAACAGCTGACGTTATCATTCCAATCATAGGCACTCTCCTACTACCAATACCTACCAAACTACCCTTACACTCAGACAGGAGGGCTTTATCACTCACCTTGTCATACACATCCTTATACACCAAGCTCATCTTGCATCCAGAATCTATCAAAGCCAAACACTCAGTCCCATTCAATTCCACTTTCACACTCAGGCATTCATACTTCCTACCAGACAGCACTTTCACACTAGACAGATTTACCAACACATTACGCACACTCATGCACCCTGAGGATACTTCACCAGGTACCCTCTTACAATTCAGTTTCCCGCTTCAGACTTTCTATTCACACCTTGCGCTCTCAGCCTAATCCAACACTTTTCACTTGAATGTCCTTCCATCACATAATAACTACATATATTCCTCTGGTCATGACACATCCTCGCATAATGACCAGCCTTTCCACAATTACCACAAGCATACTTCATACTTGCCCCAGCAGTCGCTCCACCACTCAACTTCCGGACAATCTTTCTTCAAATGGCCTCTTTCTTCACACTCAAAGCACTCTTTCACACTTTCCTGGCATCCTTTATCATATGTCCCTTCTTACCACACCCAAAACATGCACCAGACGTCCACCTACATTCTGCCAACATATGACCTTTCCTTCCACACCGACGACATTCCACAATCTTTCTCCCACCATTCGGTCTCTCATTTGCTGGGACATACCTCCGTTTCTCTCTCATATATCCATTCCCACGCTTGAAATTCATCTGTCCCCTTCAATTCAACCACCCTCCATTTACCCATCCATTCTGCCGGCCCAGGAAGTTCGACATCACTCCAGCTGGCACAGCCTTCAGGGCATCCCTGTAGCTGACAAACTGCCAGGGTAGATGAAAGCTCCTGGGCTTCTTACCCCCAACATTCACACTGTACCATCCATCCTCTTCTAGATCGCTTTCATCATCAAATCGTCCATCTTCCAACAGCTCCAACACATCCTCCCACATCAACCATTCATCTGTCACTCATTCTCTCCTTTCTCTTTCCACTCAGCCATTCACTCACCTTTCGCAAGATTGTGTCCAGAAACTTCCTCATCAGTGGTTTACATTCATTCACATCATCATCACCATACTTCTTTCTCGCCATACTCTCAAGCCTATGTGCATACATGTTCACACTTTCACTCTTCCCCATTCGAGCCTTCTCAAATTCATTCACCCTTTTATACTTCACAATCTCTTTCATTGGTTTCACCTGCCCAATCAATCTCTCCTTCACCGCATCATACCTTGGTTCCTCCCCACTTGTAATCACGCAGAAAAACTCCAATACTTTTCCCTCCAAACATTCCCCAAAAACATTCATCCAGTATCCCTTATTCTCTGGCTACTTGAGCTTACAATTTCGCTCAAATTTCCCGAAGAATTCTTCCACACTTTTCCCACCATGCAACCTAAACCATCTACCTTTGGCACTTCCCTTATCAAAATACTCTACCCCACATTCACTTCACTTCACTCTCACTTGAGGTGCCCTCACTCTCACTCTTTCCAATCATACCATCACTCTCTCCTTCATTCGAGTACAATGAGTCCACACTCTTTCCTCTCACCTTCCTATCCTTCCCATTTGACCCAGTCTTCCTTCTTCTCTTGCATTCAACTCTCTTCCATTCTCCGTCCTTCCATCACTCACAATCACCCTATCCTCTCTAGACTCGCACACATTCCCATTGATCTCATTAGTCTTTTTCCCTTCAGTCGGAGCAGGGGTCAGAGTTGAGGGTCCTGGGGCTGGTCCTGTCCCCTTCATCATGTCATACAAGTCCTGCATCCGTTGGTTGACCTGTGTCTGTCTCTCTTCCATTTCTTTCCTTATCTTGTCTGTCTTCTCATCCATACTCATCATATCACTCTTCAATCCCTTAATCATGCTCCTCAACATCATACATTCCTCCTCTTTCTGCCTCAATTCCAGCCTCAGTCTCACAATCTCATCATGGAGGCCCTGTTCTACAGAAGCCATCCTCCCAGGTTAGTAACAGTGATAGACAACGGGGAAAAACAACCAAACTATCTTTCACTCTAATTGGGTGTGGACTGCAATCCAATCCCGTCACGCTCCCGGTTTTGAGATCTCACGTCCCTATTCGGGCGCCAAATGTAGCGGGCCGAAAATCTAGACTAACCCCAATCGATTCAACCCGCTTCCTACACTAATTCAGACGTGAGAAATCGAAGGAGAATGAAATGGATTGTATATACAGTCCCTTTACTTACAAAAAACAACAACAATAATAATTAAAAAATATAGGGTAAATATGCACACAATGAGCCTATTTATATATAAATAAAACAATCCTACCAATCGAAAATATATATACAAATACTAAAGAACAATCCTATCTTAGAATCCTACCAGTCAAAAATATATATACAAATACTAAAGAACAATCCTATCTTAAAATCCTACCAGTCGAAAATACAAAAGAAGAAACAACAAATACAAAAAGAAGAGACAACAAAAGGAGTTATCTTACGTGGTACCATGGTTTATGATTTGCTGCCCCCCTTGGGGGGGGAAATCTTGCCGGCAGTCACTCTTGTGACAAAAATTGGGTGCGCACATCTTATGGGTCCTGGCACCTCCAAGCTCAAATTTCTTCACGATCCAGTCATGTCTTTAGGCTATTAAAACCCTCTGCAATGAACTACTATTAGAAGACATCAAATTTGATTTAAATTTCTTCAAAATATTTCTATTCCAGTCACTCTTACAAAATGCAGGCAATGTTTATCTATTTCTTTACTTGAGTGCTGTTTCATAAAAATATTTTACATTTAGTAGCTGAAAAAAAAAAAAATTTAATACATGAAATCAAATACATATGTACAAAAAGAAAATATAATAAAAAAAAAACCCATTCCCACTCACACACACATTCTTACAGAGGGAGGGAGAGGGTTTTGGGAAAAGGGGTGGGAGAATGGCCCTTCACACACACACTCACATTCGCTCCACCACAACCTGTCCCGGTACTGGGACGAGCGGGGTCGCTACCGCTTATCCCTTGTACTCATGACTGTTTTTGGAGGAGTCTGGTCTTCTCCCCTTTATTTAACTAGATTTTATTTTGTTTTTGTTTTCCTTGTAGGTTGCATGTTCCTGCACCAGGGGGGGGAGGCAGACCTCCCCCTGACGCCGGAGCTTGCTTCCTCCTTGTTGCCTTTTTACTTTTTAAAATTTTTATTATAGTTTTGTTTTTTTGCATGTTATTTTAAAGTAGCCTACTACTAGGCTGTCATGATTACAGCGACTTATGCCAAAGTAGGCAGTCACCAGATGGGCTCTTAAAAAAAAGAGGAAAAAAGGAAGCTTTCTTTAGCCTGCTTGCATCAAACATTTCTTCATTGTTCGCTATACTTAGAAAGCATATCCAAAGGAAACATGTTCCATCAGCATCAGGCTAGGGTTCTCAGTAAGGATGTGACCCTGCCCAGGCTGTCATTGCGAGTGCCTGTAGAGCTGACACTGCACTCTACTATGAACTTCATGAAAGTAGTAGTCTTAATAATTGAACTTGTTGACTACTTTTAAAACGAGCTGGATCACCGTGGATCGGGCAAGGTAAAATGTGTGATGAAGAATCAAGAGAGGAGCTTGAGACCGACTCTTTATTGCGATCAACTGTGACAGGCTCACTGAGTTAGCATGAGCTGGCTGGTAATGCTACTGCGTTAAGACATTTGTACCAATACATCAGTGTTATCATTGCCACCGTTTCCAGTAACAATGTTGGGGTCACTCCCCCTGGCTTTCTCTTAGAAGGTTGCATCTGAAGAAGCTCTTTGACCGGTCTGTTATTCATTGAAGTGATAGTTTGATTTGGCTGTGTAGTATTGGCTATTTGTTTGAATAATACATTCGAGTTTAGTATTATTTGTTCTTTGTTGGGAAAATAAGTTAACTCATATTGAGTTAGTGTTCTTTAAAATGTGACTTAGTGTGCCGCTCTTTTACTTTAGTGAGTATATTCCTTTTTTATTTTTTAAACATTAATTAGGCTATAATGGCTGAGTGCATCGAGTTGAAAGAGAGAAGGAAGGCTGAGGATGAGCAGGTGCATGATTCTTGTGATATTTGTATTAGATGTGTTGTGACTGTGTGGTGGAGTTAGAGGAGGGAATAGTGCAGGATTTGGAGAGAATAGCTAGGCTGAAACTCAGCACTCGGCTCATTTAGAATTTTGGGGATCCTAAGATTAGCTCATTTACATTAGCTAGGAATAGGACTAGTGAAGAAAGTATTGAGTGGCAGGCGGTAAATGAAGGAAAGAAATGGGTAGCTAGTGAGGCACATCATGTCCCAGATGGAAGTAGGAATGCTGGTGTTATGAATATGGGGATAGTAGATCTACTCCTATTACTTGTAGTAATAGGTTGTCTCTTAGGGGACCTAGGAGAAGGGAGGGTTATAGGTGCATGCGAAGCAAATCAAGTGCTTGTGGTGGATGGTTATCAGGTTAGGTATTAGACAAGACTTTTTGTGAATGTGAGTGCAAGAGGAGGATAAGGGTTTGTTTTCCAGGTGCAGATATAGCGGATGTGAATGAGAGAATTGAAAGGATAGTAGATGGAGCTGGAATGATGCAGTTGTTTTACATGTGGGAGTAAATGATTTGGAAAACTAGATCAGAGGAGCTAGTGTCATGATATAAGAATTTGTTAGGAAAGTTTCCAGACTGTAGTAGGAGGTGTGAAGTGTCAGGAATTTTCTTACGCTTAGAGTGGATGTTAGTAGGCAGTTGGGATAAATGAGAGAATGAAAGTATTAACTGATAGTATGGGACTAGTGTTTTTGGATACTTGGAGTAAGTTCTTTGGAAGGAAGGATTTGGATGCAATGGATGGGTTGCACTTGAGTCACAAGAGTGTGAAAGTGTTGATTAACTGTCTTGAGGGAAAGAACTTTAGACCTGAGGTCCAGATTGATGTTTATAATATGTTTCATAGAGATAGAAACACGAGGAAAGGAGGAGGGATAATTATTTATATTAGAGATAATCTCCGAGTGTAGTGAAAACACTACAATTAAAACAAACACTAACACTGAATCATTATGGTTAGATGTTAAGGAGGGAAAGGATAAACTTGTCATAGGATTATTATATAGACCACCAATTCTTAGTAAGGAAGCTTTGTGTCCTCTGTGGCAGGAGATAGAATATGCATGTAGAAATAAACATGAATGTATAATGGTTGATTTTAATTACAGAAATATCGACTGGGAGCTCATGTAGGTATCTTGAGGCTGAGGAATTTTTGAATAGGGTATGGGATAATTTACTTAGGTTGTAAACCCACTAGGGGTGATAATATATTGGATTTAGTTCTAACAAATAGGGAAAATGGTATTAGTGATACAGAGATTCAGGAAAATTTGATTTAATTAAAATGGAAGAGGTTTCCTCGTAGAATAAATAAGGTTAAAACCCCAGACTTTAAAAAAGAGATTATGGTCGTTTGAGGAGGTAACTGGAGATGGTTGTTTGGGGGTTAGTGAGTGAGGTCACATCAGGAAATGTGATGTCAATGAGAACATTCAATGGTTAAGATAACCTTTGGGTAGATAGGATTAGTGTAGATTAGGAATATGAGACATTGATCAAGCAGTTAGTTGCTGGACATTCCATATAGGGACAGTATAGCCAAGGTTAAGCCTGTAAATGGATGCAAGATAAAATTAAGCATTATATTGCTATTAAAAGGGGCATTTCTAAGAAAATAAAAAATAGTGAGGGTCAATTAAGGCAGAGATATAATGTGTTACCTGGGTCATTAAAAAGTTAATTAGGGTAGCAAAGAGGAATTATGAATTTAAATGGGCAAAGTAAGATCCCAAAGGTTCCTTTTAACCCATTCACTGCTTGAGGTCTTTACAAGCTGAGTAATCGCCAGAGGTCCTTTTGTGGCCTTTGAAATTAGACTCATGTTAACGCTTGTTTTTTTTTATGATTTCTCCATTTTTTGTTTCAAACTCTTATGTTAGTGATTGATCATTCAATTAAAAGGCAGAAATGCCTTGGGTAAGTCCTTCTTTGTTTGTAAACATAGATTTATGAATGATAGTAACATGAACCAGTTTCTACCTATTTTGTTTGACAGTGACCATACCACACGGTTGATTTATGATTCAGACATTTGTAAACACGCATTTTCTCATTACTCTTACTTTTTTGGTTCAAGACTTATGTTTGTGGTTTTTCATCCAATTAAAATGCAGAAATGCCTTAGGATAGCATGTTATTCAAAGCGCACTAACAAGTAAGGACAAGCAGGAACAAAAATGGAGTGTGCAGGGTAAGGAAGTATTTTTAAAAAGTAAAAAATTCACGCCATTCCAGTTGTTTAAAATCTAAAAATGTTCCCCATAATTTAAAGCCAGGTTTTCTATATAAAAAAGGAATTTTAAGTGGTAACTGAAATTTAACAAATTTTTTTAGAAGAAATACCATAAAAGTTTTACAGGAACAACTGAGAATTATCAATCATAATTCTAAATATTAGATGGTTATTAATAATTGTTAAGTTAGATTCATAAAAGAATTATTTTCAATTAAAATGATATACTATTTGATTTACAAAAAGGGATTTAAATATTTTATTTTATTTTCCCTAATGATGTAGCAAGGCTAAATTCGTTCACAGCGATTTCAAGCAAATTCATTTGGCACTTTAAGGGTTAATTATACAGAACTAAGACTAGAGATAAAATAGACCCCCTTAAAATTTCAGATAGAGAGTTAGTGATTGATAGTGATGCAATTTCCTAGGATGTTAAATAAGTATTTTCTTTGTTTTTACTCTCAAGGAAATTCTAATTGTACCTGAGAGGACCTTGATCTTCAGGGGCAATGAGGAGAAATTAGTGGAGGATATTTTAATTATGAAGGAGATAGTGTCAAAAGAAATAGATAAAATGATATTTAGTAAAGCTCCTCGCCTTGATGAGGCTTTTCCTAGGATTTCAAAGGAATGTACAGATGTGTTAAGTGAACTCCTAGCATGTCTATTTAGAAAATCATTAGAGATTAGTATTGTACCAACCACATGGAAGAAAGTTAATGTGATACTTATATTTAAGAATGGGATAAAACATTTGTGTCAAATTACTCACCAATGAGTTTGACATCACTGGTGGGAAAAATGATTGAATCTATAATAACGAAATTCATGAGGGATTACTTAGATAAACAAAAGTTGAATAAGAAATCTTAATACTGCTTTACTAGGGGCAAATTGCGTTTAGACTAATTTACTGACTTTTTATAGAAAGGTGCACAATGCCCATAGAAATGAGAATTATGATAGTTTTTTTCCCCCAAATTATTTTAATAAGGCTTTTAACACGGTGCCACCCTTATAACTTTTGAATAAAGTTAAAGCCCATGCAATCCATGGAAGTATTTTTAGGTGTATTCAGGTGTGGTTTAATGACAGACAACAGTTATTATAGATGAGATTAAATCTGAGTGGAGGAATGTTAGCAGTAGGGTTCCTCAGGGTTCAGTGTTGAGAGCGTTGTTCTTAATTTATAATAATGACCTTGACTTAGATAATACTAAGTTAAGTATGATTATAAGGTCTAAATTTGATTCTGAGGTATTACAAAATGAATTGACCATACTATTCCAATGGGCAGAGAAATGGCAATGTAATTTAACATAAGCAACTGTAGTCTACTTAGTAGAGGTAGATGTAATCCACTGAATAATTAGAAACTGAATGGGAGGGTTTTAGGAAGTTCAGAATGCGAAAGAGACCTACGTGTCCTAGTAAGTTGTGACTTCCAGCCTAGAAAGCAGTGCATAAGTGATAGGAATAGAACTAATAGGGTATTGGGGCTTATTAGGAGGAATTTGAGTAATAGGACCGCTGGTATCATTATGAAACTGTACCTGGTTTTAGGCCTCATCTTTACTATGCCATGCAATTTTGTTTACTATATTATAGGATGGATATTGATTTGCTCGAGTCTGCAAAGAAGGATGACTAAGATGATTCTTGGGTTGAGGAGCTTACCTTATAGTGAAAGGCTTGGGAGACTAAATCTTCATACGTTAGAAAGGAGAAAAGTTTGCAGGGACGTGATTGCAGTCTTCAAGTGGGTAAAAGGTTATAATAGAGGAGACTTAAGTAAGGTTATTATTTTTAGTGAACAGGATAGGACATGTAGCAATGGGTTTAAACTTGACAAGTTTAGGTTCAGGAAAGAGATTGTCAGAAATTGGTTTACAAATTGAATAGTAGATGAACAGAATAGGCTCACTAGTCATGATAGAAGCAATATCTCTATGAAGTTTTAAGAATAGAATGGATAGATTTATGGATGAGGATTCTAAGTGGTGCTGAACTTGGTGATGGGAACAGGAGATGCTTCGTATAGGCTATTGATTAACTTTTTGCAGATTCCTTTGTCTTATGTTCTCATGTTCCTTTGGCCACCTTCCTGATGGGCACTCAATGCCCCCTCTGGACCCTAGCTTGCCCTCTCTCTTCGCTCATCTCTACTTTCTGCCTTTCTATACAACTCTCATACTCCCTTTCAAAGTATTTAGTTTGATGGAATTAAGCTGCTATATCTTGCTTCAGACCCATGCTAATTAGTAGTGGAAGGAGTTTGATTGGGGTTAGTTTAGGCTTGGTTCTCCCCAGCAATGCCTCCAGAATATTGGCAACACTGGAACTATTCCCCCTCCTCCCTTTTTGGAGGTGTAAAACTTCACAGTTGGCTTTCAGTCCACAGCACCATGCCTGAACCAAGAGGTGATGGGGAAAGGGTTAAAGCATTCCAGACTGCCTGTTTTGGCTGATATCCATAAAATGTTTAAATTATCCTCTGGTCTGTCTGGGTTGCCATAAAGTCTCTGGCCCCTCCACCTAGTGTCCCATGCTTGCCTTATATGTTGACTGTATCATTTAGAACTGGACCATTGTCTGTGCCAGTGTGTTTCTATGGATTTGCTGGAAACCAGGCTACTGGTGCCTCCCTCACCCATGAAAACTAACAAGACAGAGCATTCACAGGCATGAGTAAGCTTGAATTTGTTTTAACAAGTCCTTTGTACCTAACCTCAATAAAACTTAAAGAAGTTAAAATAAATTAAAGCTGCACATTCCCTTCTCCCTTCCTTGCATATCTCCTTCTTAATTTGACTATGAGTACAATTAGTACCACCTCAACTAGAGGAACTGGAACAAATGGGAGGACATCTATCACAAGATGGTCTCCCCAAGGTATGCAATCTAAACTTGCTTGAATTCTCTGCTCCACGTCCCCTCCACCAGAGACTCGCCTTCGTACCTTCTATCCATATACACTGCATATAGCACAGCTTTTGAAAAAACTTGAGCTTAGACACCTCTCAGTTGCGGTGGAAAGACCACCAACGCTACCCCCATGGACCCGCAGGAGTGCTAAGTTCTGTCAACCTTTCTTGAGAGGCCTCAAGGATCAAATACTAACTACAGCTCAACACTCCATGTTTCAAGAACATGCAGAAACTCACACTGGTGAAACTACTATTTACACTGATGGGTCAAAAACTGATACAGGGACTGGATGCGCTGCTGTCCTTCCCTCTCATACCTTACACTCCACCCTACAACATGTCTTCTCAGCAGAGCTTGTGGCCATAAAAATAGCCTTGTGTGCCCTTGGTCTCTATTACCCAGGGTTATATACCATATTTTTGGATTCTCTGAATGCTGACTTCCCTTCAGGGATTGTCCCCCCTACACCCTGTAGCCATAGAAATCTTAAAAACCCTACATCTTTTGATTGGACGCTTGTACTCCATATCATTCTGCTGGCTCCCCGGACACTCAAACATCCAGGGAAATGAAATGGCTGACCTAGAAGCAAAGAAGGCCGCCCTCCATACTGCATCGTCCATACCTCAATCACTAATCTTTCACAGAGATTACATCCCTCTCATACGTAAATTGGTCAGAGAAGAATGGGAGCGATATTGGAACTTGTATGGTCATCCTCACCTACTCCAACTCAAGGAAAATATTTCCCCGTGACCATCGTCATACTCTCCCACCAGATGGCATGAAGTTGTGCTGTGCCGCCTGCGAATCGGTCACTGTCACCTTACCCTTGGCCATTTAATGGCTAACAAAGAATCACTATCTTGCCAGACGTGTCACACTTGCATCTCAGTACAACATATTCTGCTCGCCTGCCCGCGATACTCTTCCTATCGAAAGAAGTATTTTGGTCTTCACCCCACCTTTGATTCTATTCTCGGAGAGTCTCCCCATGTTGTGCCCAACTTATTGGGGTTTCTGGAAGATGTCGGCCTTTCTTCCAAAATTTGATACCTTTGTTGGTGCTTACCTATATTTTAATATTTTAGCCCCTTTTTATTTATTTTTAACTTATAATATTTGTCCACATACCCGATACTTTAGCTGTTTCTTTGCTGTCCTGTATTTTAACTATAGTTTATTCTAGTCTTGTCTTTCCATATTTTTATGGGAAAGCTACCAGTTCCATGTTGTTGCTCTTTTTATTGTTTTTAATTATATATATATATATATATATATATATATATATATATATATATATATATATATATATATATATATATATATATATATATATATATTTTAACTCATTTTTGTGTTTAGCTTTGGTTTTTATAACTTTTATGACCACTTAAGCCAGATGAGCCTAAATGACAAACAGACTAAAATCCTTAAAATAAAATTTTATGTAATCAGGCCAGAAAATCTCCAAACCAATTTAATGAAACCTCTGTTGAGACAAAGGAATGATTTTGAAAAATATTGATTGAGCTCCTTAGAGTGAAATTGCCCCACTCTATTCAATTTGTAAACCTTGCCTAAATACATTATCCAGGATAGCATTGTTTCCTGGTAAGAGAATTTAAGTCTGCTTGAGAAGATGTTATTTCTGCCATCATCCAGCGATTCTATAACAGCAATAGCCAGAGGCTACAAGCCCCTATTCAAGCCAAGACCACCCTGACCTCTGCAATAGCTAAACCACCCACTTTACGAACAAGAGCAAAAGAATATTGAAACTAATTCAGTGGAACATCTACAGAGTTAGAGCTAATTGTAATGAACTAAACTCTGGTGGCAGACTTGAGAGGAAGCATCCATTTCCTGATTGTCCTCTCAGATGATGGACATGCCTCATTGGAAACTAGACAGGACAAATTGTCAAAAAATTATGCAACTCACTAACTTTGAACACATCTAGACAGACGACATTGAGGAAATAAATCAAGCAGTGGAGTTCTAAATTCTTCTTGCACCAAGCATTCTATGAATCTCTCCTTTTTAGGCTAGTACAACCCTGCCACCAACAGGTTCTCTGGTGGAACCCCAAATGATCAGCACTGAAAATCCAAAGTGAGCATTCTGAACCTTCAATTATTGTCCAAGTCCAGCAACGAAGATGGAATTGACCTCCCCCCCCCACCAAACAAAATATAACAAACGCAGATGCTCTGATGCACAGACAATCCATGGTATGTAATGCCTTCATGGCAAGGAAGCATCACCTGGTAACTGTAATTTTTTTTACTTTGAAAAGGCATATGATACATCCTTGTGCTATGCTATTTTGAAAACCCCTCCATAACTTAGGCATATGCTGGTAATTGCCAGAATTCCTCAAATTTCCTAACCAACTACACATTTTTTCTGTGAGTGAGTAATGTTAGATCCAACCCATATTTAGATGGCGGGCTTCAAACTGGCAACAGTGGAGCATCACCTCCAGGTGAACATTAAGAACATCAACAGATAACCTTCTCAGCACAGCTACCAACCACTTTTCGACCGAGAAGATGAAAATATGTAATAGACTTCTGCCGTCATAGGGGCTATATCAGAGGGCCCAACCCCTATTTATACCAGGAGAGTGTCACAGTCTCCCTCACCCACTTCTCTGGAGTTGCCCACTTCTTCTAGTGGCAGTCCCTTCCTTTGCTTTCCAAGGGAACTGCCAAGAAGGCAGGCAAGCGGCCCATAATTGAGGGAGCGGTGTAATAGGGCCAACCCCCTTAGGGAGGAGGGAAGGCAGGGCCCATTGGCCCATGCCTTCCAAAGACCTGTAGGCACGCATAATGAGCTTAGAGGGGGTCACTGTACATGCCCCACTCTCTTCCCCAAAAGATGTTGGTTCGCTGGCCAAAGACAAGATGACCAAAGGTACCTTCAATGAGAACTCTGATATCTGGAGGAGGTGGCCACATGGAGGCCCCCCTTGAGATGGACATGGTCGCTGAGGTGATCCAGCCCCAGATGATAGGATCTTTAATGGGGTTGAACCTGGGTTCAGTGCCAAACACAGAACCTAAGTCTGCCCCTAAGCAAGCTCCTCCTAAGAAGGAGAGCAGAACTGCGTAGAGCGGAGCCGCGATTACGTCTGGGCCCGTCATTCAGAGGCTACTTGGCGTTTTCGAGCCTGCTGGGTTCAAACGCTTCCTTGTTATTCGCTCTACTGAGGGCAACATGTTGGCTAAGGGCAACCTGATCCATCAGAGGAGAATTTTTGCTAGTGTGATTAGTAGAGAGCTGACAATGACCCGTTTCTCGGACGGGAGTCTTTTGGCGAATGCGTCGAATACCTCCGAGGCGGCCGCGATTAGTGCCCTTCGGACACTTGATGGCACGCCGCACTCTACCATGAACTTCGTGAAAGGAATAGTTTTTGCCAGGAAACTCGTGGACTACTCCATAGATGACATCACCTTGGAGCTGGCCCATTATGGGGCGGTCAAGGTCGAACGTGTGATGAGAAAACAAGGAAGGGCCTCGAGACCCACCCCTACACTCTTCGTCACGTTCGACTGTGACAAGCTCCCTGAGTCGGTGCGTGTCGGTTGGTACCGCTACCGCGTGAAGGCATTCGTGCAACTGCCGCGGAGGTGCTACTACTGGCACCGCTTTGGCCATGTTAATCACTCGTGTAGACGCGTATAGTCGGGATTACCCGAAGTCTGTGTAAGTTGTTCCAAGGCCGCACACGATAAGTCCAACTCGTCTGTGGCCAAGTGTGTCAATTGCAGAGACCCGCACCCCGCTTCTTCGAAGCAATGTGATGCGTATCTTCTTGAGAAGGAAATCCTGGCCGTTCAGGCACAGGATCCAGGATCGTCTCTCATTTCGCGAGGCTAAGGATTTTGGTCCTGGCGCACCCTGCGCTGCCTGATACATCCTATGCCTATATTAAGACACACCTGCTCCTGGACACTCCAGGCTTACGAGCACGGTCGTTTCCGTGCCTATTCGGAACCCTTCTGCGGGTTCTATCCACATTGGGCGCTTCCCTGGTAAAGCTGATGCCACAAAGGGTTCACACCCAGCCCCGGCTAAAACCAGGGCTACCCTCTCTTCCCCCAGCGTGACGGTTTCCCGTAAGGCGAAACGTCTGCGTGCCACCACAGAGTCGTTAGACTCATAAGAGGCAACACCTCTGAAGTTGGTCGTGAGGCCATTTTCCGGGGTTCCTAAAGCTGGCCCCCGAAATGAGTTTCAGCTCCTTAGCCCACACCCAGTAGTAGGCTGGGTGGCTCGGAGATGGTGGATCCTCCAAAAGAGGGACCCCCTAAGTCTCTCCGCTCACCTAAGGTTTCGAGGCGGAGGGAGGAAAAGATTCGCATCGCGAGCCCAACCTCCCCTGATAAGTCCTCAAAGGCGACAGTGCCTTCAGCTCATTGTCCGGCCAACAGCGCCCGGAGTTCTGCCTCCGGGAAGCGTACTGCCATGCCCGTGAGGGTCTTCTCTTCGAAGAGGGCCTGGAGGGCATATTCCTTCAATGGAATTGCCGCGGACTCCGGGCCAACTGGGAGGAGCTGCAGAGGCTCGTCTCCCCCCGTTCTCCGTTAACTATGTTTTTTGCAGGAAACCATGCTGGGCGCGTGCCCCCTGTCCACCCTCCAGGGGTATAAGGGTTTTGCGACCTCACCACCACGCAATGGGGGCCGGGCGGGAGGATGCGCGATTTACACCAGGCATGATGTCTCCTTTCTTCTCTTCGGTTTAGATACCTCCTTTCGGTAGTAGCTGTGCAGCTGCACCTGGATAGGGGGTATATTTGTTATTTCCGCGTACATTTCACCGTCAACCGACTTCAACGCGGGGGACTTGCGATTCGTCTTGGCACCGTTGCAGAGGCCTTTTCTCTTGCTCGGAGGTCTGAAGGGTAGACACCCTCTCTGGGGAGACTACTCGATTAATCTCAAGGGTCAAGTCCTTGCCCATCTAATCGATGAGCTGGATATACGTATCCTAAATGTGGATGAGTTTACGCATCACTGCCCGAGAACCGCTTCATTTTCCTGTCTCGATCTATCTTTGTGCTCTCCGGATGCGCCGCCTGATTTTGGGTGGGAGGTGTTCGATGACCTCCATAGTAGTGATCACTGTCCCATTCAAATATCATTTTCCTGGTCCGCTGTCGCCCCAGAGCTGGGCGCGGTGGTCCGCATTTCAGGAAATGACTGATTTCTCTGTCTCAGTCGAGGAGTTTAGGTCTGTAGATCAAACTGTTCAGTTCTCCGGAAACCCCATCGCCGTGAGCCTGACTACTATTCCTAGGACGTCTGGCTGTTTTGCACGCCGACCACTCCCGTGATGTTCAGCAGAGTGTCAGACAGCCCTCAAACAGCAGCGTTATGCCTACATGCGCTATAAGCGCCTCCCGTACGATTTCACTGTCGGTGAATTTCGTCGAGTTTGGGCTAGGTTCCGGTATATTTCTAAGCACGCCAGCTGCTCTTCTTGGCGGGAATATTCTTCTTCATTTAACTGGAAGATCCCTCTAGTAGAGGTGTGGATTCGGGGCATGTTCCCGCAGGATTCCCCCTCCCCTTCTCCAGGAGAATGGGACCGCAATCTCAGACCCCGCGTCCGTGGCGGAATCCTTCGCGGCAGCTTTCTCCGCATTCTCTACCCGTGATGCTATGTCGCCAGCATTCACTGCGCGTCGTGATGTCGCGGAAGGCCGCCGACTGGACTTTATCCCCAGAGGCGGAAAACCTTTCAACGACAAGTTTACTCTGGGTGAGTTGCGTTCCGCTCTCTTTTTGTGCGTCCCCCCCATCCCCCGGGTCCGGACGATATCCCCTACGCCATGTGTAGGGGAATGGTCACTCCCCCCCCCCCGTTCACTCGTGAGGCAGTCCCAAGGCGGTTACCGCAAGGACATCCGCCCCAGGCACCGGCGAGTCAAAAGCGTAACCACAACGTGGCACAACTCGGTGCCATGAAAGACCCTAAAGGTCAAAATGTAAGATCTTCCCCAGGAGAGTGAGATCCAGTTTCACGTCAAATAAGAAATTGGAGACGTGTTTCTCCCAATCTCGAAGGCTAATGAGGAGCCGATGTTTGACTTCGTGGGAAAGACCGTTGGAAAAAGAACTCTCCTGGGGCCGTCCTCAAGCCCCCCTTCCCTCTTACCACTCCCCCAGTGGGGTGACGAGGTATAAATGAGGAACTCTGAGGAAAATCGAGGTAGTATACGTCAGTCTCTAGGTGACGAAGTCCTCGGATCCACAACCGAGCTACCGAGACTGGAGAGGTAGTGTACTTGGCTCGCCAGACCAAGAAGTACCCTGCAAGAGAGGCAGGGCTACCTACCTTAAGGGGCTAAGAAGAAGCTCATCCTCGAGCTAAGTCCCTGGTTATCAAACCAAACGATAAGTTAACTTTGGTAAGTTCAACTTACTCTCGCCAGAGAGACTCCTCATATCCTGGTGCACCTTAAACACCAGAGGTATTCCTCGTCCTTGAGGAATTAAGAAAAGAAGAAGGAAAAGGCTCCCCCTCGAGCCCGTTATTCGGTGGCCACACCAAACTTTAAGTAACTTATTCTCGCCAGAGAAACCCCCCTCCGTTATCCTCGCCCTTGAAGAAGACCCTCCCCGAGTTCAGTCCTCGTCCATAAGGAAATAAGTAACGAAGGAGAAAAGCTCATCCTCGAGCTCGTTACTCGGTGATCACACCGCACTCCAAGTTAACTTGATTTAAGAAACAAGTTCGACTCACTCTCGCCAGAGAGACCACGACTGCCTAGGTGTTGCATAAAGCACCGTATTGGTTCTCGTCCTTGAAGAACCCTTCCCCCCCCCCCAGAAGAACGTGTGGACCCCCTAGCTGCTACCCTCGCCAAAACGACCGTGGAATTTCGCCCATCTACAACTGGACACCCGGCACGCGTCATGAGTCAATAACATTTCTGAGGCCTTTAAACTCCACATGAGTACGTAAGCCTAATTCTTATATTATTGTTTTGTCTAGAGAAAACGTTAACCAATTTTTGTGGGGAAACTAATTTAATTAATTCTTGTTTAGTCTAATGTTCAGAGTATTGCTGTAGCCAATGTATAAAGGTTATGTATTCAATTGATAAAGATAAAATATAAGTTTATTTTGTGAATTAGTGGGCGTTTCTTTTATACCCTTACGTGTTTGGTAACGGCTCTGTTCTTTAAGATATTCTTATAATATCAATGTATATTAGACACTCTTAGCACTCTTAGAGCTAGAACAAAAAGGGGGGGAATTCTACGACACCATGCTCGGACAGCTCGATGAGCGAGGCATGGCCTTTCTCTTAGATTTGTTCAACAGGATCTGGGTAGAGGGTATCCCAGATTCCTGGTTTATCGCTACTTTGCTCGCTTTTCGCAAACCGGGGAGATATCATTCTATCCCGGCCAGTTTCCGCCCAATCTCTCGTAACCTCTTGCCTGTGGAAGTTGAAATTAGTAAATGTTAGATTAGCTTTTTTTCTTGACTGCGGAAGCCATCTGTGCAGTTGTGGGCAGGGCACTCCCGGAGCATGTGCGGCCTGTACGGTTGTTGGGTCTTGGTTTGAGGTCGTATGTGGGGTTAGGCACCAGGTTCTCCATAACCTTCTACACATATATGGCACAGTACCTGTTTCTTCTCCCTTGCTGGGAGTATAGACCTAGGATTTTCAACCGTTCCCAGCAGTTTAGGTGCCTCTATATTTCTGGTGAAAGCGCTCTGAACTGACTCTAGGTTTTGTGTCTCCCTTTTTGTGGGGTGACCACAGCTGACTGCAATAGTCTAGAATCGGCTGTACTAGAGCCTTCCATAGGATCAGCATAGATTTATCTGGAAGATTTGTAGTCATTCCAAGATTTTAAGTGCTGTTTAAACAAGTAACTAGAAATAAATTTGACCATGGATGAGACTTTATGTTGCAAGTTTTAGATGGAACATGTTGCCGTGGAGGGTAGTAGGTAATCCAAATGTAAATATATTTAAGAGTAAGTTGTATGAGTTTATGGGGAGGGAAGGTTGTGATGGTTTCTAAGTTTTGTATATATTAATATTGTTTGTATATATCTATAGCTACATGATTTAGTGCTTGACAAGCCTTGATTGGTGATACCCTTGTTTCTGGACGCAATCCTCTGGATGTAGTTTTCTTGGGAGTTTAGGTGCCTTAAAAAAGAGGCTGTTTGACTCGGATGACCTGTGATGATCCCTTGTGGCTTTTGTCATATGTTATATTATATTGTGGGGGACTTTGATTTTGTCTTCCCCTGGTGATGGTGCTTTTTGTGGGTGGGTTTTGATGGATGCGGATGACCTCTGATAGGCCCTTGTGGCTTTTGTCATCCGTGAAGTTATGTTATGTTATCTGTCTAATGTACAGTGCGGCTTCCGCGAGGCGTTCATTCGTAGACAGCACTACGCCACGGTGTTTTTCGATCTGGAGAAGGCCCATAATACCGCATGGCGATACGGTATCATGGAGACTCCACACGATGGGGGCGAGGGGACGCCTCCCAGTCTTTGTATCTGAATTTTTGCGAGATCCTCGATTCCCTATACCGGTGAGCGTAGCCCTCTCCGGCCCAATGGAGCAGGTAGAAGGTGTCACCCAGGGAAGTGACCTCAGTGTCACACTCTTTGCCCTGAGCATCATCGGCATCACCTCGGTGCTGTCAGAAGATGTTCTCGCTACGCTCTACGTGGACGACCTTTCGATCTCTTTTGGTGCGGTCCATATGCAAACTTGAGCGTCGACTCCAACATGCATCGAACCGCTTCTCTCGCTATGCCGAAGGGCACATGCTTCGGTTTTCCTTGGCCAAGACTAAGGTGGTGCACTTCTGCCGCCATCCACGGTTACACCATTACCCAGACTTGTTTCTAAACGGGGTGCGCCTGGAAGTGATGTACTCGCACCGTTTCCTTGGTCTTTTATTTTACCGATGCCCCACCTAGGAGGCTCATATTCGCAGCCTTAGGGTCTCTTGTACCCGCACCATGGGTATTCTCCGTTCCGTGACGTTCAGCGCCCAGGGCGCTGATAGGACTACTGCCTTACTTTTTTTATCGATCCTTTGTTCGTTGAAGCTCGACTACGGATGCGAGTTTTATGCATCTGCAGCCGAGCGTGTATTGCGGAAGTTGAACTGGATCCACCCCACCGGCCTTGGCCTGGCGACTGGTTCCTTCTGCACTCCCCCCCATTGAGACTCTACTTATCGATACTGGGGAGATGAAACTTGCTCTGCGTCGTGCACAGTGCATTATTCGCCCGTACGCGCGACCTTGGTGCCTCCCTCAGTCGCCAACAGCTCTCACTGCATTCGCAGCTTATCTCAACGGTGCCTATGCCGCCCAAGACGCCAGTCGTACCCTAAGCCCCTCTCGTTTAGGGTCAGGTTAACTCCTTCGAGAGCTAGGTATAGCTCTCGGGCCGATGGCGCTCCTCGTTCTGCCCAGGACGCCAACCTGGAGGGTACCACCCTTGACGATTTGTCGCCACGCCTCTGCTCCCAAAGCTTGTACAGCGCCGGTAATATTGCGTTCGGTCTTTTTGGAACACATTTCGTGTCACGCTGGAACGGTGCCAGTGTATACGGATGGCTCGAAGTCCCAAGAGGGGGGGGGGGTTGGTTTCCACGCCGTATTTCCTCTGTTTGAAGTCTGCGGGGCTCTGCCAGGCGCTGCGTCTGTTTTTACGGCCGAGCTGGTTGCAATACACCCCTCGATACGGAAGATTTCGCGACGTGCCCGGTTCGGAGACCGGATTGTGATTTATAGCGACTCACAAAGCGCCTTAAGTGTTCTCGGGGCATTGTAATCACCGCATCCCCTGGTTCGCGATATCCGTGACGTCACCTTTTGGCAAGTCGGGCGGTTGTTAAGATTATCTTCTGCTGGGTTCCTGGACATATAGGAATTGCGGGGAATGAGGGCGCCAAAGAGTCCGCGAGGACTGGGTGATCATACCAGCATTTCGCTTTTCTTCACACCGATTATATGTAGGAAACGGGCAGCTCTCTGGGGATCTTGGTCGAGGGGAACCTAAAGTTGCGTGCCTTTGCGCCGCGACTGTTCCTATGGACCTACCCCCCAATGCCGCGACGCCCTCAGGTTGCTTTCTGCCGTCTCCGAATTGGAGACACTCGCGGGACGCACCGCCATTTGATGGACCGCTCGCCAGCGCCCTACTGTGAAGACTGCGTTGTCACCCAGACTGTTCGGCACATTCTTGTTGAATGTCTTAGTCTGGGCGATCTTCGCGCACGTTACCTCGGGGTCGCTACTGCTTGTTCGTGCTTACCGACTTGTGGAATATACGACTTTTTGAAGGATGTTGGCCTATTCCCCTTTATTTGACTGTTGTTTTATTTGTAGGTCGCATGTTCCTGCGCTTGGGGGATGCGGGCCTATCCCCGACGCCTGAGCGCGCTTCCTTATTGCCTTTTTGCTTTTTCTTATTTTTTAAGCCTTTGTCCTTTTTTATCATTGTTATTTGTTATTTACATATTGATATTTGTTTTGTTTTTGAATATAGCCCAGTAGTAGCCTGTGTTGTGTTGGGCGACTTATGTGGCCAGATGGGGATCTTCTCCGCCGTTGCTGCTGATCTGAAGGTGTTCTTGGGTTCTTGGGGCTGAGCCCCGCCTTCAGCCCTTCTTCGTCTATTCGCCCATTAATGGAAGGGAAAGGGGGGCGCTTTGGTGAAATTAGGTTGGATTTTGCTAGGGGTTCCTCGAGATGGGAGGTCCCGTGAGGTACGGAGGCACGTGACCCTCAGACAGGCAGGCCCGAGCGCAACTCAGTGGGGATTGGCCGCATGATGAGTGCCAGATGAGGCCAGACGAGTGGCACTGTGTGGCTGAGCTCGTCTTACCCTTTTTACCCCCGGCCCCCATTCACGGTTTCGGATCACCCCTAAGACGTGATCAAGGGGGGAGGGGAGCTCTAAGTCCCGGTTACCGGTGAGTTATGTTCGTACCGGCGAGTCCCCCTGTTCTATGATACGAGTGATGGCTCAATATTCGGGCGGTGGTCAATCAATTTTCGTCCGCCCCGATGAATGCGAACCACGTTGGATTACACTGGGTACTCCTCTGATTGAGAATCAATCTTGGATTGACAGAGGAATCTGGTCCAGGTCCTACATGGGCTAAGGAGGAACTCAGTCCAAGAACATTCATGCTTAAGAGAGGAATCGGGTCCAGACCATAAAGTGAAAAACAAAACAATAATAAATAGAATTAAGGTTAATCCGATAAGCGGAAATTGCAAAATAAATACCGAGCTAGGGCAAACCCCTAATCGTCTGCTTGTAGGCCTGAACACAAATAGGACCGATCTTCGGTCCTCTGAAAGCCTCTTAATTATGTCATTATTGTTAGAGCGAGGTCTACTGCCCGTAGCCGTAGCCGTAGCCAGCCATGAATCCTACCCTTCTCTTGTTAACACTCATAAGGCACTAATTTGCCCTAAAAAGTACACAAACACACACGAGAAGACTTCAATGGTTGTAATAATATAAGCTTAAAACCCACACTCAGTTACTATTAAGGGGATGACGAACTTCTAACTTCCCTGACGAAGGGTGAAGTTACTACTACAACAACAATAACAACAACACATACTCCAGAATATCACCTCTTAGGAAGGAGAATGTTGGTCTAAATTAATCTATTAAAGCTTGGTTTCGTGGTGACGTAATAGGATTAGGGGGATCACAAGAAGTCTTATTTTGACTCCTCCCTCTTTAAGATATGATTCAACATTGCATTCAATGAACTCCAGTTTGTTATTAAAGTTTAAATCGAAGTACAAAAGTGAAATCACTCGTACCAGCTTAAAAACTAGCCTCCTAAATCGGTGATTTTTTGATCTACCAACTTTTTTGAACTAGACTTTTATCGTAAGGGGTTTACATTAAGATAATAAGGATTTGTAAGTTTATTAGCAAAAAAAAATCATGTTAAAACTAAAAAGTAAGAACACAATAAAAAATATTTTTAATATTTAGCGGAAAACAGCTTTAAATGCATTCATAAGATTAGAGTACCTACCTTAACCTACCCTGTACCCTAGGTTAGACTTGCATGATAGAATGAAGATGGTCTTCCCATGTTGCTGTGTGAATATTCAATTTCACTCATCTATTTTGCATGTGTGAATTGTTCTAAGTTTTCTTTTACGCTGCATCGATTCTGCGTCAAAGATGGTGATCGTCTTCAGTTCTCGAAAAGCATAACTGCTGTCCGATTTCTTTATTGTCACAACTGGCGAAGAATAATCTGAAAGGTCGTTGTGTTATTCCAAAGTCTAGCAACAATTGACTCCCTTATCGAATTCTAGTCTGAGACTGAGGCAGAAGGGAAGTAAGGTTTACCCGTTACAGGAGCTTTATTGTTAATTTATTTCAAGTTCCACTATATTAGTACATCCAGGATTATCTGTTATTACCCCTTGTACTCTACGAGAATGGCGTGTAAACGTTCCTTTTGACTTCCTAATACATCTAATAATAATAATTATTTGTGATTGAGTCTCGCCTCGAATTAAAAATCTCACCTGCTGGATTGTCGGTGTCGTCTGTTTAGAATTGACTTGGCAATTAAGTGGTGCGCTTCTTCCCCACACCCTGTATGTACTCCATGATAGTCAATCTTGGCAGCTGGTTGTGTTATGGCTCGCTTATAATATTTCTTGACTTTTGCGTGGTAGAGTTTAGATTTTCCATTGCCATCAATCAGGTCATACACATTGGTTTTTCTCTCTAAAACCTTGAATGAGCCTTTCTTTTGAGTTCGAGGGGGATTATGATCTGAAGGAAATAATTACAGAATTACTACATCAGGTTAAAAAAAAATCGAGAACTCGATTATTGGTATTATAGAGTTCCCGACTGGTTTCTGTGTTGGCTACCGCAAATTTAGATGTTTCCTCAAGCCTTTCTCTTAAGTCACGTACAAACTGATAAGTAGCTCCTACTTCAGCGTTGGAACCCTCTTTTTCACCTAAATCGTAACGAACGGCAATGGGGCCTCGCACGTTTCTCCCATAAACTACTTCGAATGGAGAATAAACAAGTGAGCTGTTCGGAATTTGTAAGCAAATAAACCAGCTGTAATATAGCTATGCCATTCCGTTGGGTTATGTCTTTTTTTGTGTTAATATTTTTTTTTTAGGATACCATTTAATTTCTCGCATAAGCCGTTGACAGCTGGGCGGTATTGGGTAGTAAAGAAAGGTTTGATAGACAATAATTGTTTATGAATTATGATTGAACAATGCGAAATGTTCGTCCCAATCTAAAAGGCTTAGTTTTGGAATACTTATTATTGAAAATATGATTATTAAGGCTTTTGCAACAATTGATAGACCCAGGTTCTCCATAGGCACAGTGTTATCAAATCTCGTCGCCAAATCAATGGCCACTAAAATGTATCGGTTTTATTAAGTTCATTAAAACCTTAAGAGGTTCATGTTCAGTATAACTGGGAGAGAACTCCGCGTTTTCGAAGAACTGAAATGGCCACCAAAAATAGTCATGAGCGAGGCCATGAACTTATAGTCTGAATTTGGTAGGAAGAACTAATACTCTCTTCCCTATATCTCCGTCATTTAAATAACCAACAATCACGATAAACAAGATCTTTGTTTATAAAAGACTCGCAACATTTACCATTATGAGAGGTGACACTTGTACCGTTGAGAGCCCGGAACAAAACCGTTCCGAGTAAATGCAGGTTAAAGGACATCTAACGACGGAATTTATCAGGCCTTTATCCGACACATAATACAGGTGCAACCAGTATCATATAAACCAAATATGATATTCTACAGCCGCATTCTAACTTTAAACCACCCGAAAAGAAAGTCTCTTGTCACACGAAAAATTTACTTTAAATTCCGGGCTTACGCCTTCGTTCCTTTTGTTTACATATTTTCGGCTTGCATAAACTGCTTGGTTTTGAGGCCTTATTCCTGGTATGCTCTTTAGTTCCTCATGGATAACATTTAAATAGCATTTAATAGTCTTTAGGTTTTTGCCAAACCAAGCACTTAAAGAGAGGTAAGTGGGGGGGTCGTGGACGGTTTGGTAGAATCGTTTGACTTTTTAATGCATTGAGACTGCAGCAGGAGTCTAGCTGTATTTTATTTAATAAAGCCTTCTCTTTATATTAAGAGCTATGGGACGAGGCATAAATCTGCCGTTTGCGGGGGACGTCGGAAACACTTCCCATAGTTTTTTTTAATGAAAACAACTGGCGAACAAATGCAAGTAATTGATTGATTTAAAGCGATGTATTCAAAAAGTGTCGTTCGTTTTTTCAACTGTATAGCCTCCTAACCAGGTTATGTAAATAGAAACCAAATTGTTCGGAAAGTTTGATTAGTCCGATACATGAGTGTGTAAATTGCTTTCTACAGTACTCTGCGTTCAAGTGATACTTACCGTCAGTTCAGATGTTAAGGCTTTATACACAGAAATTACGTCGGTCAGGAAGGTAATGAACGAATGAATAGAGTCGAGCTGCGCCGCGCCTACAGTTTTTTAAGTTCCATTCACGAGGCTATTTGGTACCAGGAACTTGACCTTCCCCCCCGGAGTAATTATTGGCGATCTTTCGGACTTGCCCTTTACGAAGCACGTCTTATGGCTAAGATTTCTGAAGAAAGCTCGATGTCATGCAAGAGGACATTGCTTAACCTGGGTACTTGGGTGAAGAGCGTCACAAATTCCTTCAAGAACCGCTTTGCCCCAAGCTGTGGTTCCTTGCTTAAATGCGCGATCTCATCGCTAATGCCATTCGAGGCTTCTTGATTCCCGAATCTCGATGCACCCTCGAAGATTTCGGGGTCCAGTTCAAGTTGAAGCTCGCCTCTTCATCCGTGTCCGCAAAGTTGGTTGTCTTCCCCGGCTCCTCTTCGAAGCCTCGCTCCCAACTGCCACCGCCCCCAAGCGATGGAGTTTCGAGCATAATACGTTTTTAAATTGGTATCATGACACATCAACGTTCATCTGACGGGGATACTTAATTATGTAATTCACGTCATTCCCTTATTGATTCACCTGATAATTGGCTAAAAAAAATAACCTCAAACGGACACTTATTTATTAGGCCAGAAAAGAACCGAACTAAATTCTTGGGTCGCAGCGTTTTTATCCTAATTCCTTTTTTGAGTTGTGCCCAAATTCTCGCGTGCTGCGAAACGATTTAAGTCCAGAGTTTATGATGCAGGTCGCCAACATACTTTAAGAACGAGAGTTCCTCATCACCTGATTACTGGTCCACTTATCCTTTAAAATGACGAAGGGCCCTAACTCGGTGAGCAAAGATTAACAACTTACAGAGTAAAATCAAGATTCGAGTTTACGATCCCCAATCGAAAATAACAAGAAGTGAAACTTCTCATCTCGTACATGTCTGCATAAAACGTCCATAACCTTACGATAATGGACAAGAGATAAAACCTTCTGCTTATATACCTTAGGAACCACTATTTGCTGTAGCTATGCCCACCCCACCCTCTCTTCCTTTGCCCCCAGGATGTTCGAATCTTCTAAGAATCTCTTTTACCCCTCCCAAAATATTTTCTGGGTCGTCACCAAAATATTCGGTGAGTAACGTGTTTCGCTTTTTGTTCCACCAAATTATCTCTCTCTCTCTCTCTCTCTCTCTCTCTCTCTCTCTCTCTCTCTCTCTCTCTCTCTCTCTTTCTCTTTCTCTTTCTCTTTCTCTTTCTCTTTCTCTCTCTCTCTCTCTCTCTATCACGACATCTGTGCGCTATCTTTAACATGTCAATCCGGACCGGATGCGTTCCTAGAGACTGGCGTGAGGCGGAGGTGACTCCGATCTTCAAGAAAGGAGACCGTAACCAACCGTCGAACTACCGACCTATCAGTCTGACTTCGATAGTCGGTAAACTCATGGAAAGCATCATGGTGGACAAAGTGACGTCGTATTTAGAGTCAAACCTGCTACTGAGGAGTTCCCAGCACGGCTTCCGAAGGCAACGGTCATGCCTGACGAACCTTGTAGAATTCTTCCACTTCGTTTTCAGCGAGCACGATCGGGACAAGGCGGTGGATGTGGTCTACCTAGACTTTCAGAAAGCCTTTGATAAGGTACCACACCGCCGCCTTCTCCGGAAAGTGCGAGCGCTTGGCATAGACGGAAAGGTAGCCGGCTGGATCGAGAACTGGCTAAGTGGCAGACGGCAACGGGTGGTGGTGAATGGACAGTCTTCTGAGTGGGTGCCCGTTACTAGCGGGGTGCCTCAAGGTTCTGTCCTGGGACCACTACTATTCATCATCTACGTCAACGACATGGACGGTGACATGGTTGCCAAGATTTCCAAATTTGCCGACGATACCAAGCTTGGTATGAACGTTGCAAAGGATGGAAATACTGCCCGCCTGCAGGAAGATCTTGGGAAGATTGGGGAGTGGTCGGACACGTGGCAAATGCCTTTTAACGTGGGCAAATGCAAAGTGATGCATATCGGCCACAGAAACCCCCAATCTCAGTATATCCTTAGGGGCACTGCTATGGAATCCACCGACACTGAGAAGGACTTGGGTGTAACAATCACTAGTGACCTCAAGTTCTCGAAACAGTGCATTGAGGCGGAGAAAAAGGCCCAAAGGATGCTAGGCTATATTAAGCGCCAGTTTGGTTATCGGAACCAGGAGATTGTACTGTGCCTGTACAACTCACTTGTCCGACCGCACCTGGAGTATGCCGTACAATTTTGGAGTCCTTCATTGCGAAAGGACATCGCGAGATTGGAACGCGTACAAGCCAGGGCAACCAAGCTGATTCCCTCTATCCGACATAAAAGTTATGAGGATAGACTAAGGGAGTTAGATATGTTCTCGCTGGAAACCCGTAGACTGCGTGGTCAGCTCATCGAAGTCTTCAAAATACTTCGAGGGTTCGACAATGTTGACTACCGGGATATTTTCACACTGAGTGAGAACAGAACGCGCAATCACGGCTTCAAACTTGAACTGAAGCGTTACAACCGCAATCTGTGTGGAAACTTTTTCACATACAGTATCTGCGGTAAGTGGAACGCACTTCCAGTGGAAGTTGTCAACAGTGAATCTGTTGACCAGTTCAAGTCAAGACTAGACAAAGTCTTGAAAAGTGGCCGTTTATGGACGCAAAACAATTGAGCAGCCATGTGCCCGCTCAATTGCTAGTCCAAAGGTACCCTCTTTGAATGGACCGTAAGGTCTCCTAGGGTACTTACTTTCCTTGTTACTCCTTGTTACTCTCTCTCTCTCTCTCTCTCTCTCTCTCTCTCTCTCTCTCTCTCTCTCTCTCTCTCTCTCGGATCGGTCCCTTGGTGAAAGAGGATGGTGAGCTAGAGCTCAGTGACGAAGCGAATGCGACCATCCTCAACAAGTACTTCTCGTCAGTTTTCACTGAGGAGAAGGACACCACCCCTGAGCCTCGTGACAAGTACGAAGGCTCAGAGCAATTGGAGAGATTTCACTTCGAAGAGACGATAGTGCGTTCAAAGATCGACGCTTTGAACCGCTACAAGTCGCCAGGGCCCGATGGCTTCTTACCACGGGTGCTGAAGGAAGTGCGAGATGAGGTCTCCCCACATCTCTGCTCGATCTTCAGGAAATCGCTCGAGACTGGATGCGTGCCAAAGGACTGGCGAGACGCGGAAGTCACCCCCATATTCAAAAAGGGTAACGCGAGCGAGCCATCTAACTACCGGCCGATCAGCCTGACGTCGGTAGTAGGAAAATTGATGGAAAGTATCCTGGTTGACAAAATAACGCAGCACGTCGAGTCCAACCACCTATTGAGGAATTCCCAACACGGGTTCCGGCGGCACAGGTCATGCCTAACGAACCTTTTGGAATTCTTCCACTTCGTGTTCAGCGAACACGACCGGGAGAAGGCGGTGGATGTCATCTACCTCGATTTGAAGAAGGCCTTCGACAAGGTGCCCCACCGCCGATTGCTGAAAAAGGTTTGAGCGCTAGGCATCGCCGGAGCTGTAGGTGACTGGATCGAAAACTGGCTGCATAGTCGAAGGCAGCGAGTAGTGGTGAACGGGCAAAAGTCCGGTTGGCTACCGGTAACAAGCGGCGTTCCCCAAGGCTCCGTGCTGGGCCCCCTACTCTTCATCATCTATGTAAACGACATAGATGATGGCATAACTGCGAGGATTTCCAAATTTGCCGACGATACCAAACTAGGTATGAACGTGGCAGACGCGGAAAACGTCGAGAGACTCCAAGCCGACTTGAGGAAACTCGGGGAGTGGTCAGACAAATGGCAAATGCCGTTCAATGTCGAAAAGTGCAAGGTGATGCACATCGGCCACAGAAATCCCCAAGCCGTCTACAGCCTAAAAAACTCGGCGCTCGAGAGCACAGACATGGAAAAAGACTTGGGAGTCGTGATCACCAGCGACCTCAAGTTTTCCAAGCAGTGCATCGAGGCGGAGAAGAAAGCCCAGAGAATCTTGGGGTATATCAAGCGACAGTTTGGGTATCGGAACAGGGAAATCGTTCTCACTCTCTTTAATTCCCTGGTCCGACCTCACCTGGAGTACGCAGTCCAGTTTTGGAGTCCATCCCTTCGGAAGGACATCGCCCGACTGGAGCGAGTACAAGCCAGGGCGACCAAACTGATCCCCTCGATCAGGCACAAAAGTTACGAAGCCCGCCTAGAAGAACTAAACCTCTTCTCACTGGAAACCCGAAGACGGCGCGGTCAATTAATCGAGGTCTTCAAAATCCTCCGAGGTATTGACCACGTAGGCAACGGGGACATGTTCCAACTAAGCGAGGGCGTAACGAGAAACCACGGCTACAAAATTGAGCTGCCGCGTTATCACCGGGACAGATGCGGGAACTTCTTCAGTTACAGTATCTGCAACGAGTGGAACGCGCTTCCGCCAGAAGTCGTGAACAGCGACTCTGTGGAGCAGTTAAAAAGGCGCCTGGATAAAGTCCTGGTTCGCTGACAGGCTCACGAGTCCCTGACTCGTAACAAGTACCCTCTCGTATGGACCGTAAGGTCTTCTAGGGTACTTCTTTTCCTTGTGACTCCTTGTGACTCTCTCTCTCTCTCTCTCTCTCTCTCTCTCTCTCTCTCTCTCTCTCTCTCTCTCTCTCTCTCTCTCTCT
>OZ018331.1:150286760-150290118 GCA_963969495.1 Ceratothoa steindachneri | reverse complement strand
GTCTGTAGTTCTTTCCCTGTAGTAGGCGACTACTTCCTCCACTTCCTTCTTTAAAATGCAAGTGGTGCATACACTGTCTGGGTGGCAGTTCGCATAGCAGCCTTCCGGGAAGTCAACGCACCACTTGTCCTTCTTACATGTGGCACACGTGAATTTTAGCGCTGTTGGACCTTTCTTTCCTGCCATTTCGAACACTCTATTTCTTAAGCTTGTGACCAATCAATATATAAAAAGGGGGTTGGTGAGTTCTCCCCGCGTGAGTCGCTCCCGCCTATTGATCGGAGTCGTTTCGGAGTCTTCCAGAAGGCACGCTCCATGTGCTGCTGTTCGTCCGACCGAGTCGTCAAGCCTCGGCGTGCCGTGGCTCCCAACCAAGCAGCACAGACGGTCCCCGAAGGGGCCATCGATTTCTCACCAGGTGAACAACAACGAAGCACACCCCTTACTAAACTCCTACTAGTTCCCTTCACAACGGCCAGGATCTCGGAGTAGCGTTCAATGGATATCCCGCCACACCAAGGAACTCGACCCAAGGCTTTTTATTGGCCTGGCAACCAACCTGGGAACAAAGGGCCGTCACCTCGGACCGATGCTACCAGAGGCACCCGTCAACGGGCACTGGGAACGGTCAATAATTACGCGCCAGGGAAGGGGTTAACGGGGCACTACCCTCATCCCATTCATCGTGCCCCAACGCCTAGGACCCCTCTAGTCCTAGTCTCTCGCAACCAGTGAGCGTCGATTGGCGTTGTTTATAGAGGTTCCAAAGCCTCTCTTCTGACGCGTGAGGTAGCTGCCAGGTCCTTATATGTAGATAGAGGGAAAAAAGGGAAAGGGTGACATGATAGGAGTAGGCTTTTTTTTTGTTTTTTTTTGTATAAGTGGGAAGTAAGATAAAAGTAAAAAAAGAGAAGGATAGAGTAGAAAAAAGAAAAGATGACGCACTTAGTCTGGAACCTCGTTTCCGACCAAACCGACAAGGGAAGCCCTGCCAGGGGTACCCAGAAGAGGTACCCCCGCCGACATAGCTCGAAAAGTCAAAGGTCCACACAAGCTCTCTTCCCGCGACAAGGGGGCGTCACCTCTCCCTCTGGTTTATATATATATATATATATATATATATAGATAGATAGATAGATAGATAGATAGAGAGAGAGAGAGAGAGAGAGAGAGAGAGAGAGAGAGAGAGAGAGAGAGAGAGAGAGAGAGAGAGAGAGAGAGAGAGAGAGAGAGAGAGAGAGAGAGAGAGAGAGTAACAAGGAGTAACAAGGAGTAACAAGGAAAGTAAGTACCCTAGGAGACCTTACGGTCCATTCAAAGAGGGTACCTTTGGACTAGCAATTGAGCGGGCACATGCCTGCTCAATTGTTTTGCGTCCATAAACGGCCACTTTTCAAGACTTTGTCTAGTCTTGACTTGAACTGGTCAACAGATTCACTGTTGACAACTTCCACTGGAAGTGCGTTCCACTTACCGCAGATACTGTAGGTGAAAAAGTTTCCACACAGATTGCGGTTGTAACGCTTCAGTTCAAGTTTGAAGCCGTGATTGCGCGTTCTGTTCTCACTCAGTGTGAAAATATCCCGGTAGTCAACATTGTCGAACCCTCGAAGTATTTTGAAGACTTCGATGAGCTGACCACGCAGTCTACGGGTTTCCAGTGAGAACAGATCTAACTCCCTTAGTCTATCCTCATAACTTTTATGTCGGATAGAGGGAATCAGCTTGGTTGCCCTGGCTTGTACGCGTTCCAATCTCGCGATGTCCTTTCGCAATGAAGGACTCCAAAATTGTACGGCATACTCCAGGTGCGGTCGGACAAGTGAGTTGTACAGGCACAGTACAATCTCCTGGTTCCGATAACCAAACTGGCGCTTAATATAGCCTAGCATCCTTTGGGCCTTTTTCTCCGCCTCAATGCACTGTTTCGAGAACTTGAGGTCACTAGTGATTGTTACACCCAAGTCCTTCTCAGTGTCACTCGATTCAAGAGCAGTGCCCTTAAGGATATACTGAGATTGGGGGTTTCTGTGGCCGATATGCATCACTTTGCATTTGCCCACGTTAAAAGGCATTTGCCACGTGTCCGACCACTCCCCAATCTTCCCAAGATCTTCCTGCAGGCGGGCAGTATTTCCATCCTTTGCAACGTTCATACCAAGCTTGGTATCGTCGGCAAATTTGGAAATCTTGGCAACCATGTCACCGTCCATGTCGTTGACGTAGATGATGAATAGTAGTGGTCCCAGGACAGAACCTTGAGGCACTCCGCTAGTAACGGGCACCCACTCAGAAGACTGTCCATTTACCACCACCCGTTGCCGTCTGCCACTTAGCCAGTTCTCGATCCAGCCGGCTACCTTTCCGTCTATGCCAAGCGCTCGCACTTTCCGGAGAAGGCAGCGGTGTGGTACCTTATCAAAGGCTTTCTGAAAGTCTAGGTAGACCACATCCACCGCCTTGTCCCGATCGTGCTCACTGAAAACGAAGTGGAAGAATTCCACAAGGTTCGTCAGGCATGACCGTTGCCTTCGGAAGCCGTGCTGGGAACTCCTCAGTAGCAGGTTTGACTCTAAATACGACGTCACTTTGTCCACCATGATGCTTTCCATGAGTTTACCGACTATCGAAGTCAGACTGATAGGTCGGTAGTTCGACGGTTGGTTACGGTCTCCTTTCTTGAAGATAGGAGTCACCTCCGCCTCACGCCAGTCTCTAGGAACGCATCCGGTCCGGATTGACATGTTAAAGATAGCGCACAGATGTCGTGATACTTCATCGCACACTTCCTTCAACACTTTAGGTAGAAACCCGTCCGGTCCAGGGGACTTATTCGTCTTTAGGTCAGCGATCTTTTTCTTTATTTCTCCTTCGGTGAAGTCCATTGCCTCCAGCTTTTCCCCCGAGTAGGAATCCGTCGGCTGGGGAATGGGACCACACTCTTCAGTAAACACTGAAGAGAAGTAGTCGTTGAGGAGGTTAGCATTTTCTGCATCTGAATGCTTTAATGTCCCCTCCTCATTCCTCAAAGGGCCAATCGTTCGACGGATTGGTTTACGGCTGTTCACATATCCAAAAAACTCCTTGGGATTCTCTTTACAGAGTCTCGCCACTCGGAGTTCCTCAGACCGCTTAGCCGCCCTTATGCTGGACTTCACTCTCCTGGCTAGCCTCCGGTATTCGTCAAAGTCACCCGAGATCTTCGATTGCCGGTACACATTTCTCTTCTCCCTAAGCAGTTGGCCGATTTCTCGATTAAACCACTTAGGTTGAACAGAAGACAGACGGGGGCATTTCAGAGGGATGAAACGCGATTGAAGACTCATGAACTTATTTTTGAAATTGTTCCACGAATCCT
>OZ018331.1:150279260-150281760 GCA_963969495.1 Ceratothoa steindachneri | reverse complement strand
ATTCCTTGGGGCTCTCTTTGCAGAGTCTCGCCACACGGACTTCTTCGGCGCGTTTCGCCACCCTTATCATGGACTTGACACTTCGGCATAGACTTTTGTAGTGCTCGAATTCTCCAGTGTTCTTCGCTTGGCGATAGGCGGTTTTTCTCTTCCGTAGGGTTCTCCCGATTTCGGGGGTGAACCACTTGGGTTGAGTAGCTCCGACTCGGCCGCGTTCTGATGGAATGAATCGTGACTGCAGGGCCATGAATGAGTTTTTGAAATTCTTCCATGGTTGCTCGACGTTGTCACTATCTTCCACCTCTATCGCTGCCACGCCAGCACGAAGTCCCGCGAAATTTGCCTTTCTGAAGTTCAGCTTGGCTGCAGCACGAGCTACTGCTTCGCGAGCTGGGACTCGAATGCAGAACCTGATGAGGCGGTGGTCGCTGCCACCTAGCTCCTCATCTACACTAACTTCCTCAATGATGTCATCCTCGGATGTGAGAACTAGGTCGAGGATGTTTGCACCTCGTGTTGGTTCTCTCACCCATTGAGTGAAGAATCCTTCATTTACGAAGTTAAGGAGCCGTATGTTGTCGATGCGGGTTTCTCTGGTTGCCCAGTCAACGTGAGTGTTGAAGTCCCCCATGACGATACTCACCCTGCCTTCAGTTAACTGATTCAGTTGATTATAGAGGTCCCTGTCTTGATCCTCCGTCGAGGATGGGGGTCTATAAACTGTAACAGTCCTGTACTTGGTGGTACCCAGCTCCAAGTCCACGCATAGGACTTCTTGGTGGGCGGTGGTGGTGCTGCTCGTTGCCGTGAATACACTTCTCACGTACACCACCACTCCGCCCCCCTCCTTCGCCAGCCGGTCTTTGTGGAAGATCTGGTAGCCCGGGATTGCGAATTCGCCCTCAAAGTCACGAACAGAGGTTCGAATCCACGACTCCGTGATGGCCACCAGATCTGGTTCTTCCGTTGCTACGAGGGCCACTAATTCCAGAAACTTGTTCCGGATGGACCTCGCGTTGAACAGAAGAACCTTAAGGGAGTTCCCGGCTGGTGGTCTCCCTAAGTTCGACCGTTTCCCGCCGCCTTTGGCTTGGCGGCAGGAACGGTCCTCCTTTCCCGAACAGACCGGACGCAGCGGTTAACCGTCTCCTGGATGAGGTTAGCCAGCATGGCTTTTCCCTTCATCGACAGGTGGGCTCCGTCCCTTTGGTAGAGGTCGTTCCTACCAAAGAACGTCCGGAAAGGGTCCGCGAAGAAGACCCCTTCAGCTGTACAGAGGTCTCTCAACCTCTGGTTTACCAGCTCATTGCGACGGTATGTAATGGGGTTAGGGCTCCTCCGTGGAAGGATCCCGACAACGACCCTCCTCCTCGTCTTTAGTCCGCAGTCGTCGACTGCCCCCATGACGTTCTGGAGTATTGGTTCTGTCACCCCTGCTCCCCCGTTGCGGAAGTAGAGGTCGTTGCCACTAGCCAGAATGGCAACTACTGAAGAGTCAGGAGTGGGACTCTTCTCCACCTCCTTTCTCAGTGCCTTATTACCCTTGCCGGGCAGGCACTTGACCTCCACTTTCTTTTGGAGCCGTGCTCGCAGGAACGGTTCTAGTCCTCGAGCCTGAGAGTCACCATAGACAGTGACCTCCGGTTTCTTGGACGCTTTCTCCTTCTTCCTCTCCACCTTCTTCCAGCCATCTGCCTTCGTGCTCTTTTCCTTCTCTTTCGTGTTTAAAGCTTCGCTCTCTTCTTTTTTCTTCTTTTCAATCTTCTCTTCTTCCTTTTTCTGCTTCCTTCTATTCTTCTTCCTTTCTTGCTTCTTTCGCTTTCTCTCCTTTTTCTCATCTTCTGTGATGGGAGTTTTGGGGGGTTTCTTGACGGCGGCTGCGTAGCTGCCATCATTGTCTCCTCCACTACCCTCAGCGGTCTTCTCCTCAGCCGTAGCGCTCGAGTCGTCACTCGAGTGCTTGAGGTCGAGTGCCTTCTTTAGGAGGGCGACTTGGCTCTTAAGGTCGGCGATCTGCCCGTTGTACCTCTCCTCCATCTGGGCGATCTCCTTCCTCCTCCTTTCCTCCGCCTGCTCGAGCTTCTCCTCCAGAACGCAGAAGAGGCATCTGCTCGTTGGAGCGATGTCCCTGAAGTTGCCTTCCGGGAAGTCGATACACCAGCGTGTGCTTTCGCATTTTGGGCATTCGCTTTTTAGTGTTTGAGCGCCAGGCATTATTGTTATCACTTGTAGACCACTTGTTGAAAAAATTTTGGGGGGTGGTGATTTATCCTCGCGCGAGTCGCTCCCGCCTACCCTTCCTTCAGCTTTGGGACTTTTGGAGTGCAATCCGCTTTGGCGTTGCCGTCCAGCTAGTAGCGACTAGACTGTCGAGCCCTGGGCACCGTGGCTCCCAACCAGGCGAATGCACAGGGAGACAACAGTTTCATGCACCTTACTAACTCTTAATGACTGAAGTCGGAGCGGCCAGGATCTCTGGCGAGCCATCAAGGGATATCGT